>CM019160.1:18707463-19223282 GCA_009733165.1 Naja naja
TGACCTTGGAGGTCTTCTAGTCCAACCCCCTGCCTAGGCAGGAAGCCCTACAGCACTTCAGACAAATGGTTACCCAACATCTTTTTTAAAACTTCCAGTGTTGGAGCATTCACAACTTCTGGAGGCCAGTTGTTCCACTGATTAATCGTTCTCACTGTCAAGAAATTTCTCCTTAGTTCTAGGTTGCTTCTCTCCTTGATTATTTGATTTATTTGATTTATTTGATTTGTCAATCGCTTACAAAATAATAGGTATAAGTATAAACATGAGTAAGAATACAGGAAATAAATGGGGACCATAGAACAGGGACGGTAGGCACAATTGTGCACTTATGCATGCCCCTTACAGACCTCTTAGGAATGGGGTGAGGTCAACAGTGGATAATTAAGTTGTTCACTTTTTTCTTTAACCTTAGAACTCTCAGTTCCAAGAAGATTTATCTGTTTGGACATGGCATATTGTAAGAATACAGCATTCCTGATTTTTTTAACCTTTTCACACGTTGTGTCAGTTTAGTCATTGTGACAGAGTTTTGATATGAGCAGAATGCAGGGAACCAGATAAGCAGTATATCCCGTTATCTTTTTCCGGATATTAAATGGGCAAGGTTGTTGCTCCATGGATTCAAAGTCAAGGAGAGATTGCAAACTTCTGACCTTTTTTAGAGGGATAACTCTCATCTGTTTCTTGTCCTCTTTCTCTTTAGGAGCCGTGGTGAGACGGTCACTTTGCGATCTGCCAAAAGTGAAGAATCTTTAACATCTCAGGCTAGTCTAACAGGTAATGGCCCCTTTTGTCTGTTGAACCCCCGTGATTTTGCTCTTATCAAAATGGATTATGTGAACTTAAGGTGACCTCACAGAATATTTCTCCAAGTACTTGTTTCCCAAGTGTAGCAACTTCTAGGGCTTCAGTTCCCAGCATTTTATAGGCAGCAAAGTCATTGCTGATAGTTCCAGGAGTTGATGTCCAGTTAGCTGGAACTTCTCAAGGTTGAGAAAGCTGCTTTAGGACAACTACAGCTTTTCTGAATCAGGAGCTGCTTTCATCCCTCAAGCAATGTGAATATCAATCTGTAGGACATTTTTCTCATTGCTCTTAATTCCTGGGTTTGGCATTAAACTAAGATTTGTTAAGAAGCCAGGAGCATTTTGTCTGTTGAGTGTCCCAGAGTGACCTTCACCTGCTGTCAAAATCAGGGCTGATCATTTTCTGATTTGAATGGCAGCTGCTCCAGGTTTTGGGAAAGGCTTTTCAGTACCTGTTACCTGATCATGTTAGGCCTTAAAACCCTCTGAATGTGAAGGATGTTCTTTATTGAGTTACAGCTCCTGCAGTGGGAATACAGATACCATCATCTTTTCTGAAGCTCCTATAGAATAGGATAGAGAGAGAGAGAGTAGAGAATAAAGTAGAATAGAATAATAGAGTAAAATAGAATAATAGAGTATAATAGAATAGAATAATGGAATTAGAATTAGAATAGAATAGGAATAGAATAATAGAGTAGAAAAATAATAGAGTAGAATAGAATAATAGAGTAGAATTAGAATTAGAATAGGAATAGAATAACAGAGTAGAATAGAATAATAGAGTAGAATAATAGAATTAGAATTAGAATAGAATAGGAATATATATTATTCTATTCTATTCCATTCTAATTCTAATTCTAATTCTATAGAGTAAAAATAATAGAGGAATAGAATAGAATAGAATAGAATAGAATAGAATAGAAGAATAGCTGGAAGCTGGAAGGGACCTTGGAGGTCTTCTAGTCCAGCCCCTGCTCAAGCAGGACAACCTATATCATTTTGGTAAGTGAATGCAGATAGTTAGACAAGATTGGGTCTGTACAAGCCACTCATTCTTCAGAGACAGAAATATTCTTCTTCACAGTGTTGACTCTTGGACATCTCTAGCCTGTTGAATAAACAGATTGGAGAACTTCAATCCATGTCATTTCTTTCTTGTTGGGTCTTGGCCCTTAGGTCTCCCCAAATTGCCTTCCCTGAGACGCCCACATTCCAGCAGTGATGCTTTCCCCACCCTCAAACAATGCCACTGTGTTCTCTCTGTTCTTCTGTGTCCCACAGTGAAGGCTTGGCCACTGGGGCAGACGACGCGCCTCCCGCGGCGCTCCCTCTTGGCTGGAAGGGGACCGGAGCTGGATTCGGAGTTGGAATTAAGTCCTCCTGGCCTCGTGGGCTGGACTTTGACCCGCTAACATACCAGTGCAGCCCTCCTGTGCCGCAGCCATCCCTCTCGGACGACTCCAGCTCAGCGAGCCCTGTTGCTGCTCTCTCGCCCTGCTCACATCCCAACGTCAGCCAAGATGCATCAGAAACGCCTGTTTCCTTGCCCGACAAAGTGCTGGAAATGTTTTCTGGTGGGAGTCCAGGGGCTGAGCTCCGCCTCATATGATCTCCATGCTCCTGAATATGGCAGGTGGACAACTCAGCAACACTTGTGAACGTGAAGTCCGGCAAGATTTGTCAAGCCCAAGATCGTTTGTCTCCACCCAGTAAGTACTTTTGACGCTTCACTGTTATTGCCACCATTGCTATGCTTAACACAAAGAGTGAGTAGGATAAAACATAGCCTCTGCCTATAGGCAGACTAGAAGGGATGCGGTGGCTCAGTGGCTTTGTAATGGAGATGAGCACCTCCCCAGAGGCAGAGATGACTAGCACGGATGCGAGGGAAACCTTTACCTATAGGCAGACTGCTGTTCCCCAAAGATTTGTTTTCCCATCCCCAAACCGTCAGTGAAAGAAAACATCTTTTGAAATGAACACACTGTCAGGGTTCCAAGTAACGCCCCAGAATGATTAACTGTACAATGAAGGTTTATTAATATGGACAAGCAAATATTATTATTACTATGTGATTATTATCAATGATATGAATATTATTATTACTACTATTATTACTTTTCAAAACTAACTGTACTCAGACAACGCTGTTCATGTAGATATTGAGTTTTAAGTTTACTAAAGGAAAATGTATTTTATATATATATATATATATATATATAGAGTCTTAGTCTTGTGTTGATACCTTTTGATTACATGTGAAACAGCTTCGCATCTCCAAGAACGGCTGACACCAGCCTGAAGATGACGGATGAGATTAAACGCTCAAGTATTTCAATACTGACAAGACCAATACACCAAGACTAAATACCTTTTGAAAATCTTTATACAGTATATATATATATATATATATATGTGTGTATGTGTGTGTGTGTGTGTGTGTGTGTGTATGTATGTATGTATGTATGTATGTATGTATGTATGTATGTATGTATGTAAAAGAAGAAGCAGACATCCTGCAATCTCCGGAACTTAAAATTACATTTAATGTACTTATTAAGCTTTCATCAGCCTCTGCTGACATCGTCAGAGTATTAAGCTACCATTACAGAGATCTCTGCCTTTATATATCATTAATCAATTTAGCCCTTGCACGCGTGATAGGCCCTTCCAACCACCTCCCATTAGTAATTAGCTCTGTTGTTTTTCTTCCATCATGTTGGTCAAAGGAGGCTTATCTCTTGTTGTTACTTCCTCCTGTGTCCCACCCAGCCTGGAATGCTTATCTATAGGAGGTGATGTTAGCCTGCCAGCTATTGCAATTTGTTGCTTTGCTTGTGAGGTTGTGGTTGGCCTGGCTCATTCTTCATTATGCCTGTCTGTTACACACACACACACACACACACACACACATAAATGAAAAAATGCAAATGCGAGTAGATCAACAGGTACCACTTTGGTGGGAAAGTAACAGCTTTCATGTGCATGGCGTATAATCCTGCTGGCCACATGACCATGGAAAGGTCTTTGGACAATGCTGGCTAAGAAATGGAGATGAGCTCCGCTCCCTAGAGTGGGAGGCAACTGGACAGGGGAAACCTTTGCCTTATTTCTTTTTTCCTAATGCAGTCCTTACGTTGCTCTCTTTCTTTTCCCAATTCAGGTCCGAAGTCTGAAGCCGCTCCTGTGTCTCCCGGTGCTTTGTCCCTGCTGCGGCATATCCCGCCGCCTCCTCCACCCAAGAACCCGGCTCGTCTGATGGCGTTGGCGCTGGCTGAGAGTGCGCACCAGGCAGCCTTGCAGCAAAAGCGACAGGCCAGCCTGAAGCAGAGGGAACCCCGGACGCATTTCCGGCGCTCTCTGTCGCTGGAGTGCAAGGCAGGCGAGCTGACGAGCGGCGCCCAAGCGCTCTACTCCATGGTGCGCCCCAGCCCCAAGGTGCCTGGCCTCTCCCCTCTCCAGGCGCAGGTCAGGGGTAGGAGCATCGGCAGCCAAAGCCGCAACCTGAAGGGAGGCAGCCAGGTGAGGGATCAGCTCACGAAGGGCTGGGACAGAGCTGGGATAACTTTGCCATTAGGCCGGGTGCAGATTTTGGAATATTTCTAGAAGGATTTCCCTCCCCCACCCCACCCTGGTTATTCTTTGCTGCGATTTCCCCGCTGTGTGGCGATCAAAGATAAAGAGTATGATAAAGAGTCCCGACTCATCCTGAGCGTCCTCGCGATCAAGAGGAAAACCCGTGCTGGCTTTATCTGGCCAACCTGATGGAGATTTTAGCTACAGGAGGAGGATGGGATGGAGCAGGCGGTAGAACAGGAAGAGGGGAGAAGGGAGGGACGAGGGTGGGAGGGTTTGGCCTGCTTATGCTCACGTCGCGCTTGACATGCCTTCTTGCTCCTCATTCAGTTTGCCTTGTTTCTCTGCAGGTGCCTCTCAGCCAATCTTCTCCCTTGGGTAGCTCGGATTGCTTTTCCCCTTACAGGAGGGTCCTTGCTGAGCTAGACCAGAGACCCCAGGCACTCCCCTTCTCAGAGCCCTACCACCTGTCCTCTCTGTCTCCTGCCTATGGTTTGCATCCCCCACCACCTCCCCTGTCGGTCCCCTATCCAGCTTTCCGCCAGCCTCAAGATGCCTTTCCTTCCTCCAGCCCCTCGGCTGCCCTCCTAAGCCTCCGCCTCCCCACTTCCCCATCATGACCAGTCACTTGCCCCTCAAAACGAGGTCCTCCACTTTTCAGCCCTGCCTCACGGACCATCCTCTCCGGCCTCACAGTCACTTCCCAGCCTCCTCTCGACCAGAGTCAATGGGAGCCCCTTCTCAGCTGGAGCACGAGAATCTCTATTATGAGATTGTGGGGGAGCCTCCTGCCTATCCCGGCCTGGCACGCCCCTGGCCCTCTTGCCCGCCCCCTGAGTACCTGGCCACTTTCAATGCCTCCTACGGGGTCTTTGAGAGGCCCTGGCGCCAGGCCCATCTCCCTCCGGCTGCCTCCTCTCTTCAGCCCATCTTAAAGAATTCCCAGCTGCAAATCCAGTCGATGCCTCCCGCAGTCACCCGTCAGGAGCCCATCTACGTCAATGTGCCCTTCCCCGAGCCCTCGTTGGTCAGTCCCACACCATCCCCTCCCCCTGAAGCAGCCCATCCCCGCAGTCATTCTGACCCAGGAGCTCCTCAGGCATTGCCCCAGCCCAGCAGGCCTCCCCTGCCTCAGAAGCAGAAGCTGGCATGGGGCTACACACCCTCAGGGCAACACCGCCAACTGATGGACGTTTTGCCTTGCAGTCGTGCCGTGTGGCAGTTCTACCGCCCACCCTCTGCGTGTTGGGGTCACCCCTCTTACGGTCCGGAACCCATTATCACCTATGATGGGCCCACCTCCCGCTTGGGGAGCCAGGCCTCGGCACCCTTGCAGAAGCTGGATGAGTCTTCCCCACAGTATGGCAATGTGGAAAGGAGAGAGGGCTCTCCGTCCGGGTGCTACCTTGGACCCAGCTGGACAGTATACGCTGAGGGCCAGACGACAGCTACTGCTGAAGGACAGGCGGTGACCAGATGCGCAGTTTGGATCCTCGGGGCTGGGCTCCGGGTTTTCCTGTCCTCTTCCTTGCCAGTATTCATGGAATTACACGGTACGGATTACTGTGAAAGAAATAAAAGACTTCGGAAGGACCTATCCGACTAGGTTACTCGAGATCACGTCTTTGGGCTCCTCGTCGGGTAATTGTTCCTGCCTCCTTTGGAGAACCTCCTTGTGGTTTGGAGAGCACATGGATCTTTCAAGGCAGGTCCTATCCCTGCAGGAGGTTTCTCTCCAGAAAATCAGCATGGACACCACACAGAAGAACTTAGCATGGACATCACACCGAAGAACATTTGACGGCGTCATTTCAGCCTGTGGGGCACCAGAATGCCTCCACCAGTTCCATTGTGTGTGTCCCATCTTCCAGTTTCGGTTATGCCCTGTGTTGCTTTGTTCCACCTTGCCCTCTTTCCCACCTATGGACTTCTAACCCCAGAGGAGAGTGTTTGGTTCCAATGGGATGACTGCAGCTGATTCCTTCCGGATTACATCATCTCGACCACTTTGGCAACGTGAATCACAATAGGATGCTTGGGATCCATCCAGGGCTGCTATAACTGTGCTCATGTCGTGCACTGAACAGACACAGAGAGGCGCTGCAGACCGTGCTTTGCTCAACGCTGGGGAAGAATGCAGGCTTTGGAAGGGAAAGAGAGAGAGCCGTTAACAACTACCCCAAACCTTTGTTCCTCTTCTGTTCCAGCATTCAAACCAAAATAGTTCTAACTTGTAATAAGCGTCCCTTTTAACCCAACTAAAATATTAACCACCTTTCCCTGCTGGTTTTCCCTGAGATTAAGCCAATTCGTGGAAGAAAGCCATCCCCTGGGCTGGGACATTGATGTCCAAGGAAATACCGTATAAGATGCCACCAAGGAAGACAGACGGTCACTCCTGCAACCTCCTCTTACAAGAGCCCATATTCTTTGTGAGTTTGCAGCTAGCCAGAGTGGCATGTTGAGAAAAAGCTAGGGGAGCATGTTGGTCTTGTGCATTTCTGTATTTATTTAGGATTTTGGAATGGGTGTGTGTGTGTGTTTTACAAAAGAACTGGGTGGGAGGGACAAGGGGGGAGAGGAGAAGAAGCATACAGTATGTGCCTAGCATGGGAGGGCTCATGTGTGACTAAGCTACAGGCTTGATGGTTGCTTGAGAGCGGGATTCATGTCTACTTGATATGTGCATTCATGTCTGGAGTTGGCGCATGTGTGAGTGTGTGTGTCTGTGAAAGTGGTTGTGCATGTTCCACAAGACAGTATTTTAGATATACGGGGTAGGAGGAAGGAGAGAGGCATTTATGCCTCCTTCTTCTTGAGGACCAGGTTGGGCGGGTTTCTCAATTTTGGCCATTTTAAGGTGTTTAAGATGCATATACTGGTTGGGGAATGCTGGGAGTTGAAATCCACACGTCTTAAAAGTAGCCAAGGCCGAGAAACACTAGGGAAAGAAGAAAATCCTCCTCCCTCCGGTACCTCCAGCATCCCCTTCCCCCAAAGCACTTTTTAGGCTCCTTTTCAAATTATTATATTGTCAGATTTCATTTTTAAAAATGGGGGTGGGGTGTAAGGGGTGAGGAAGCAAAACAAGCAACAATGGTAATGCATCACGGAGAAGGAAAACATATATATATATATATATATATTTCCTGAATGCAGTCCAAATTTTAATTCAAGCACTTTGGGATCCTATTGCTTTCAGAGAGAGCCAAGCACAAGTTTTAAGCCTCTTTCCCCTGAAATCCATAGCCTGCTCCTGGGCACGCTTGCTTGGAAGTCAACCCCACAAAGGAATGCAAGACTGGATTTGTGCACAACAAGACGACAGCCTTAATTGTGTTATTTTGAAGCCTCCCGTGGGATCTTTTTTGGGGGGTGGGTGGGTGGGTGGGTAAAGGGGTTGAATTCCTCTGAGTGTGAGATCTGGGATCTTGGCCACCCCAGCTGGCTGGCACACTTGTGTGGCAAGATCTAGAGGTCCTCACTAGAAACCTTCCCCGCTTGACAAGAACTTGATTCATCTCTACATCAGAAGGATATGCAATTGAGTCCAACATCTTCAACTCCACCCATAAAACAGCTTTCAGTGTAAAATGTCTTGACCTGCGCTAAGAGTTTTCAATCTGGGATTGATTCCCTCCTCGTCGTACTGATCGGTTCCACATCTGGGTTTTAACACAGAAATTGCACTAACTTTACCACTTTTTTTGTAACAAAATGAAATGAAGCAAAAAACGCCACCATGGTTAAAAACTTCCCAGTCGTCCCACATTCTCAACAGCTTATATTCCTTGTTTCTCCAAGAACTTGAAAACATTGGAAAGCTGTTCCTCTCCTGGGTTTTGCAAAGACACACGGGGGGTGGGGCAAAAAGGGGCTTAATGATCCATGAAAGAAAAAAATGTTGGAACTTGATCCATGGTGTTGGTTGTGTCGGGCTGGGGAGACAGAGCAACCTTGGGAATGGTTAAGTATCATTAGTTCTGAAGGTTGAGTGCTGGCCACGCTAAACGAACCTTGAAATTACCTGAAAATAGATGTGGGTTTGTACAAGCTTCTACTATGTACAACGTAATGATTATGGGTGTGCAAAAGTGATTGCAAAGCACTTTTCTTTCATGAATTTCTAGCACTTGGCAGTGACTATTTCCACCGAATGTCACCAAATGTTGGATATTTACAAGATCGTTCGATCAATACTTATTTGACCAGAGAGATTGAGATGCATATTGCAGTTCCGACATTATGTGTGACTGGATTTGAAGCATAAATGCAGCTTGAGGGAAACTTTGAATGATTTTGACTGTAAAGGTAGTCCTTGACTTGCGACCACGATCGGAACCAGTGTTTGGGCTGCTCATGATGTGGTCATTAAGCGAACCACTATGTTATCGGACCCAAATGAGCGACCATTTCTAACTATGGTTGTTGAGCAAATTAGAAAGTCGTTATGTGAATCACTCAGTCAGGACCTAGCTGGGAAGGTTAGGGTTAAAACTGTGATCACTGACTACAGGATGCTGTAACCATTGTAAATGTTGAGCTGGTTGCCAAGCAACCAAACCACAAGCACAATCCTGGTGCAGTTATTGCAGGGAGGATGTACAGGTAATCCTTGACTTACAACAGTTCATTCAGTGTCCATCCAAAGTTACAACAGCACTGAAAAAAGCAACGTATGGCCATTTTGCACACAACCGTGTTAATTTGTTAATTTGAGGCCTTCAATTAGGCAGAGGCCTACACCAACTTTAGGGCCTAGTTGCCCTTTTCTCACAGTGGCTTGGCAGCTGACTCATATTTATGACAGTGGTAGTGTCCCTGGGGTGTGTGTGCGTGATCCCCTTTTTGTGACTTTCTGGAGAGCAGAGCCAATGGGGAAGCCTGATTCACTTAAGAGCCCTGTTACTAAATTAACCAGAGAAGCCATTCACTTAACAAAGGTGGCAAGAAAGGGGATAAAAGGGGGCAAAATTCACTTAAGCACTTGCCTGTTTCTGACAGCAGAAATATTGGGCTGAACTGTGGTTGTAAAATAAGGATTACTTATAATGATGGAATGGTCGTAACTTTTAAGAATGGGTCGTAAGTCACTTTTGTGACATGCCCCTTGTAACTTTAAACCAGGGGTCCCCAAACTTGGCAACTTTAAGACTTGTGGACTTCAACTCCCAGAATTCCTCTGCCAGCTATGCTGGCGGACGAATTCTGGGAGTTGAAGTCCACAAGTCTTAAAGTTGCCAAGTTTGGAGACCTCTGCTTTAAACTGTCACTAAACGAATGGCTGTAAGCCAAGGACTACATGTAAAAGCAAGGTGCAGCTCCAGAAGACCGCTTGACCTGGGAATCTGAACAGAACTGGTTCCATGCTGATCCAATATTCCCCCTCTGGCTGTTTAGCTCTGTCTCTAACCCATCCCACAAAATTGGAATGGTAGATTTCTGAGATGGAAGAATGGGGCTATCCCTGCATCCATCCTGCCGTTGACTTTTGAGGCCACCCTCGACTTTGGCAGGTGGTGATGCTTTGTTCTTAACCACATTTGTCCCGTCTGCAATTTATGCAGGAGCACCAAACCCATCACATCCGCAGCTGTAGTTACGTGGCCACGGCTGCCCTCTCGCGCACCGTGGCTTTCCTGCCACCTTATTCTGCCACATGTGGGCCAGCCACGGCTTTATGGCACCTGCTCTTTCCTTGGTGTGATGCCTGCACGAGAGAGGCAGTACTTCGAAAGGGAAGGAGATGACTGTCCCATATTCTCTCCCCCCACCCCCGATTCTGTGAAGCGATCACTGCCATACTGGCCTGTCTATATGTGCCTGTGTTTTTAACAGCCCATGTTTCCTTGTTGCCTCTGATGTGCTGCAGTTCTTCTTCTTTTGGATATAAGTTGACTTCCCTTTTTTTTCTGGGATTCTTGTACTAAATGGCTTAATTCAAACCAATTAACAAATAAAGGCAAACTGGCAAGCCTGGGTCTGTGGTCTCACTGTTTGCAAGAGGTGAAACGGGACGAAAATTTATGTATTTATACATCGTATTTACAAATGGCCAACAGGAACCATTTGGTTCCTCATTTTAGTATTTGCAGCGAGAAATTCTTGGATCACACATCTGTTTAGGAGTTGAGCCATTTGATCTGAATACAGCAGAGATTACTTGCTGCCCTGGAGTAGGCATACCAGCCAGGAAGCTAAACTATGTTCTCTTTCTAGTGAGTGCTAAGAAACTACTGTACTAGTTATAAATTCCTTGTGTGTCCAGTCACACTTGGCTAATAAAGGACATTCCTATTTCTATTCTATTCCTATTCTATTCTATATTCTCTATTCTATTCTAGATTCTATATTCTCTTATTCTATTCTATATTCTCTTATTCTATTCTAGATTCTACTCTATTTTCTCTTCTAGATTATATATTCTATATTATCTTATTCTATTCTAGATTCTCTTCTAGATTCTCTATTCTATTCTAGATTCTCTTCTATATTCTATTCTTATTCTATTTTATATTTTATATTCTCCTATATTCTCTTATTCTATTCTATTCTAGATTCTCTATTCTCTCTTCTATATTCTATTCTCATATTCTATATTCTATATTCCCTTATTCTATTCTATATTCTATTCTGTATTCTCTATTTTAATTCTAATTCTAATTCTTTTCTTCTGTGCAAGTCATGGGTCCTCTAAAGCTTAAATGTTTTGATGGGACTTTTCTACACACTCGGCTACGCAATTGGTAACACCAATGAGTTTTAGCCACAGTTAAAAGGACAGAAAGTCGGATGAGCAGACGGAGACAGACTGATGCATAGATGGAATAGAACAGGACAGAAAGTTGGACAGACTGATGGATGAACAGATGGATAGACAGGACAGAAGGATGGATGGACTGATCCACCTTGAGCACCAGCCTGACCTCTCCTTGCCAATCTGTTCCAATTTGTTTTGACTGGGATTAGACTATTCCCAGTACAGTTTTGGGAGTTATCTAGTGTATGAAAAATGCTTCAGATCTGAGTAATTTTCTAGGTCAATGCAGGGTGGGTTTTCATGCCATTTAAACCTTTGTAAATCCTACTGGCTTAGTTTCTGTATACATAGAGGGGTGGAGAAGAAAAGAGAGAGAGAGATTATAGGATTTTGCTTTTTATCAGTGCGATCCTATTTTTAGAAACCCAAATTGAATTGTCAGATCGAGTTGATTTGGATTCCTGGGACGTTCTCCATGAATACACACAGAATTGTGTGTTCCTTACAGAATTTCACAAAGAATTTTTTTTTTAAATCTCATGCCTATCAAATAACATTTACTATACAATTTGTTTTTTTTAAAAAAAAGTACTAAAGTAGTTGGCATGATTTTTCAGAGGTACCCAATAACTTCTACACCCAAAGAAACCTTGGGGAATAGTCATGCCTTGGAGAACATGTTATAGTACAGAGGGAATCCATGGAGATTTCCTGCCCCCTCAAGGAAGGGCTTCATCCCTTTGTTCATCTTCTTCCTCTTCTTAGGAAAAATTCCACTTATTTGGCTGGAATTGTTCACATTGTGGTGTAATGGTATATAGCCAGAAGAACAACAGGACACTGTGGAAAAACAACAATAATACTTTTTTATTGCAATCCCCTATTTAATTTTTTTGTAATGGTGGTCCGTTTTCTCATCCTGAGTACCTCAAGCTGAATTATATAACCTGTCCCACCACCACCTCTTCTTCAATTTTATCCTCACACATTCATGCAGCATAAGGACTGGAAGGAACCATAGAGATCAACCGATCCAATCCCTTGCCAAGGGTAAGAAACCACAGCCTAAATTAAGTTGGTTTTGAAATGGAAAACACCAATTAGCAATAGTAATAGCACTTAGACTTATATACCGCTTTATAATGCTTTACAGCCCTTTCTAAGAAGTTTACAGAGTCAGCTTATTGCCCCCAACAATCTGGGCCTTCATTTTACCCACCTCGGAAAGATGGAAGGCAACCCTGAGCCTGGTGAAACTCGCTGCCAAATTGCAGGCAGCCGGCAGTCAGCAGAAGTAGCCTGCAGTATTGCACTCTAACCACTCTGCCACCACAGCTCAATATGGGAAAGACGTCTAAAAGCATTGCTTATTTGAAGGCCTATGGATGAATTAGGATTGTATTTTTTGAATTTGTAGGCACAGTGAAGAATTGTAGGCCAAATATACCTAAGGAACACTAGGTTGAGAAAGCTTGGCTTGAAGACACGTCAACTAGATGTTGTATAAAAAGCAGAAATATGCACTACGTATCAGTTATTGAAGATCTGCATCATTGGACATACGGATGATGCTACTTAGTTGGGTAATGAAATGTCTGCAAGCAAGCAACCGAGCTCAAGAGCACCAAGGACTCCCCAGGTCAGTCCCAAAGCTACATATATTGTCTTCTATTGAGGTTCTTGAGTAGGAGGCACTCTAGCCCTATTGGTGAGTTTCCTATGAACACTTGGCTGATCCTTCATCCTGAACTGGGATGCTGAAGAAGTTTTTGAGGACAGATAGATAGACAGGTATAGATAGATAAGGGGTGTAGTGGCTCAGTGGCTAAGATGCGGAGTTTGTCAATCAGAAAGGTCGGCAGTTCGGCTGTTTGAATCCCTAGCGTCGTGTAATGGAGTTGAGCTCCTGTTACTCGTCCCAACTTCTGCCAACCTAGCAGTTCAAACGCATGTAAAAATTCAAGTAGAAAAATAGGGATCGCTTTGGTGGGAAGCTAACAGTGTTTCGTGCGCCTTCGGCGTTTAGTCATGCTGGCCACATGACCATGGAGACGTCTTCGGACAGCACTGGCTCTTTGGTTTTGTAATGGAGATGAACATCCCCCCCAGAGCCAGAAATGACTAGCACATATGTGTGAGGAGAACCTTTACCTTTAGATAGAGTGGAGCACATTCAGGATAAGCTTCATGGAAACTTCAGAAAAACGGTCTCTCAATTATCAAGCTACAAGCTTTTCTCAATCTCTGAGTTCTTAAGCCATTGCTCCTACAGTTCCCACCAGAGAATTTTGGAATTGCAGCCCCAACCACATCCAAACAAGCCTTTTTTCTAGGACTTACTGTGAACATTAGAATGGCAAAACCAAACCAGGAGACGCCCCAGGCATAGCTCTGTACTGCATGCTTAATGTGTTCAAAGCAGCCCTGAGAAGGAAAGAACAAACCAGTGAGGTTGCCTTGAAGGGAGAGCTGCCAATGGTACCAATATCCCCAAGAAAGCAAAAATGGCAGGTAAACATCAGGACAAAGATGGAAGAGCTTGGTACCTTAGTGTTGATGTAATCAATGTGCCCCAATCTGCAACCTTCCTCATTGATGATGATAAAGTTTGGATCACGTTTGCAGCAGTAAAATGGCCAAGGTGCCACTGCTTCAGGGTATCTACTTCGAAAGACGGAGGTATAGTTTACCCAGTCCAAGGGATTATTGGCACCACAGCATTGTTGCTAAAATGAATGGGGGAAAAAAAGATCATACACAGTATTTATTGCGAACAGCCACATTATAAAGGACATTTGGCAGCCTTTTGGGGTACTTTCCAGTGGTGGGATTCAAAATTTTTACTACTGGTTCTGTGGGTGTGGCTTGGTGTGAGTGGCAGGGGAAAGATACTGCAAAATCCCATTCCCTCCCCACTTCTGGGGGAAGGTTACTGCAAAATCCCATTCCCACCCCACCCTCTAACCTGCTTTCCAGCTCCATTCTCCTGTGCAGGGCAACCAAAGAAGACCCAGCCGATCAGCTGGGGCTCAGGAGGCAGAGAAGAGATGGGGGCAGGGCCAACCAGAGGTGGTATTTGCCGGTTCTCTGAACCACTCAGAATTTCCGCTACCGGTTCTCCAGAACTGGTCAGAAGCTGCTGAATACCACCTCTGGTACTTTCTCTTGACTAGGCCTTCTGCCACCCAACTCTTCCGTTTAGAAAGTTAAGACTGATTTGAGTTGTTTTGAATTTCACAGCTTTGAAGCTTAACAATTTTTGCAAAGAACTGAGAGCTGATGAGAACTATTTCTTCTTCTTCTTCTGGCTAGTAGTTCAGCCTAGCTATTGCTCCATACCTAATGCTGCCTTTCAGTTTCACTCTAATCTTTTCCCTATCTTCAAAGTTCCCAATCACTAAATGTCTACAGAGTCGTCCAGGGTCCTGGTTATCCAAAAGGTGCTTTTTCAAGAGGCAAGTGGACTTTCTTGGTTTTTCTTTGAAGACGTTTCGCTTCTCATCCAAGAAGCTTCTTCAGAGCTTCAAACATCTTCAAAGAAAAACCAGAGAGTCCATCTCTCAATCAATAGCGTTTTGACTCGACTTGGCAGCAAAGTTGCATTGTTTTCACAAGTCCCTACATATATGCATTCTAGAGCTATGTCTGGGTGAAGGACGCAAGGCAAGGGGCGTTCTCACAGGCTGGACAATGATATGTACCTCCATCATGAAACGGTCCCACATCCGGGTGAGTTCTCGGCCTTGGTCTGTATCAGATGCATAGAAACCCAGCATCTGCTTAGTTACCAGTCTGGAATTTGATACTACCTGGGGTAGGGAAGGAGAGAATGTTGGTCAACTACATTTCCCGAGCCCAGGTACACAAACATTTCACTTCCAAAGTTTCAGCTTACATAAAGATATGCAAACAGATCCCCACCCACCCACAGGGGTAGGTTTGTTCTTAGCGATTTTAAATTTTAATTGATTTGTATTGTTAGGCTTGTATTTAGTTTAAATTTGTATGGTTTTTATTTTGTTAGCTGCCCTGAGTCCTTAGGGAGAGAGGGCGGCATACAAGTCTAATAAATAATAATAATAATTATTATTATTATTACATTTCCAAATACATTTCTTTCTGCACAACAATTCTGGGTTTTCTTTTTAAAGGATGCAATCTGTGAAAACAAATACCATTCAAAAAAGAGAAGAAAGGCCCAAATGTTTCTAGATTGTCTTGGTCTTTTAGCATGAGACAAAATGATTTCCACTCCCTCCATAAATCAGTTAGTACTATCTTATGCCAATTCAGCAACAGAAGTGAAAGCTGTATGAATGTCTTATGACGTGAACTGTAGGGTCAAATGATCCATATCCTTATAATAAGCAATTATGGCCTTTTCTTGTCTATTTGTGGACGAAAATGTACAAGCTTTCTTCAAGCTTTGGTTATCATGAAAGTTTTTGAAGAGCCAACAGATCAAAGAAAATTGCCAATTATATGCTATTCCCATATTATACACTATACAAGCCTACCAAGTTGACCAGAATAATGGGGCTGACAAAGGACGCAAATGAAGCTTCATTAAAATTCCCAGACTGAATTATGTTTTGGATGGATCATTCACCATGATAAAAGCAGACATTGGGAAAGACTGTGTACTTCTCGTCCAAATGGAGTGAGCCAAAATCTTGCTTTTAGAAGACCAACTTGGGAAGAATTTGCAGCCTGTACTTACAAAATCACGATGTGTGTAGGAGCTGATGCAAGAGGCACATTCAAACAAGTAGACAACCAGGATCAGTACCAGGTACTGAAAAATAAGAAAATAGAGAATAAGATTCAATGTGAAGAAGAAAAAAAAACACCTGTAGACATTTTCCCCCAGGATATTCACCATGGATTAGAGATAATTAATTAGAGATAATTCTACCATTGGGCAGAAGACATCAAAGCATAGCCAGCCGGACAAACAGGTTTAAAAACAGCTTCTACTCATGGGCTGTCAGACTCTTAAACACAATCACAATCACTCCACGCACATAAGGAAACGTATGACTAGTCTTTCCCCCACAATTACTTGTATAGAGATTATTCTCTATACTATTTATGTAGTTTTGTATTTTCTGTTAGGGATTGCACCAGAGAGGCTAAACCAATTTCATTGTATATGGGATGTACAATGTCAATAAAGACTATACTATACTAATCATTATTGTATCCTTTGATTTGTTGATAACACAGGTGTTTGTTGCTATTGTTGATGTTGTCCCATGCTCTAGTTGGACATGATGATGGCATGACTTTCAAAGAGGGGTAAGCAAATCCATATAGAAGAGATTTTGATGAATGTTCATTATTTACACCATTTTTAAACTGATCTGGAGACAGTATGTGCATTCCATTTGCTGGAGAGGAACAGCTAAGACTGAAATGTATTGCCTTTAACACTGGATTACAAGATAGATTGCTAATTTGCTTTTGGTGTTTTTTTTTCTGATCAGGAATTGAATTTATGTTTACCAACAAAGAAATAAAGAGTAATAAAAGTAAACATAAATTCAACACAAAAATAGTTTGTCATGAAAGTGGCTGCCTGCAAAGGTTCCTGGATTGGGGCTGAAAGGCAGTATGCTCCGTCCCATAATTGGGTAGACCAGGTTGCCCTGATAGACTGGTCTCACCGGAAAAAAAACTCTCTGACCAGATAGATTCTTAGAAAAATACAAGTACTTTTTTGACCAGAGACAACAGTGGAATCACATGCCAGGAGCTATACGATTCTATATTCCAAGTCATTTCTACTTTGTCTTGGTTAGCTTCACTTGCATTGACCTTCATCTCTTCCCGTAGAAAAGAGAAAGCATTACAGATAGTCCTCAACTTAACAACCATTCATTTGAAGTTACAATGGCGTTGAAAAAAGTGATTTATGCCCATTTGTCACATGATCATTGCAGATGATCAAAAATCAGGTGCTTAGCAATTTTCATGTATTTATGACAGTTGAACTTTCCCAGGGTCATATGATCACCCTTTGTAAACTTCCCAGCTGGCTTAACAGATAACAGATAATCAGAGTTGGAAGGGACCTTAGAGGTCATCTAGTGCAACCCCCACCCAAGCAGGAGACCCTACACCATTTCTGACAAATGGCAGTCCAATTTCTTCTTGAAAGTCTTGAGTGATGGCGCTCCCACAACTTCTGAGGGCAAGCTGTTCCATTGGTTGATTGTTCTCACTGTCAGAAAGTTTCTCCTTATTTCCAAGTTAAATCTCTCCTTGTTCAGTTTCCATCCATTATTCCTTGTCTGGCCTACAGGCACTTTAGATAATAGCTTGACCCCTTCCTCTCTGTGGCAGCCCCTCAAGTATTGGAACACTGCTATCATGTCTCCCCTGGTCCATCTTTTCACTAGACTAGCCAAGCCCAGTTCCTGTAACCGTTTTTCGTATGTTTTAGTCTCCAGTCCCCTGATCATCCTGGTTGCTCTTCTCACAACTCTTTCTTGAGTTTCAACATCTTTTTCATAGTATGGGGATCAAAACTGGATGCAGTACTCTAGGTGTGGCCTTACTAAGGCTTTATAGAGTGGTATTAGTACCTCACTTGATCTTGATTGTATCCCTCTGTTAATGCAACTTAGGATTGCATTGGCTTTTTTGGCTGCTGCTGCACACGGCTGGCTCCTATTTAGCTGGTTGTCCACTAAGACTCCAAGATCCCTCTCACAGTTACTGCTATTGAGCCTGGTTTCACCCAGTCAATTATATGTGTACTTTTGGTTTTTCTTGCCTAAGTGTAGGACTTTACTTTTCTCTACATTGAATTTCATTTTGAATTTCTAGAAAGCAAAGTTAATGGGTGAAGTCAGATTCACTTAATGACATTGTGACTCATTTAACAACTGCAGTGATTCACTGAACCACTGCAGCAAAAGTCGTGCAAGTTGTGCAAACTCACAATTCCCTTGCTCAGCCATGAAAATTTTGGGCTCAATTATCATGGTAAGTCAAGGACTACTTGAATTGACCTGGCTCTTTCCCATCGCTAGCCAGAGTTACGTTGAGAAAATGTAGAGTTTAGAGAAGTCTGATTCTTCTTGTTACCGTACTCACCAACAACACCATGAGGCGGTTGCTGTTCACAAGGCTGATGATGCCAAAGACACAAACGCAGAAGAAGCAAAACCCAGTGAAAATGGAGATCCAGGCACCTGCATAGACATCATCTTTGCCAGTGACCCCCAAGATGGGGTAGACTTTATAGGGATCAGCTGTTACCCAAATAGACTCAGCACAAAGTGCCAGCCCTGAAAGCTGTAGAAACAGAGGAAGGTTGTTAGCCACCAAACTACCAGAAATCAAACCTGGTTCTTTGTCATCGAGCATGTCCAAGGGGGTTGTTTAGTTGTTTAGTTTAAGTTCAGCTTCCTTTTGTAATTTCTTGGTGCTGCACCCACACCTTTTCAGGGTCCTGTGTAATTTGGGGGGGCCCTGAAATTGTGCATTTTACATGTTATATGAACCCCACCGTGGTGGTTTATGGGAATGTGGCCAATGATGATTCATTCAACAAAATATAGTGAACGATGGTCAACAGATAACATTCCAAAGATATTTTTTAAAATCAGAAACATGAGGTAGGTCATTCTATTCCCCATCTTATTTTTCAGATACCAAAGTCAAATCCAGGAATTTTCCCATTGCTGAGATACATTACTGTATTGCTTGTAGCTCTCTTACCATAATAATAACATTGCCCATCACTAATAGCCCCACAACAAAGGGAGATCTCTTTTCTGCCATGTTTTCCAGGAATGGCTTCTTGGATACCAGTCCTCAAATTCTGCAGAAGGGAAGCAAACAAACAAACAAACAAGCAAACATAATGATTTGCTATGTAAAAGGGAAAAAAATCATTGCTTTTCTCAATTCTTTTTCCTTCTTTGGGCATTTTCACAAGCCAGCTTCTTTAATACCTTCCACATCTGCACTTAATAAAATGTTAATATGCTCTGGGTTTGCCAGTTAGCTAACAGGTTTGGCAGTTAACTAATAAGCTATTTGTGTCCAGGTGTTCCATGGCATGTACATTTGTATCAACATATACTAGTTTTTTGGGTTTTCTGTGGTACACCAAATAGCACTGCTGATATGCTTAGCTACTTTTTGAAAACATGTATTTTAAGCCAGCAACTTCCTAAATACTCCCAGTCTTTTTATTCGATTGCTTTAAATGCTTCAAAGTTTGCACAAGTGAAAAGTGTAAGGAGGAGACAGCATGCAAAATAAAAAGAGCGTATTTTGAAAATGCATTTGGTTCCCAGGCCAACAGGTGCATTGGCGTAACTACTCTTTCTGCTTTTGATCTGTCCAAAAGATTCCTGCAAGATAAAAGAATTAATACTGAATGCTTGGGGAAAAAACAGCTGCAACAATATATTGTATCTTATCTGACCTGCAGAATGAATCTGCAAGCAATTTAGGGAACCCCATTCCCTCTTTTTCAATCCCCAGATTTTCAAGGAAATTTCTGCTTGCCATTTCTGAAGCCTAGAGGAATATGTTGCATGCGGTCCAAAAGTGGACAAGGCAGATGTTGACTTTCAGGTTTCAGAAGTCCTCACTACTGAGTTAGCTGACTATGGTGAAGTACCATCTGGAATGCCAGAGGTATTTATGGTCCAAATCATTCATGATAAAGAGCAATCAACATATTTAGTGCTAAGTTAGTTGAGAGAAGGAGAAGGAGCAGTAAAAGCAGAAGGGAGAAGAGAAGGAGAAAGGAGGAAGGGAGAAGGAGGGGAAGGAGGGGAAGGAGGAGGAGATGGAGGAGGAAGAGGAGGAAGATTCAGAAAAGATATAATTCAGAACAGGAAATAGTCTGCAGCACGGGTGTCCAACCTTTTGGCTTGCCTGAGCCACACTGAGTGAAGAGGAATTGTCTTGGACCATACAGAATCACATAATGTTAACAATTTTACGATCTTGTGGTGCCATGTTACTAGCTATCCAGGACCCCGTGCAGCCCATGTTTAGCCATTTGATTCTGCACAGCCCTTTTGCTTTCCAAACTGAAATTATGAATTAAAATATTTTGCAATTTCTTTGAGCCTCAGTCGGAATAAAACAAGGGACAGATGGAAAGAATATCAAACAACTGAAACTCTGCTGGGAAAGTATCTCTGATCAGGGAGTGACTGTCCCCGGAGTCCTGGTTCTTGCCCAGTTGAATCCACAAAGGGCAGGTTTAACTTGTCAGGTTGGACATAAGGCTGAGGAGACAGCATAGCAGAGATTCCTGGATGTCCACATTGCACCACCCAGGATAGCTCTGCAAGGAAGGAGCTCGTTTTCTACAAATTTAAACCCGTCCTGCCTGGTATGCTTTGCCTCACCTTTCTGAGAAAATACCAAGTTTTCTCTCAGAAGGTGAGCACCTGCCTATCTACTGATCAGAGTCTGAGCGGAATGAATGTGGTGTTGGAAGAAATATCCTTCTGGGTTCTGTTCCAAGTGAGGAAAAAGACACTGGAATCATGGAAGTTGTTTGGAAAGGTTTATTGATGAACAGGATCACATGCCTTGGAGCTTTCGGGCGAAGAAAAGGGAAGAGATGCTGAGAGCTCCTGGGTTTTATACCCTCTCTGGGCCTTGAACTTCCTGGGGCACAGGAAGAGTATTCTGATTGGTTGCTGTCAGAGGTCATAGCTATCTTTGTAGGTTGTCTGTGTGCTAAGTTTGGTTGAAACTTGGTGGGAGATGCAATGAAGGGCAATGAAATGGCTCTGCCTGAAGGAGGTAGATCTTTGTTATGTAGAATAGACTGGCCAGGGCTGAATGGCCCATTAACAAAGAGGGGCGGGGGCTGAGTTTCTGCCTCTCTGAGTTTCTACTTCTCTTTTAGGGGAAATAGTCTGCCTTTTAAATTTTTCCTAGAATATTTCATTTCTCTAGGAGAGGGGTGGGTGCTAACTTCCTACAGTGGATTTAGAAATCCAACTCTCTTCCTTACTAGTGTTTTCCCAATCAGGAATTGGCCTTCAAAGCCAATCAGCAAAGAACACTGTGAATAGCTGCAGTTGCTTTATTGTATCAATTCCGATGGGTAATTTTCAGCATGTATAATTATTTATTTTGCTAAATTAATAGGCCACTCCTGTTGCAAACGACTCTAAGTGGTGTAAGCCACACCTTTGTAAATTGAATTAAATGCAATATAATAAAAAAGAGGCAGTTCTTGACGTATCACCACCTCTGAGTCCAGAATTTCTGTTGCTAAGGGAGACATTCATGAAATGAATTTTGCCCCATTTTACGACCATTGCTGCAATGGTTGTAAGTGTGAAAAATGGTTATAAGTCACTTTTTTTAGTGCCGTTGTAACTTTGGACAGTCACTAAATGAACTGTTGTAACTTGAGAACTACCTGTACAATAAAAGATGCATTTATAACACTGGGCCCATGACTTAATTCAATTAAAGCTAAACAGAAACCCGCCACTGCTAACAAAATATGAATTTTATTGGGTTAACACACCACCCTGTACCATTCAAAAGATTTTTACCTTGCTGTTTCAATGTATATGCTTTGTTCAAGGCCGATTACAACATTTAAAATTATTATTAAAAAGAAAAGTCTCATTTGAGTTTACACGATCTTTGCTTTAAGATCAGATCCATCCAGAGGTGGTATTCAGCAGTTTCTGACCAGTCTGGAGAACTGGTAGCGGAAATTTTGAGTAGTTTGGAGAACTGGCAAATACCACCTCTGACTGGCCCCGCCCCATCTATTCTCTGCCTCCCGAGTCCCAGCTGATTGGCTGGGTCTTCTTTGGTTGCCCCGCACAGGAGAAGGGAGCTGGAAAGCAGGTTAGTGGGGTGGGGAGGGAATGGGGATTTTGCAGTAACCTTCCCCTAGGAGTGGGGAGGGAATGGGGATTTTGCAGTATCCTTCCCCTGCCACACCCACCACGCTATGCCACCAAGCCATGCCCACCAAGCCACACCCACAGAACTGGTAGTAAAAAATTTGAATCCCACCACTGGATCCATCTTCTATGCAATGGTGGTTTTTTTGACAATGGTACAAAAGTAGCTTTCTTCTGTCTTCTTCCAGGATGTTTTGATTTCCTGACCTAGTTTATCTCTCCAGGAATTTGCAAAGCCTGACTCTGTTTCATTTCAGAGTTCAGGGACAATTAATCAAGCATATCCAATTACCAAAAACTAGAATATGGTACTGAGTTTAAAATACTTAAAAGGCAAGGAACTCCCCTCCCCCAAAATACATTTCTAAAAATGCAAAGGAGAGTTCCAAAAACATCTTAAAATGGGCAAAAGGAAACAATAGCACTTTCTAAAAAAATAAAATAAAATTATTGTCCATGGAGTGAATGGTGTGTTAAAAACAAAGGAATGTCTGAAGCCACTGGGGCGAAAATCAACAGAGAAAACATCAACTTGGCCTTCTGAATTAAAGTTTAGGTGAAGCGACTGAGAAGGCCCCTATCACGGCTAGCCATCTTGATGGTTATTAAAAAAATAATAGATTTTATTTTTCTTATATGTATCCATTTCATGTATTCATAACTATGTTTATACTTATGCCTGTTATCTTATAATCGCTTGACTAAATAAATAAGTAAGTAAGTAAGTAAGTAAGTAAGTAAGTAAGTAAGTAAGTAAATTGTATAGAGATGGACAGGCTAACGATGAAAATAAAAGACAGAGAAGATTCAATTTACTATAGGGCCTGGTATGCCTGGTATGAGTGGTTTAGAAATAAAACGAAAATAAAATGGCAGTTAGGAAAAGAGGGAATATGTAAATATGTAAGTATACCATGGAGAAGATTGATATGTAAGGATAAAAGATATTGATTTATAGCAAGAGGAAGATGTAATGGTAAAGGAATAAGTAAATACATATACTGAAAAATGTAAGGAGATGCAAAAGATGTCTTGATGTTGATAACAATGTATAAAGTTTTATGTTTTTAAAATTTGAAAACTTAATAAAATTTATAATTAAAAAAATAGCCATCTTGAATATTATATATTGGAAAGGTAAGAGGATAAAATTGGGGAAGGAGCTAACAATGCGTATCTTGATAAAATCAGCCCAAGATACTTTGTTGCGTGGGGCACAGGACACCACCCCATCCTGATTCTGATTTGAAAGCAGCAAAGGAGCTCAAACATTAACGCCTTTCCCTGGGGCATCACCTTATCCTAATGGGAGGGCCATCCCTCCAGAGAGATGAGTATTGAGGAGTGTTAACAGTTCAAATTCTGGCAGCTTCTCCTGGTTTGAACAGCTGCCAGACTAGATAATGAACCTTGTCGGAGGTGATGTTGTTCTTGTCTCAGGAATTAACAAGAAAGTAAGACCACACTTAGAATACTGCATTGAGTTTTGGTCGCCATGTTACAAAAAAGATGTTGAGACTTTGGAAAAAGGGCAGAGAAGAGCAACTAAGATAATTGAAGGCCTGAAGACTACAGCGTAGGAAGAATGGTTGCAGGATTTGGGTATGGCTAGTCTGGAGAAAAGAAGGACCAGGAGTGACATGATAGCAGCGTTCCAGTATTTGAGGGGCTGCCACAGAGAAGAGGAAGTCAACTTGTTTTCCAATGCACCAGAAGGCAGAACAAGAAACAATGGATAGAAACTAATCAAGGAGAGAAGCAAGCTAGAGTTAAGGAGAAACTTCCTAACAGTGAGGAAAATTAACCAGTGGAATTGCGTGCCTTCAGAAGTTGTGGGTGCTTCATCACTGGAAATTTTAAAGAAGAGACTGGACAAGAACTTGTCTGAAATGATATAGACCAGGGTGTTCTGCTTGAGCAGAAAGTTGGACTAGAAGACCTCCAAAAAAGTTCCAGCCCTATTCTTAATTAAAAGTTTCAGTAGAAACAGGAAAAACCGGACATTTGACTGCTGAATCAAGGCTATGCATGCCTGTGTCTGAAGGACCAATATCCTCAAAGCATTGGCAATTCTTTTTAGCATTAGAATCAGTTTTAATAGAAATGTATGGAATTAACTCAATCTGGCATAGCTGAATCATTCTTTTCCTGTTAAATTAGGTATTTCTAATTTATGAGCATGATTGCATAGTGGTTAGTGTGCAGTACTGCAGGCTACTTCTGCTGACTGCTGGCTGCCTGCAATTTGGCAGTTCGAATCCCACCAGGCTCAAGATTGAGTCAGCCTTCCATCCTTCCAAGGTGGGTAAAATGAGGACCCAAATTGTTGGGGGCAATATACTGACTCTGTAAACCACTTAGAGAGGGATGTAAAGAACTATGAAGTGGTATATAAGTCTATTCTAAAAATGAAAGAAAAAACAGCGGGACCCAAAATAATGTTAAGGAACAGAAGAAGATCCTTCTTTGTGAAGTTGAAGCATTCTGATTTATTTCTTTTTGGACATCTTTCCACTGATTTGGATTGTAAATAAGAAATTAAAAAATATTACAATGAGAACATAGTCCCTACAAAATACAGAAGAACACCCCAGCAAAGCCAAGGCTCAGAGTCGAGGGGGAAAAAAACCCAATTCCACAAATACAAAGGGTAAATCAATGTTTTGTCAGCACAACAGAAGTGAATCTTGAGTTACCTGTTTGATGATGTTTTGGAGAATATCCTTCATCCCATTTTGTCGGCTTAACTTCTGGGGTTTGTTTTTATACTTAATCATAAATGGGTTTTAGTTTAATTTGGCTTGGTTAGTTTAATTCTATTTTAGATAATTAATTTATTGTGCTGGTTTTAATTGTGAGCTGCCCCGAGTCCTTTTTGGGAGAGGGGGTGGCATACAAGTCAAATTAATAAATAATATAAATAAATACAGGAATTTTTCAGAGAAAATGCCAAAAAGAAACACTCCAAGAGAATTTAGCTGGAACAGCCCCAAACGAGCATCCTCCAGCATTTCCCTTTTTTAGTTTTGCCAAATGGGAAGGCTGGTCTTGATATCACGCCCAGTAGAGCTCACTCCCAGTTCAGTGTTGCTTTAGCACACATTTTAAAGTGGGGAGGGGAGGTAATAAAAAGATTTACTAACAGCTTTAGGAATACCAAGTCATGAAAAGAAGACTCAAGCTGTGTCCTTTGCTGAAACTTCCTGTAGTTCATGACCAATAAACCATTGTTGAAAGGAATACAAGAACAATTGTAAACAACCCCCGGGTACCTTTCACAAGTCTTCCTCATAATAGCAATGGAATTCAGAGTAGCTGTTAAACCTTCCTCATTACAGATCTTCTCTTTAAGATTCTAACCTGACCCATGTCTCCTTTTAAATAAATAATGCTTGGAATGCTCACCTCTTCCCCCTGTTTTTAATGCTGTAAGCCTTCTAACTATGACAGTCGCAGCATAAGAGACAATCTGCTCTTCCACTAGATTACAGCCCCTTGCCTTCCGATTTCTGATATAAATTCATGCATAGATATCTGCACTTGGATATCCAGGTTGCTACAAGGCATGATTCATTCATTTATTTTTAAGTACTGTATTTGCATTTCAATAATGTATTCTGAATGTTCAGAAACAGAACACATTCGTTGACATACATTTTGCTACGAGAGTGAACCCAGTAAGGACTTGAACCTGTATTGCTTTCTAGTCCCAATATTTTAATCACAGTATCATATTGGTTTGCATTATTGTTTCACAGGAAGCAGTGGATAATTGATTCTGCATCCCAGTTAAACTTGGGAGACTTCAAGATTTTAATACCCATCCTCCACTCTGATTTTTGGAAACCCAAAATCTTCTTTTATCTAGATGGTGGTGGCCCTTCACAAATATCCATGATTCAATCCATCCAACAAAGTTTCTGGATACACTGAACTATATGGGTTAGATCTGTATAATGTGCTCGGCTTGTTGAGGCTGTGACAATTCAACAAAAAGTCATATTTTCCAGCTATCCATGCTATTAATACATTATTAATCAACATAGGTTGTAAACATTCCCTGTGGGAACTGGTAGAACATCCAAGGCACAAGGCATAATAAGTCAGGGGTTTATAAATGCACTAAAAGATGACGATGAGATCATTTTTATCACAAGCATCTAAAGTCCCCAAAGCTTTCATTGCAATGAACTCATTAGACTTTGAGATGGCGTTAAGACTCAAGTTGGCTTTGGCTACAGCTGATTATTTTGGTTATGTTTCAGGAAGAACATCACAATTAAGAACTTCAATGAAGTACAGCTGCGATTCTACTTTTCGAATCTAGTATTTACAGTATTTAGAGTAAGATTTGAAGCAATGGGTCTGAAGGACAACAATTGCTCCCTCAACCATCTTGAAGGGGATCCCACCTTACCAGCCCCACTTACCTGTTTGATGTATGCCAGCCAACTCTAACCTGTTCTGCAAGATACAATTGTCTTAGCATTGGCCTTTATACATTTATGAAGGAGGTGGGAGCAAAAGGGTCAAGGAACTGGACTGGATTTTCTGGCTTAGAAGCTGGATGGACCAGCAACCAAGACTGGTGTCCTCTTGTTTTTGCCTATTCACAGTTATTCCTGCCCCACCCAGGAATAGTTGTCTGACTGACTGTCCACTATCATTTCCAGCATAGGGAGATTCAATAGAAGAGAAAGAATGGCCCCTTAAAGATTTTTTAGAGGTCTACAAGGCAGATAGATAAGGAAACGGGCTCATTTCATACATTGTGATAAGAATTTGCATGGTTTACGGAGTTGCAAACTATTTAACTACAGTTTAATCTAGTGTATTATGCAAACCCATTGTGTACATTTGATTTATGATGTATTTGCTGTGGAACTTTCCAAACCAGTTAATTAAAACATGGTTCAGTTAACCAAGGCTAAATGAATGATACTAAAATAAAGTCTTTTCCTTTGATTTAAAGATAAATTTTGAGCCAGGTTATTGTGGTTTGTGAAGCAATGCTATAATTTATGGTTTAGCAATATGTATAAACTTAGTTTCTAAGATTTGCTTGAAAATAGGATTAAACAATAGCTTGGCATAAGGATTGTGTGAGTCAAATTAAAAGCCTGGGCAAGAATTGTAAGAGATAATTAACAACTAGATAGAAAATGGTTGACAAGAAATGCAACAAGTTAGATTTGCTAGCTAATATTTCCTTATCTTTCTCTACATTATTAGCTTTCATACTTTCAAAGGAAAAGCTCTCAAAAAGAAATTTTATTAATCTGTTTTCCATTCCCGGAAATCTTTTCTAGCATTTCTATTAGGAAGAGATGCTGTAAGTTGTAGACCAGCAACATCTGTGCAGCTATTGGTTTCCTTCCTTTAAAAGTGAGGCAGTTAGTTATTTTTAATCAATATATAACTATATTTGTCAATTTCAGTTTTTTAATATGTGGCAATGATAGATAATATGCTATGTTTTCCATGTTTGCTATAAGTTATCTCAAGTTACTTTTTTTAAATGTGGAAAGACAGCTAAACATATGCTGTTAAAAATCCAAATGCATAGTTTTATTATGTATTAACAGTATTTTCATACTGTATCATCAACCTCTGGGCACCATATAAGAACAAGTTCTTTATATAATGAACATCATAGTCTCCACCAGCACTAAGTAAATAAATTTCTTCTGCATAGTGACATTATCCTATTGTCCCTCTGTGAGGCAATTTAAGAACTATTTTAAAAAGGACCTTGGAGGCGGTGTGCTGAGAGTGGGAATTCTTCAAACATAATTTAATATTCATCAACTCAAAATTCTTTCCAGGTTGCTTGGCGAACAGCTGAATTTTTACATTCAGTTGGAACAATCTACTGAGATTCTAGCTGTGAAGATATTTCATAGCCAAATAATGTGCTCCCCTCACGAGATTAACATTTAATTTATTTACAGTATTTATTTCCTGTCTTTTTGAAAATGAAAAATCAAAACAATAAAACTCAGACTCACTTTAAAATGAATAGGTTTATTGGGGGGAAAAAATAAGGATCCCATGTGTAAGAGGCGGAAATATAGTCAATAACCTCAGACAAGACTATTTTTCTTCCCTTTATTCAAGAATTAGAGTTAGTAAAATATAAAGAGTAGACCTATAGGAATCAAGACTTTAAAGCAGGTGTATCCATCCTTGACAACTTTAAAACCTGTGGACTTCAGCTCCCAGAATTCCCCATACTGACTAGGAAATTCTGGGAGTTGAAGTCCACATGCCTTAAAGTTGCCTTGATATCATTGAGGTGAACTTCTCACATGTTCCAACAATTTGGAAAACACCAGGTTGAAAAAGCCAATCTTGGAGAAACAGATCTTTCATAATTTTATCTAATAGATGAGTATTTCTCAGCTTTGTGGCTTGAACATATGTGGACTTTAATTCTCAGATATGAGATTAAGATTGAGAAACAGTGTAATAGACCATCTTGGTTTCTCAGTATATTGACCTTGTCCTCCCCCACAAACACATATAGAGTTTTGCCAGTCTTAGTGTGACATATTTGTTCAGACATACCCCAGTCACTTCTCTGCAAACAGGCTTTTCTTGCCTGTGGATGAATCATCAGGCATATGATGCAAAGGTTTGTATGTTCCCTATAATTTAGAAAAATCTGTTTTTACAAATATTGGCAGGAATGACCTGTATAGAGTGATACAATCAAGTTAATAGACTGCCTTGGAGAATCCCAGGATCAATCCACCTCATTCATAATTTTTATATATAGTATATATACAACATGCAAAGGTCAAGCCAACCCAAACTACGTTAGAGTTTAAGCAGGTTCATGAACAGACCTGGTCTCTGGATTAGGATGCTATGTGTGACCGATAGTCCCGATAATTTAGACAATCATGATTAAACCAACTCTATTTTAGCTTTTGGATGGAGTCAGTCAGTCATGTCTTTGGCTTTATAAACTCAAACTTGATCAATGTATTTCAGAAGCAGCAATTCTGATTTGATCCTTGGCTCTAGAAAGTGGTATGTTTACATATTATATTTAGAACAGAACAACTGTAATTGCATTTGTGAGCAACCATTTTGAAGTGCAGCTTATGTTTAACCATAAAGGCCACTATTGGCACCTGTTATTTTGGAACATTCCCCATGCTTTCTTGCATGATATATGGTTAACATCTCGGGACTTCCTTTCATATTTTCTCCAACCATGCACTCTATACACAGCCAAGCAACTATGCCTAGCTGCCACTTCTGTTTCCCACAATCTCTCAAGAGTAGGACTATCTCAGATGAATTAAAATGGCGGACAGACTCAACCACTCAGCACAATTGTTTTGTTCCAGTGGACAAATGGCTCCAACAGAAAGGCTTGGGCTAAGTGGCAAGGACCTATTATGAAAATGGTTCTGGGTTAATTGGTTAGACAACACAGTGTTCCTCAGCCTTGACCACTTTAAGATAGGTGGACTTCAACTCTCAAAATTGCCCAGCCAGCAAACACTGTTCTATAGATTAAGAAGCTCATAGCAACCCTAAGGAGAGGTATTGAGGTCTCTGATTTAACCCCAATATCCAATGCCAATTTTCTGTGTGTATGGGGGGCTGGGGGGTAGCAACCATTTAGAGTAAACCATATCTTTATTTGAAAATCAGCTATGTTTGTTTTTTTACCTAGAATCCTCTCAGAGACCTTGCATAGGTGTGCCACACAGCTGATGATCCTGTTGGGCATCACTTTCCTTGGCAGGAACATGTTCATTTTTCTAGTGTCTTTTGAAAAAATGCAGGGATTTGCTATTTTTTTTAATGTCCAGCATTTGGAGTTGAACATATGACCTACCTTCATCAACTAGCATCTCCCACATGATTTTAAAAGCACTAATTGTATGATACTTGATACTGATTGGTGTATCATACATCATGACTGGATGTTAATGGTATCAAAGCTTAAAGGCTGCTCAAGATGATGTCCAGAATATAATTTAACTTGAGTTATGCTGATTTCAATTTCATGACTTTTTAGTCATCCGTTTAGAGATCTTCCCTCATCTCAGATTTGGCCAAACCATACATTGCCATAGGTTCCAAATTAGGTTTACACGAACTCTGATTTGGTTATGGCAATCAGTTTACACTAATGAATAAGGGTGAAAGGAAAACCAGAGAACTGTGAAGCAGGCTAAGGAAATAGGAATGTAAATGTCTAAAGAATAGGGAGTTGCAAAACAGTTTTGTCAGTTTTTCCTAGGGCTGACATATTCCTATGAAAAAAAAAACCCTTGCAAATCTGGCAATCAATCAGTGAAAAAATGTGTGCCATTTCATGTCTTTTCTCCAGACACACCCATTTAAAAATTTTCTTTTCCCAAACATCCACGCTTTTTGCTGCAAAATCATCCAAACAAATTTTTTTTTATTTGTCTGTTTTCTCTTAATAATGTATGCAGGTTTTTCCTTAATGAAGGGATCATTACGTCTATACAGGAAAGCTAAATTGTGTAAGAGCAAAAGCTTCAGGTCAGGGGTGTCAAACTTGATTTCATTGAGGGCCCCATCAGGGTAGTGTTTGACCTTGGGGGTCTCAGGGGTGTGTGTGGCCAGTTCAACATCACTTTTTTTAAAAATTCATATTTATATGCCACCCTTCTCTGGAGACTCAGGGCGGCTTACAAGTTTTTTGGAGCACAACCCAATGCACTCAGCAATAGCCTTCATTCCATTGTATATGCCTGTTTATTACTAGGGCTTTTTGGCCCCCTGCAAACGGCATTTTTACAAAGTCAGCTTATTGCCCCCAACAATCTTGGGTCCTCAATTTACCTACCCCGAGAGGATGGAAGGCTGAGTCAACCTTGAGCCTGGTGGGATTCAAGCCTGCACTAATTGCAGGCAGTTGGAACTAAGTGCTAGGTGTTTAACAGCCTGCACCACCAAGACTTGTGTCGGGGGCGCCTGTGGTGGCCCCTGAGCTCCGTTTTTGGCTGCGATGGCTTCCTGCAACCCTCTGCCAGCAAAAAGGGGGCTCAAGAGGGCCACCCGCAGCTCTCAAAAGCTCCATTTTCAGCTGCAACAGCCTCCTGCAACCTGTTCTGACGTAGGCATCTCCAACAGCTCGAAGCAGAGTCCTCGTCCCGATAAACCCCTTTTATTTAATTTACAGTGAATTCCTCTCCAGCAAAGACCAACCGTCTTTCAAGATAGTTCACAGTTACAGACCTTTATCAGGCTTGGAGAGTGGCTAGGCCGATATCTTTCAGATGCCACAATATGGCAAGAATGCAGGAATGAACTGTCTGCTGCAAAACCCCACTCCCCTTTCACTCCTCTTTTATTCCCTCTGGGAGGGGCCATTCACTGTCCACCTGTGGCTTTACTCCCAGGTCGACCCTTGTTCCTTAGCTGTTCCCTTCATCTGACAACTCTGCATGTGCAAACACTGGAAACAGGCTCCAACTGTTTTTCTGCCTCACTGATGTTTGACTCCAAAGGCAGCTGATAACTGTCAGATGGCCCTCTGCCTCCGACACAGAGCACTCGCCAGAGCCTTCTCCAGACTCCAGGACTGGCCCATGTTCCTCCCCAACCTCCTCACTGTCCGAACATGCTGCCAGCTCTGCTGGCCACTGACGGGCCACAACACAACCCTTTGCCAGTAAAAACGGAGCTTGGAAGGCCATGGGCAACCCTCCCAAGCTCTGTTTTTGCTGACAGAGGCACTGCAGGATGGTCCTTTGCTGTTTCCAGGGCAGCCCTGCGGGCCAGATCTAAGCACTCCATGAGCCGCATCCAGGCCCCGGGCCTTGAGTTTGATACCCCTGTTTTAAATGGATCAGGTTTCCTTAAAAGTCATGACAGCCACGTACTGTTTAGGTAGAAAGAGACCCCGAATGTGAGAACTTAGTTGGTTTTCTAAAGTTCTCCTTTAAACTTCTTCTGTATCCTTCTAGCAAGTAGACAACAGAATAACAGTTGGAAGGGACCTTGGAGGTCTTCTAGTCCAACCCCCTGCTTAGGCAGGAAACCCTACACCACTTCAGACAAATGGTTATCCAACATTTTCTTAAAAACTTCCAGTGTTGGAGCATTCACAGCTTCTGGAGGCAAGTTGTTCCACTGATTAATTGTTCCAACTGTTAGGAACTAAGTTGCTTCTCTCCTTGATTAGTTTCCCCCCATCGCTTCTTGTTCTGCCCTCAGGTGCTCTGGAGAATAGCTTGACAAATATCTCCCTCTCCCCCCTCAATTTATTTCCAATTCCCAGCCACCTCCAGTCCCCAAATATCATTGAAAAGTCCAGGTCCGGCACCATCTTAGAGAAGTGACAATATTTTATTAGTTTGGTGGGAGGGCTGGCAGTTGAATTCCATCTCCTGCCTTGTCTTTCTGACGTCACTTTTTGATTTCAAAAAAACCTCAGCTTAAAAACGAACAAGATCTAAATGGTAAACAGGACAGGGCATGACAAGGTAACTATGAAACACAGAAGAAGACATTCAAGGCAGAAATCCTGACATTCTTTTTTCCTCAGAGATGGAGGAGGCCGGCTGTGAGAGGTGAGGGCCTCCCACACCTGCAGATTTTTTTGAGTCTGGAAATAACTTTTTCCACTGGGTGAAAATGAAAAAAAAAGAATGGATCCCTTTTATCTCTCCAGTGTGGTTCTTAGCCCAGTGACTTCTCTGCCTGTCCAAACTAACTATCCCAGCCTCACCAAAAAGGCTGTTATGTTCACATTTGCTGGACGTAGTTAAGCATAGGTTTTATCATAATCCGTTAGGGATGCTTCAGTGTGAGTTTTCTGCACACAGCAGCAGGTTTGAATGGTCCCTTCCCAATTTTTGATGGTTCTCCAATTTGGCCGTCCTCTAGATGTATGGATTTCAACTTCCCAGAGTTGTCAGCAATGTTGGCTAGGGGATTTTGCGGCACCCAGATTGGAGAAGGCTGGATTATGGCTTAAGGGGAACCAAGATAAAAGCATCTCTAAGGTTACCTCTTCTAAGTGATCTCAGGAACCCTCGGTAGTAAAAGTATCTTCCTTGGTCCAACTCCCCCCAATAGCAAAATGGTTCAATCCAAACAAGGCAACAATAGTACAATTACTCCATACCATTCTGTCTGGTAGCTGCTAGGAATTACAGAGCATTTGACAGAGATGGCACCAGAGATGGTCCAATTGGCCCCCTACCTCCCTCCATTTGGGATTGCTGAGATGGTTGATCTCAGAAGATACTTTTGCAAAGTGATCAAGACATGTGGCAAAATTGCTACTGGAAGAAAAACTTCCTGATGTAAGAAACAAAACAACAACAAACAAGCATATATGCTTATGAGCTTAGCCCTATAGTGGAACTTAACATTTCTGGGCTGGGAGAAGGATCAGCCTTATGGGCTGTGCTCACACAAGAAGCTTAATTTTGTTCCTGAATTAACCTGGGTTTTTTTTGGGCCTGCGGAAATCACCGAACCGTAAAATGATGAGTCACACAACTTGTTAAGCTACCAAAAAGAAATATAAACCAACAACTTAAATTCCGCTTAGCATATTGTGTGAATTCAGCTGCTGTGAGGTTTGTAAACTGGACTGGTTAACTGTGATGGTGTGAACATAGCCAAAGTCTGTTTCAGCAAACCTGCTTTTATGCTTTACGTCGTACGAGATGGGAAGTGGAAGGAACAGCTGTGTCTGTGTAGAAAAAGAGCTTCAATCTTTGTATCTTCCCTCTCCAAACTAGTCAAGTAAAGTGCTGATGGATGCTATCTTATCCCAATCTACTCAGCCTTTAGCTGGCTTTCCAATAAATTAGGTGCAAGGAGTGAAGCGTTCAGTGTAGTAAAGGAGCAGAAGATAAACAGAGATAGAAAAAGGCAAGCAAGTGAAAGTGGAATCGGGTTTCTATGCCAGAGACAAGCTAGGTTAGCAATGGGCAATTTTAGCGTGCTATGGGAACTCTTGTCTTACAGGTATGCTGGAAGTGGGTTCCACTTTTCAACAAAATCCTGCAAAGTGGAGTCACAAATGTGTGTCATGGAATATGTAGGGTTTGTGGAAAACCACATAATCAGTGTCTCTAGGGGCTTGGTGGTGATGTGTTTTTTGTGGGGATACTGAGTTATGGGCTGTCCTTTTAACATGAGATTTGGCTTCAGGTGAGTTAGGAAAATGCACGTGTGAAAGTTGCACAATGAGTACTGATTACTGATTGGAACATATAGGTTTTAAGAGTGTATGGTGTGATGTTTGGGGCCCCCATAATTGCATGATTCTGTAGATTCAGCTGTTTCTCTCCACAACGTGCATTTACCCATTGAGATGAGTTGGCTTAAAATACAAGAGTTGAAACCTGATGCTGGCAGCTTGGTGGGAATGCCTCGGTTCACACAACATGCTGAACTAGATGACTGAATTAAACCGATGCGGTGGGTTTCCACAGTACATCAAACCAGAAAACTCACCAAATCGGATGTGTTTGCCAAACATGCTAAGCCATTAAAAAGAACACAACGCAAGATTAAAATGAACCGAGCCGAGTGCTTCAGCAAAGGTAGCCCCTAGGTTTGTAAGAAAGCTGGTTAAGCATGTTGTGTGAACGCAACCATGGTGCACGTGTTGAGATAGGCATTTAGACCTTGAGAAGTGAAATGGAAGAAGTGGGAGAAATGGCAAGTAGTAGGCTAGTAGCAGTAGCTAGAAAGCCCAGAAAGTATGAAGCAGGATGGCAAATGGAAGAACAAAAAGAAGGCGGATGAGGTGGTAGGAGCGAAGCTCAGATGGGGCATGGAAAAAGAGAAGGGCTCTGAGTGAAAAACACCCCTCTCTCCCATTCTACATGCCAACCCCTCCATCCACATGGTCATGCCCACCACCCCGGTCATGCCACAAGCCCCAGCCCCAAGGAACTCAGTTCATCTCTTCAAAGAATTTGTACGTGGGGTTTTCATAGCCATGGTTTTGCATTTTGTTCAACTGCCGCTCCTCCGGGCTAACCATGGGATCCACCTGCCAGAAGGGGAACAAAAAAAAAGGAAAAGAGAGTTAATTAAAGTCAAGCAATGGGGCTCCATTGAGCTTCTACCAACATGCCTGGAGCTCGGAATGTTGATCAGTAGAGTTCTTAAGGATATGAATTGAATTGAATACTTTCTTTTGGCCAAGTGTGATTTCTTTGGCCAAGGAATTTGTCTCCCGTGCAAAAGCTCTCAGTGTACATGCACAGCAGTAGAATAATGATCTCATCCTCATCATCCTCATATGGAGTGCTGTGGTGGCCTAGAGGTGGTGCCCTCGCCTCACAATCAGGAGGCTGTGAGTTCAATCCTAGGTAGAGGCAGATATTTCTCTCTCGGGGCACAATGAGAATATATATCTGCTGAAACAAATTCTGCATTGGCAGCAGGAAGGGCATCCAGCCATTAAAACACTCTGCCAGCTCTATTCAGTTGCCCTGACTCCACCCCGCAAGGGATTATGGGATCATTAAAAGATATGCTAATATCATCTGCCAGGCACGAACAACCAGATCCACATGCGTAGGCTTCAAACTAACTACTTTATTATACTCTGCCTATAATACAGGAATCTCCCCAGACTGCCAGCTGCCACTGGAAGTCAGTTCTGGATCTCTTACACCTGTGTGAAGATTGGAGGCTAATTCCTCACTTGAGACCTCCATGCTGCCTGGCTGTTTCCCAAGACCATCCCAGTCAATTTCCCTGATTCTCAAAAATGCTTTTCATTGGATCCTGTCCAAACTTGCATTTCTTTCTTGTTGATATCATTTAATGGAATCTCTTCTCCTGTGTGTCTGCAGAACAATGCACCAAGAAGAAAGCTACAACAGCCGCAGCTCCAGGGCAGAGGTGGTATTCAGCAGGTTCTGACCAGTTCTGGAGAAACTGTAGTGGAAATTTTGAGTAGTTCAGAGAAGTGGCAAATACCACCTCTGACTGGAGATTTTGCAGTATCCTTCCCCTGCCACACCCACCAAGCCACGCCCACAGAACTGGTAGTTAAAAAATTTGAATCCCACCACTGCTCCAGGGGCTGCTGGGCGTTCGCAGGGGTTCGGGAGAGCCCTTAGTTAAGATTCTGCGCAGTTCCCAAATCCCACTCCTGCTGGCCCCGCCCACCCTGCCCTGACCCCTCCCAGGAGTTCCCAGGCAGCCTGATTTGCATGCAGGTAAGCGCAGGGCGCACAAGGAGGTTCGAGGAGGATGAAAAACGGGCCTCTCAGAAGTTTGGGAAGGCCCAAAATGGGCCCGTTTCTGGCTTCCAGAGAGCCTTCGGGACCTGGGGAAGCCGTTTTTGCCCTCCTGGAGGCTTCTGGAGCCTGGGGAAGGCAAAACACCCTACCCTTCCTGTGGTGCAGGAGGTCGACTAGGCCATGCCCACCCAGCAACCAGGCAGCGAACCCGTTGCTACAATTTTTGAAGCCCATCCCTGCTCAGCTCTAAGGAAGCCACCATGTGCTTTCTATCTCTACAATGCATCAGAACAGCAGACAATGCTCTCCTCCACACAACGCTGCCCCCGTATAGATAAACAGAGTGGGGAAAACCTGGTGTGGGTGAAAGCATTCAAGAACTTTCATGAAGTCTCGAATTCTTCTCAAAATCTGCAATATGGGAAAACTGGCCTGGACCCCAAAAGCAGATAGCTTATTTTTCCCAACGGTACCTCAACAATGCCGTGACTGATGGTCCCATATGGCTTTCGGCGAACCATCAGGAGGCTGATGATAATCACCATGGCAACAGCCACTGCTACGATGAGGAGGCCAATCAGGGCCCCTCGGTTGATGGTAACCAAGGTGTCAGGCTCCTGTAGAAAAACAGAATCAGTGTGATTTCAGGACAATCTTCCTGTTTGCTAAAGAAGACACCTTATATATCTACAATGGTGAAGGATGATGGAAGGAAATACTTCCTTAAAAGAACAGACTTTTGATAAAAGACACATACGTGGTAGAATAGAATAGAATAACAGAGTTGGAAGGGACCTTGGAGGTCTTCTAGTCCAGCCCCCTGCCTAGGCAGGAAACCCTACATCACTTCAGACCAATGGTTATTCAATCTCTTCTTAAAAACTTCCAGTGTTGGAGCATTTACAACTTCTGGAGGCAAGTTGTTCTACTGATTAATTGTTCTAACTGTCAGGAAATTTCTCCTTAGTTCTAAGTTGATTCTCTCCTTGATTAGTTCCCACCCATCGCTTCTTGTCCTGCCCTCAGGTGCTTTGGTGAAGGGCTTGACTCCCTCTTGTTTGTGGCATATTGAGATATTGGAACACAGCTATCCTGTTGCCCCTAGTCCTTCTTTCCATTCAACTAGATATACCCAATTCCTGCAACTGTTCTTTATATGTTTTAGCCTCCAGCCCTCTAACCATCTTAGTTGCTCTTCTCTGCACTCTTTCTAGAGCCTCAACATCTTTTTTACATCGTGGTGACCAAAACTGAATGCAGTATTCCAAGTGTGGCCTTACCCCAAGGCATTATAAAGTGGTATTAACATTTCACGTGATCTTGATTCTATCCCTCTGTTTATGCAGCCTAGGACTGTGTTGGCTTTTGTGGCAGCTGCTGCACACTGCTGGCTCATAATGGATGATAATGCATGCTCTCCCTGTTTGATGTAGCTGAGACCACCAGAGATATTGAAATTTGAGTTAAAAACCCAATGCAGAGGTTAAAGATTTTCTAAATTAGGGGTGTCAGGCATGCTGGCTGGGGAATTCTGGGAGTTGAAGTCCACAAGTCTTAATGTTGCCAAGGTTGGACACCGCTAGTCTAAACCATGATGTGCAACTTTGAACATCCCTCTAGGTCCCTCTAGATATCTAAACATCTGCAATGAAATACATTTGGCAGATAATTCAATTTTTTCTCCTCCTAACATTTGCCTTGGTAACAAAATATTGCTTTTGGAGCACAGGATGGGGGTGCAATGGGGTGGGGTGACCTGATCCTGGAATATTACAGGAAGATGTCTGGATCCCTTGGAAGAAATAAAAGAACAGATGTGCTTATGGCTAGCACGTTCGATCAAAGAGCCACAAAGGCTGATTTAGTGACAAATTGGGTTATCTGAAGCTCAAAGTTGCCACAAAAGGATGTTTAAGTGAAAAGTTATGTTTAAAAAAAAACCCTTTTTTCTTCAGGATGAAGACCAACTGTTATGTATAAGTTGGGTTGACAAAATCAGAAGCGAGGAGGTGATAAACCGCCTGGGAAAGCCCAAGGGAAATCATCAAAACCATAAACAAGCAAAAGTTAGAATATTTTGGACATGGGATGCGACACCTGGAAAAATACGGCATCCTTCACTTAATCCTCCAGGGAAAGATTGAAGGGAAACGAGGTCCAGGGAGAAGAAGAACATCAGGGCTTCAAAATCTAAGGGGCCAGTTTGGACAAAACTCAGCAGCACTTTTTTTGTGTGGCTGTTGATAGAAGTAGGGTCACCAACATGATCGCCAACATCCAATGACGGATATGGCACAAGAAAAAGAAAACCAACTCCATTTCAATGGCTCTACCATAATTTTTCTGCTTAAACCCAGAGTTTAGAACCAGAATATCAAGTCGGAGCCATCTTTCTGCCATACCAATGTATTAATAACTGATGGAGGGAATTATTCATCCACACCTTGCCAGGAGCACAGGCGGTCCTCGATTTGCAACTGTTCGTTTAGTGAATTCGCTTGAAGTTACAACTGGACCGAAAAAAGGTGACTTATGACCATTTTTCACACTTACAACCATGGCAACATTCCTCCATGGTCACGTGATCAAAATTTGGATGCTTGGCAACTGGCGTGTACTTATGACAGTTGCAGAGTCCTGGGGTCATGTGATCACCTTTTGTAAACTTCTGACAATCGAAGTCAACAGGAAAGCCGAATTCACTTAACAACCACGCTGCTAACTTAACAACTGTAGCACTTCACTTAACAAAGGTGGCAAGAAAGGTTGTAAAATGGGGCAAAACTCACTTTACAGCTGTTAGCAATGGAAATTTTGGGCTCAACTGGCTGTAAGTCACCGGTACCACATATGGCTTGGGGGAAATCCTTCTTGCTGCCGTGCCTATTGAACATCTTAGAGGGTCCCTATTTTGCTCACTAATTCACACACAAAAAAGTGTCACTGGGTAGAGGTCTGTCCAAACACAACCACACAACATTTTAAAAGCCCTATTTTGTCAGATTTTTACCTGCTTGCTCCTGAATTATTATTTTTTCATCTGGTGGTATTAAAATTGCATGCATGTGAGTTGTTATTACAAACTGCCTGGAGGAACTCAATGCAATTGTATACGTGTGCTTAAATGAAAAAAAACCAAAACCCAGAAACTGGTTTTATATTGGGTGGAGGCCACAGGCTGAGATTGCACTTAATCTTCGGGGGGAGGGGGTGTGGGGAATTTCCTTCAACTGCCACTTCAAACTTCCAGGAGTTCTACAATTTTGGTTTGGGGTGGTCTGATTTGATTCTAAACTTGGCATGGCTCAACCACCTGGATCCTGCCAATGAAGCCTAGAATAGAATAGAATGGAATGGGATGGAATAGAATGGAACGGAACAGAACGGAATAGAACAGAACAGAACAGAACAGAATAGAATAGAACAGAATAGTTGGAAGGGACCTTGGAGGTCTTCTAGTCCAACCCCCTGCTTAGGCAGGAAACCCTATACCATTTCAGACCAATGGTTGTCCAATTTCTTCTTAAAAACTTCCAGTGTTGGAGCATTTACAACTCTGGAGACAAGTTATTCTACTGATTAATTGTTCTCACTGAAAGAAAATTTCTCCTTAGTTTTAGGTTGCTTCTCTCCCTGATTAGTTTCCACCCATCGCTTCTTGTCCTGCCCTCAGGTGCTTTGGAGAATAGCTTGACTCCCTCTTCTTTGTGGCAGCCCCTGAGATATTGGAACATATTGGGACACATATTGGAACACTGCTATCATGTCTTCCACAATGGCTGCTGGCCAAATTGCAATTCTACCACCATCCCTTCAGCTCGGGTGTCAGCAACACGCAGCTCTGGAGCCGCATGAGGCTCTTTGGACCCTCTGCTGTCTCTCCCTGTTGGGTGATCCCACCACTGGCTGGCCCAGCCCCTCGCCCTCCCCTCTCAGTCATTCCTCCCCTGGCCTGAGAAGGTAAAACACAAAAAACAGAAATGAGACGGTGGGTGGGAAGGAGAGAGACCCATTTCCCACAGAAAACGTTAGGAGCCACAAAACCTGGGTAGACATGGCTAGCGTGTGTGTCATGTGACTGGGTGGGAGTGGCATTGAGTTGGCCACGCCCACCCAGGTTTTGAGGCTCCTGGTGTTGTCTTTTCTATGGGGAACGGTCCAAATTAGCCTCCAGTTCCCTAATCATCTTTGTTGCTCTTCTCTGCACTCTTTCTAGAGTCTCAACGTCTTGGCAACCAAAACTGAATGCAGTATTCAAGTGTGGCCTTACCAAGGCCTTATAAAGTGGTATTAACACTTCATGTGACAAGTCTAGTAACAAGACTGGCATTTCCATCAAGGCTGCAGAAGAAGGGACGAAAAGTTACAAACTGGGTGTCTTCAATCCAGTAACTTCCAAATATCCCAACCTCATAACCTCAGTCTCAAAGGTGCTTTTTCAGGAGGCCACTGGACTTCCTTGTTTTTTTTTTTTTGAAGACATTTCGCTTTTCATCCAAGAAGCTTCTTCAGATGAGAAGTGAAATGCCTTCAAAAGAAAAAAAAACAAGTGAGTCCAGTTGCCTCCTGAAAAAGCACCTTTGGGACAACCAGGACCTGGATGATGACTGAGAATCTCTACAGAATCATAATCTCAACCAACATGGTCACTGCCTGTGGGGACCAGGAGCCAAAGTCTAGGAAAGTATGAGATGCAGAATGCTTTAGAGTAGGGGTGGGCTTCAAAAATTATAGCAAGGGGTTCTCTGCCTGGTTGCTGGGTGGGCGTAGCCATTGTGGGTGTGGCCTAGTCAGCCTCCTGCACCATGGCAGGGGGTGGTGGTGTTTTTGCCCTTCCCAGGTTCTGGAGGCTTTCCTCAAGCTTCCAGGAGGTCCGTTGTTCACCCTCCCTGAGCCTCTGTGCACACCCTGCATTTACCTGCATTCAAAATGGGCCGTGTAGGGACTCCTGGGAGGGGCGGGAGGGGTGGGCAGGGCCAGCCAGGAGTGGGATTTGGGGGTTCTCTGAACTGCACAGAATCTTAGCTAGGGGCTCTCCCAAACCCCTGAGAACCCCCAGCAGCCCAGCCCTGCTTAAGAGGCTTTGGAGAACCCTTAAAGATTAATCACCAGGGAATGGAGTAAGTTACACCAAACCAGAGTTTATCAACCTCGGCAAGGCAATTCTTCCTAGGCTGGCTGGGGAATTCTGGGAGTTGAAGTCCACACACTTTCAAGCTGCCGAGGTTGAGAAACACTGCTCTAAAATATGGCATGTCTTTTGTCTATAGCAGTGTTTCTCAACTTTAAGGTGTGTGGACTTCAAATCCTAGAATCGAAGTCTAGGACCTGAAGTTCACACAACCTTAAAACTGCTGAGAACTATTGGTCTGTGGCAAAGGTAGACAGCTCATTTTGGCCCAGCCCTCCCTGGCCTGTGAGAACTAAGCATCCATTTCCCCTTCTTGTGGGAATAAATAACCCCATTTGGAGGGTTTTTCCCCAAAGTGGTTCTATGGATGCTTTAAGGTTCTCCAAGACCCAAACCACTTATTTTGCTCTGAAGATCCCAATCCTACAATGAGTTAAAACAGAAACAGGATATTTCAACCTTACTGCACCCTGCTCTATAGATTCAGCTGGCTTTTATCTATAATCCTTGATAGTTACAGGGTTACAGTTCAATACTGAATATTGTATTCATCAATATTGAATTGCTTCATAAAACCCTAATAAGGCCACACCAATTTTGGTCACCATAGTACAAAAAAGATGTTGAGACTTTGGAAAAAGTGCAGAGAAGAGCAGCTAAGATAATCAAAGGCCTGGAGACTAAAACATAGGAAGAACAGCTGCGGGAAGTGGGTTTGGCTAGTCTAAAGAAAAGAAGAATTAAGGGGTGACATGATAGGAGTATTCCAGTATTTGAGGGGCTCCTACAAAGAAGAGGGGGTCAAATTATTCTCCAAAGCACCTGAAGGGCAGGACAAGAAACAATGGTTGGAAACTAATCAAAGAGAGAAACAACTTGGAATTAAGGAGAAACTTCCTACCAGTGAGGACAATTAACCAGTGGAACAGCTTTGCCGTCAGAAATTGTTGGCGCTCCATCACTGGAGGTTTTTTAGAAGAGACTAGACAGTCACTTATCTGAAATGGTATAGATTCTCCTGCTTGAGCAGGGGGCTGGACTAGAAGACCTCCAAGGTCCCTTCCAGCTCTATTCTACTCTTCTATTCTATTATTATCTTACAAACGTTTACACTGGTAAGTTTCCATCAATATGGAGACATGGCTACTTTACAGGAGCAGCTTGCCTCACATTTAATCTGCTCCTCAACCAACTGAATTCTGAAATGACTACTAAGGGTTGCTTGCTTGCTACTTCAGTTCTCACCTGTGACAAGAACTTATGATTTATTCATAAAGCTGAGATCGGGATAAAGCCCGAGGAATCCGCGCACAAAAGGCACTGCTTATTTTTAAGGAGAAAGGGATTAGCAACTATTACAACAAGCATTGCCAAGTACAGGAGTAATTGAAGTAAGCTTTTGATCCCTGCAGCATTTGTTAAATATTCACAGCAGATAGAGAACTGGGTTTCTTCTTACACCCCAGGACACTGTTACAAACAATCTGCCTTCATCTGTTCAGTTGTGTACGGTTTTCAGAGACTTTAGAGATTAGAAATAATGCTTACGTTAATATTTCCACGTGAGGCATCTGTAATTCAGATGTAAAGTGCTGCGTGGGTCTATCGGAGTTCTGAAAACAGTGTTTTTTCATGCCAATTTGTTGTATTTGGCATTTTAGCTTGTTGTTGAAAACAACCTCCAATCTCACAAACACTCACCAAAGTAGCAAAGCATGGAGTTTGTTGTTGTCTCTCTAGATTTTGCAGAGAACAAAGCTGTGATTACAAGCTTCTAATGTTTGTTTTTCATAGAGGCAAGTGGTTTCTACCTCTTATTTCTTCTCTCAATTCCCTATCGTCCTTATGGGCCCACAAATCAGAAGAATTACTTATTCTTCTGACACAATTAAAAGAAAATCATAAGAAATGAAGTGGAATGGGATATGAAGCAGAGATGAGCTCAGGCATGGAAAGAATAATGATTTTTTTTAAAAAGAAGATGAAATCTCTCTAGGATAAATTTCCTTTTGGAGGGAATTTTAAGATGCAAACAAGTTTTCTCTGCTTCTAGTTGAATAATCCAATGCCACTGATTATTGTGGGGAAAAGAAGCTGAATTAACAATCAACCTCCAGAAGATGGAGGCCAAGTATAAACAGTTTTATGTTACAACAGATGTATGCAGGGCACAAAATCAACTGACACGAATGGGGATCTGGAATTAAGCATGCAACCGAGGGAATAGTGAAGATATTAGACAAAGCACATGTAACAATTTGATGAGGCAAAGATCTCTTTTTTCCCATAGTTTTTAATCCCAGGTGAAGGAAAGATGATCTGTTCAGAACATGATTTCAAGAATCAGTCCCTGGTAAATAAGAGGCAATTATGAAAAGGCAAAGAAGTAGCAGGATGTACTTATTTCCTTGGGTTCAAATGAATAACTCCCTTGACATCTGTGGGAGAGGCCCATGGCTTTCTATAGGAATGAGCCATATTTTGTCACTACCGCCTGGTCTATGTGTCTCTAGTATGTCTAATCTAGAGAAAAGAAGGACTAGGGGTGACACGATAGCAATGTTCAAATATTAGGGGCTGCCTCAAAAAAGGGGAGGTCAACCTATTCTCCAAAGCAGCAGAAGGCAAGACAAGAAACAATGGATGGGAATTAATCAAGAAGAGAACTAGCCTAGAACTGAGGAGAAATTTCCTGACAGTGAGAAAAATGAACCAATGGAGCAGCTTGCCTTCAGAAGTTGTGAGTGGTCCATCATTGAGGGCTTTTAAGAAGAGACTGGACAGTCACTTGTATAGGGTAGGAGTCGGCAACCTTAAACACTCAAAGAGCCACAAAGGCCCTAACTGGAAGCCCCCCATTCAATTCTGGAGCTGACCAGACTCTATGGTGGTTCCCCACTATACAGTCTCCTCCTAGTGAGGCGTCCTTTTTTCTTCTACCTGTCCTGTCCTAACCAAAAGCCCTATCAATTGTGGAGCCGACCCACAGGGAGCCGCAGCAGAGGGATGAAAGAGCCACATGTGGCTCCAGAGCTGCAGGTTGCTGACCCCTGGTATAGGGTCCCCTGCTCAAACAGAGAGCTGGATTAGAAGACCACCAAAATCCCTTCCAACTCTGTTATTCTGTTATTCTATTTACATTTTCAGTATCATAAGTTGGAGGGCCACCCACAACTATTGATGGAGGTCAAGATATCCGTCAAAGACAAGATACAACTACTACTCATTGTATATTTACTCTAGTTTTAGAAAGAGTATCTTTTTCAATTTCAGTTGATGAAAACAAAACACAATCATGCTTATATCTCTACTGGATGACTTTCTTCTGAACACTGGCCATTATCAGAACAAGGATGTGAGGTTAAATAAGCATTTGATTGGATCCATCTGGCTTTTTCTTTATTCTCAGGTTTTCCCGAAGCTGCTCCTGCTTCTTCTGCTCCTGTAATTAATTTTCCCGTTTAAAACCGACTTTGTCACTTGATTGATTACAACCTCTCCAAATCTCATGCCCTCCAGACATTTGGGTCTTCAGCTTCACAAAACCGAGCCGATTGGGAATTTCTAGGCTTTGGATGTTCAACATTGCTGGAGGGCACCAAAGCTGTGGAAGCCTGATTTAATATTTTTGTGTGCTGCTTTGAGAAGGCTCCAACTGTACATATGGATATGAAAATCTATTTTCTCTGCATTTGCAACTCAGCTTTGAATAGCCTTGAAGCTTTTCCTTTATCATGGAGCTATTAACTCCCCAGTTCTACTCTAGCTATACTTTCTATAATGGCTGAGCAAGCTGGATTTTGAAGCCACATATATATTCGCTAGATTTAAGCATCACCTTTCTACTGTAAGCACTCAAGATAATTAGAACCGATGGCTTCAAACTGCTCCTGTTTACTTCCAATTCAGCCAAGTGTACTATAGAGCTTGACACAAAAGTCACAGATATTTGTAGCTCCCAACACCTACAATAGTTGTTGTTTAGATGTAAGACAAATTATAAATCATCCATTAAGATATATGCAAAAAACAACAACAACCTGTGCACAAAAATATAGCCACAGCTTGACAAATTTGAGTTTGCTTGACTTCTTCAAAGATAGTTTTAAAGAAAACATTGGAGTGACTAAATAGAATTTAAAAAATGTGTCCCTTAGGGAAAAAAATTAAAGCTATTGCCCATGTGGGGGAAAATCCTCAAAGAATTGAAATACTATCAGCTGAAACATAATAAAATGCCTAATAAGGTTGGGCCAAGAAAGAAGAAAGAAAATATAATCTAGATAAGAGGTATAAAAGCCAAGGAGAAGAATGTTAAAAGGATTGCATTAGAAGCAGGAAGTTTGCCAGACATAATGGTTTGGGTCATTAGACCATCAAGATGTAAAAAGAGCACTTAGGGAAGAGAGAAATATTATTGAGAAGTTAAATGACTGCTTTGCATCTGCCCAAGACAAAGGCAAGGTTGGCAAAATAGATCCAAATTGTTCTCCACCAAGGCAATAAATCTGAAGAAGTGACACAAATGGAATCATCTTTAGAGGACACTTTAGAACAAACAGATAGATTAAACTCATAAATCACCGGCAGCAGATGGAATTCTCCCAAGAGTCCTGAAATAACACATAATATGAGCTCCCTGTAACAATAACACCCAATTCAAGAAAAGCGATCGTGCCTTGCTGTCTGAGAAAAGGAAGAAGCAAAAAAAAAAAAAAACCACCCCAAACCCTACATCCCAGAATTATTAAACGGTTGAACAGGGATCACACAAGAACCTGCCAAAGAGATGCTAGGCACTGCCATTCAATCAATTTTCATGGAGAGAAAGAGAGAGAGAGAGGAGAAGATCTGAAATTAGCTAATTCCCAGTCAAAAGCTGGTGATGTCAAATATCTGTTTGGCTTGTAACTCTGCAAAGATCCTTTTGGCATTTTCCAGATGCTACAAGTTTCCTTAAATTCACCTTGCCCAAAAAATCAAAAACAACCCCTCCCCCCCTAAATGGTATACCTTTGAAAACCCCAGGCACCTGAAACCAATGTCATTGATGAAGACTGGCACCAGTGAGACTTACTATGTGATCTCTCTCATCTGTATTGGATGCTACTATGAACATTGACGCAGCCCCAAACAAAAAGGAAATAATGTGTGGAACTAGGGGCCGAGAGGGACTAAGCTGAGGCCTGGTTATCTAAAATATACAGATGTAAGCAAAGCAGTTTCTTCAAGTTGAAGCCAAGTCTTTTTCAAGGCAAGCTAGATTCCTGTAGATTTCACAGATGTGTCTGTATAGTTCTGTATAGTTCATCAACAGCACTGATGATGTTACCTAGTTTGGTAATGAAACATCTGCAAGGAAACCACCAAGCACCCCACAGTTCAATTGTGAGCTACAAATATTCTCTTCTATCTGTACAGTTCTCTTGACCTTGGCCACTTTAAGATTTATGGACTTCAATTCCCAGAATTCCCTGGCTGGGGAATTCTGGGAGTTGAAGTCCACAAGTCTTAAAGTAGCCAAGGTTGGAGACCCCTGCTCTTGACAACAATATAGAAGAGGTTGGCACTGCCTTTCTCTAGAATGTTTTCTCAATCCTCTGGTTGGTCTACAGTGATGGTGTTTTCTGGTGGTCTCCACCCAAGTATGAACCAGATCTCATTCCGATTAGTTTCCAAGATCAGCCAGGACTGCTTAGATCAGGGGTGTCAAACTTAGGGCCCATGGGCTGCATCCTACCTGCAGGGTGCTTAGAGCTGGTCCACAGACCCACCCTGGAAACAGCGAAGGACCGGCTCGCGGTGCCTCTGCCAGTGAAAACGGAGCTTGGGAGGGCCGTGCGTGGACCTCCCAGCCTCCGTTTTCAGCCATGACAGCCTCCTGCAGCCCTCTGCCAGTGATAACGGAGCTTGGGAAGGCCACATGAGCTGGCCACGCCTCCTGGCCACACACCCCTGCTCCCCCAGGTCAAACAACCCTGATGCAGCCCTCAAGGAAATCGAGTTTGACACCCCTGGCTTAGATGCTTAGATGCTGCAGTGAAACATTTGCAAGTTTGTTGTGAAGTATAATCAGATATGAGCGAATGTGTGACATATGTCTCCATACAGAATTATTCCCGGAATGGACCCTCTTTTTCCTCCATAATGTGAAGATACTGTTTGTGTAGATCAGCCAACTATGTTGGCTGGGGAATTTTGAGAATTGAAGTCCACAGGTCTTAAAGATACCAAGTCTGGGAAACCCTAGCATAGATGATATGTTGTTAAAAGTGGCCAGAATATATGAAACTGCCTTGTGGAACTAGTGAAAGGAACCCTGTAGCCAACCTTCTGACTTTGTTCTTGCCGTTTTTGATTATTAGCACTTTTCAGGAATAAAGAGATAGCTTTGATGGAATTTCTCTTGTCCTTTTGGGTGGTTGCGTATCTTGGGCCCAATAGATGAGGACAACCACGCAGGCAGGATAAGACAAACACAGAAGAGGTGAGCCTATTCAAGGATGGGGGTTCATTTGCAGGGTGGCTCATTCAGTATTTAAATTCAAAAACACAACAAAGTAAAACAAACACAAACCCACCAAGTGTTCCGTACTTAAAAGTCTTACCCCACTTTTACACACAATGAACTGGAGAGGTGATAGAAACCAGAGTTTTGCCTATTATCTTTTCTGTTTTAACCTTAAAAAAAAGGTTTCTGTATGAAGAGCATTTCACACAATTCTCAGGACCAAGTGGGATGTAAAATTTTCCATGGTTACATCCAGGTGGGGCTTTGCACTAAAACCCAAGAGAGAAGCCCAGCATTTGGATTTAGTTTGAACTATTTGTCTCTTGCTTCCAAAGGATTAAAGGATTTTTAAGAAAAAAACAAAACCCTGCCACTGCCAAAGCTGGATCCTAGTCTAGATTGGATCCCCATGTCATCTGTGTTTTTATATAGTTTTTAAAGGCTATGTATTAAATCAGGGATGAGCAATATAATGCTGCCACTGAAATTTAGCAGGGAACCATTGTTATGTCTAGTCTGGTTCTTAGTTTGAAGAAGTAGACTTTTGAGAGAATAACTGCATTGGAAGGGATCTTGGAGGTCTTCTAGTCCAATCCCCTGCTCAAGCAGAAAACCTTAAATTGTTTCAGACAAATGGTTATCTTATCTCTTCTTAAAAACTTCCAGTGTTGGAGTGTTTACAACTTTTGGAGGCAAGTCGTTCCACTGATTAATGGTTCTAACTGTCAGGAAATTTCTCCTTAGTTCTAGGTTGCTTCTCTCCTTGATTAGTTTCCACCCATCGCTTCTTGTCCTGCCTTCAGGTGCTTTGGAGAATAGCTTGACTCTTCTTTGTGGCAGCCCTGAGATATTGGAGCACTGCTATCATGTCACCCTGGTCCTTCTTTTCATTAGACTAGACATACCCAATTCCTGCAAGTGTTCTTTATGTTTTAGCCTCCAGCCCTCTAATCATTTTTGTTGCTTCCTTTCTGCACTCTTTCTAGAGCCTCAACATCATTTTTATATTGTGGTGACCAAAACATGATGCAATATTCCAAGAGTGGTCTTACCAAGGCATTTATAAATTGGTACTACCTCTATATCCATGCTTTGCTATGAAACTCTGTGATCGGGCTTAGTTTTTGGGGAGGAAAATAAGGAAAAAATTCTGCCTCTGCCTACCAGCATCCATTGGTATTCATCTGGCTAGTGTCCTATCAGTGTGAGAGTTGAGGGCTGTTTGGAAACTGAAACATGCAAACGGAAACAGTATTTGTTGTGTGAGCAAGAAGGAGACAGCAAGGAGCTTGAGCGTGGCTTAGCTCAACTGTTCTGTACTAAAGCTGGTTGCTGCTGTGAAACTAAAACTGAAACTGAAACTCCTCTCCTCTGCTTGTGTTTTGCATTTGGAACAGATTTCTTTTCAGGTGGGGAGGGGAGTAGAACTCCTTAGCATCAGAGCATGTTAATAATAATATATGAAATACTATTGCTCTGATGGTCATTTCGAAGAATCCTTTGTTAGTGAGCATCTAGAAGCCAAGAGGAACATACGTTTCAAATTTCAAGTTTGTAGGCTTTACGGTTCTGGAGATTTTGTGATGATGCATGAGTGGTATTTAGCGTTTATATATATAGATTAACACTTCATGGGATCTTGATTCTCTCTTTCTATTAATGCAGCCTAGAACTGTGTTGGCTTTTTTTGGCAGGGCAGACATGACTCAGGAGGAAGATTAGGAGAGCTGAAGCCCACTTGATAGGTGGAAGGGAATGTGCCTTGAAAGCTACTTACCAGTTCATCCCGTTGTATTTCTTGGGACTTGTACACCATGCCTTTGACATCTGAGGCAGACACATTGACCTATGGGATGGATGGGGGGGATGGTTTTTGATTTAAGTCATACAGTCCCGGGGGTGCAAAGCTGGATGGGTAATCCAGCAACATTATCTTCCTCTTAGTGCAAAATCATTCCAGTCACACGAGACAATTGCAATCTCATTCCTTTACAGAGTGCATAGCTCCTTTACTCCAATATCTAACCTAAATAGAGATGCATTTTCCCTTTTTCAAGGTGGAACATGGGGAAACATGGCCCGGTCCTCCACCTAATGGGATAATGGCAATGCATCAACCTTCACAAGACAGCAATTATTCATTTGAAAGCACACGCATCTCAAACGTCTCCTTGGACATAGCAAAGTTAATACATGGAAAAGAGATGGACTCAGTACACATCACTGCATATAAAAAAATGTGCCAGGCATTAAACTACCACATTAGCAATGGACAATCCTGAATAGGAGTCGCACCTCACATGGCAACTGTTGGGACCCCATGTATAAATGGGGCATAATATCCTTCCTCAGTGTGACTGTGGGGTCCCATGTCAAACTGCAGATCACATTGTGATCAGCTGTAAGCTGAGGGCATCTATTAATCCAGTAGCTATGTTTCAATGGTTAGATGGCCTAGACATTGGTATTTGAAGATTGATCGTTTGAACATTTATATTTTATTGTGTTCTACTAATCTAGATGAAATGTGAATATGTATTGCTAATCCATGTATGATATGCTGTATGCTAAATAAATAAATCAACTGCATATAAGAAGCCCGTTGCCATTTTTCCAGGTTGAATCAATGGCCCAAAATATTGGGGTTTTTCCCCACTTGTGGCTTTAAGATGTGTGAGAATTCCCCAGCCAGCATGCTTCAGCCAGTTAAGGGACCATACATCTTAAAGTCACCAAGGTTGAGAAACACTGATCTAGAACATCAAATGATAAAGAGAATCGGTAGTCTTTGGTCTCCAGTCTCAAGCAAAGTTGATGGAGCGATTTCCTAATCTGACCTCTTTCTGAATAATGTCATGAGATTAACCCTCAATATTAAGTAATCAGCTTAAAATCAAAACCTCTATTATACAACAAATAATTTGATGTTACATAAACATTCACTGCCTTTGAATAATATACTGCATCACGATTCATAACAACATAATAAAAAGGAAGGGGAAAACCTCCACGGGAGACGGAAACCACCTATATTGCTCTGAATTACTCAGGACAAAGTGAGATTAAAACACAGCTCCATCAACTTTGCTTGACATTAGTGTCCAAAGTCTATATAATATATGTGGGTATATGCATAGTTTTATTATTTATGTATTTATTTATATGTTTGTCATGTTTATATGGTGCATAGTGGAGGTGATGATCCTTTGAGAGCTGCAGGCAATGAAATTTCAATCTAATGCATAATTTTGTATTTATTTTGTCATGGTTTATGTAGTGTATATTGGAAGCGGAGACAGCTGCATGCAACGAAATTTAGTTTTAATGCATGCCGATTAGTGTACATTCAAAGTGACAATAAAGTTATTCTAAGCCTGACCTTGAAAGACCATTCTTAAATTTTACTTCACCCAATGTTGTGTTCGAGCATTTAGGAAGAGTGACATACAGCAAGGCAGAACTTATTTTAAGTCTCTAACCACATGTGTCAAGGATTACATAATATAATTCAGAGACTTTGCTGAAGGTTGAAGAAATGTTTTGCATGAAGAATGCAGAGACAATGGGCCATATTACTGAAAAGTGCAAAAGCAGGGGTGTCAAACAGGCAGGCCTCGCCCATCCCAGCTCTACAAAGGGGGAAAACATCATAAAATGTCACGTGACGGCAACGTGACGCTGCAAGTTTGACACCCGTTATTTAAAGTGACAATAAAGTTATTCGAAGTCTATACTCTCTTTATTATACAGATGTTGCTGAACTCTAAGTCTAAATACCATTAGCCCTAGGATTGTGGGAACTGTGGTCCACCAGTTTCTAGAGCAGTGCTTCTCAACCTTGGGAACTTGAAGATATGTGGACTTCAACTCCCAGAATTTCCCAGCTAGCCTGGGTAGCTAGGGAATTCTGGGGGCTGAAGTCCATGTATCTTCAAGGTTGAAAAGCATTGTCCTAGAGCGGGGGTCGCCAACCTTTTGGACCTAAGGGACCACCAAACTCATAATTTTAAATCCCGCAGACCAGAGATCCTGGGAAAATCCCAAAAAAAGTCTGCAGGAAAATTCCCCACTCTGTTTTTCTACCAATCGATCATTCTTTATTTGAGATTGCAGGATATCATCTCCAGCTCCATTTCTCGGGAGAGAGAGAGAGAGAGAGGAGAGAGAGACTGACTGACTTTTGGCTTTATGCAAGGAAAGCAGCAGAAGCAGCAGAAGTCTTTCTTTCTCTCCCCCAAACTCCGCCAGAAATGAGTCTTTGCCAGTGCAGCCTCTTGGAGCAGGATGCCTTGCAGGGTCCCAAAGAGTCATTTCTGGCAGACTTTGGGGCTGAGAAAGAAAGACTTTTGCTGCTTTCCTTGCGTGCAGCCAAAAGCAGAAGAAAGAAGTGGAAAGAAGCAGCCCGGTGGCCAGGCGAGGCACATGGGGTGATTGGGGCAAGTTCACCCCTTCTGCCCTTTCCCCCGTCCCCTCACTACCTCATGTTGTTCACAATGCAAGAGACACAAGCCTTGTGTTCCCACGGGCCATGTGGGCAGCACAGCCTTGTGTTCCTGCGCAGCCTGGATTAATTGCTTTGGGGGTGACATTTCTCTGTGGACCACCAAAATTTTCTCATGGACCACCAGTGGTCCCCGGCCCACTGATTGGCGACCACTATCCTAGAGAACCCCATATAATTCTCTCTCCATTTTAATTGTAATAAATAGCAATAAAAAGGGCCAGAAGGTATCCTCTGCACCTACCTTATGTTCATACTCATACAGCAGGGCTTTGTCACTAGTTGGATAGTCGTATTCTGCCAGCCCTGAAGCTGAAGAGAAGAGAATCAGGTGAGGGTTAGAGGAACCAAGGCCTCGGTTGGTAACATTCCAGACGCCCCTTTCCTTTGGTCTCAGTCATTGCTACTAAAGCCTACAGAGAAGACTCCATGAAGATTTAGAGCTGAGAACTTACCTTTCTTGTCAGCCGATTCAGAATCTGCCCATTCCCCACACAGCATCAGAAGGAGAGGAGGAGCAGAGCATGGCAGAAAGGAAAAAGAGAACAGAGAAAAGAAAGATAATTTTGAGAAAAAGAGGCGAAAGACACACAATACGATGCTGAGGCAGGGGAGACAAAACCCCAGGACCAGAAAGAAGGGCATTCTCTTCCTCATTTCTTTTCCAACAAATTGGTGGGAAAAAAAGAATGCTTGCTTAAAACAATTCACTTAACTACTTCCTGAATTGATTCATTTTCTAATTTTATAAAATACATTGAGCCAAAATCTAATACAGGTAGTCCTCAGGTTGTGATGGAATTTGGAATGGGATTTCCATTGGTCAATAATGTAGTCATAAAGCAGGACATTATGTACTCACATCGCTTAGGGACAGCAATCCTGGCAGTCCCAGTTGTAATCCAGGGGAAGGGGTCATTAAAAGAGGACCTCATGTGACTGAGTCCTGGGTGGTGCGGTGGCCCAGAGGTGGAGCTCTTACCTCACAATCAGGAGGTTGTGAGTTCAATCCTAGGTAGAGGCAGATATTTCTCTCTCTGGGCATGTTGAGATTATGTCTGCTGAATATAATTCCACATTGGAGACAGGAAGAGCATCCGGCCAGTAAACACTCCGCTCCATTCAGTTGCCCCGACTCCACCCCGCAAGGGATTATGGGGTCATTAAAAGACTATGATGATGATGATGTGACTGAGTCCTAGGCAAGCAGGCTGGCAAGGGCCATGGGTGGGCTCTGAGTGTGGGTGGGCTCAACTCTAGAGGAGGCTGTGGGCAGGCAGTACAAAGTGCAAGTGGGCAGGGATGTTACAGAATATACGATTTCTGGGATCTTGTACTCCATAATGGGGCTCCTTGGGAGAAAACGCAGCAGGAACCTCTTATGGGATTCTATTTATTACGTTCCCTGTTGCTTGTGAGAAGCTGGCAGAGAAGATCACCAGTTGCGATCCCATGCTCACAGCATACCCTCCTATTGTAATTGTGAGCTGAGCACCCAGGCACTTGGATCGTGATCATGTGATCATGAGGATGCTGCAACAGAACCAGTCATAACTCCCCTTTGTTCAATGCTGGCATAATTTGAATGGTCACTGAATGCGTCATTGTAACCTGAGGGTACTACCTGTAAAAGGATTTGGATTCACACAATACTCTGAGTTTAACAAACAAAACAATCGAGATTCAAAGTTTTGCGTGTAGGGTGAATGCAGGGGTGGGCTGCTGGGGGCTTGCAGGGGCTCGGGAGAGGCCCTAGCTAAGACTCTGTGGGGCTCCGAGAGCCCCCAGTAACTTCATAAAGACAAGCAGCAAGGGAAAGCTCTTAATAGGCTTAATTGAACTTCTGGGCATTCAGCCAAGAGCATTTCACACCTCGTAAAAGTGTTGCAAGCTAGATAAACAATCCACTCAGCGCTTGTGAGGGAGAGCTATTGAGAAAATCAGATAAAATAGCCACTAGCCTCCGAGGGGATTAATTCCCAAATAATAAGAATCACGTAACTCACCAGAAACTCCACTAAGACTCCAAGATCCCTCTCACAATCACTGCTATTAAGCCTGGTTTCACCCAGTCTTTTATTTAAGTATTAAATGCACGAAATAATAAACAACTTTTTAGTATATTATCTTTTTTAGGTAATTAGGGCAAAGAAGCAATGTCAAATTGGCCACATCCACCCAGTCCCATGACCACCCAGCCAAGCCTACCCATCCGATCATTAGGACAGAGAGCCCCATGCTAAAAAATTTGAACCCCACCCCTGGGTGAATGCAACTCCTACATTTGCAGAGGGAAGGACACACCCAAGGAGTTGCCCAAAATGCTTACACGGTCAAGGGTGAATTTAGCTGGAGCTCCCCAATCCAACATTAACTATTTCCCCATGTTTCACCCCATTTTACAACATTTCTTGCTACAGTTATTAAGTGAATCATTGCAGTTGCACTGCAATTGACCAGTGGTGGGATTCAATTTTTTTTACTACCGGTTCTGTGGGCGTGGCTTGGTGGGCGTGGCAGGGGAAGGATACTGTAAAATCCTCATTCCCTCCCCACCCCACTAACCTGCTTTCCAGCTCTGTTCTCCTGTGCAGGGCAACCAAAGAAGACCCAGACAATCAGCTGGGACTCAGGATGCCCAGCTGGGATAGGGGTGGGGCCAGTTAGAGGTGGGATTTGCTGGTTCTCTGAACTATTCAAAATTTCTGCTACCGGTTCTCCAGAACTGGTCAGAACCTGCTGAATACCACCTCTGCCATTGACTTTGCTCGCCAGAAGGTTGGAAAAGTTCAAAAAATCACATAACCGGGCATACTGCAACCTTCATAAATATGAGCCAGTTGCCAAGTGCCTGAATGTTGATCCTATGACCGTAGGGATGAGAATGGTCCTAAGAGTGAAAAAGTCACTTTATTTTCAGTGTAACTTCGAACAGTCACTAAACGAAGTTGTTTACTTCTTGGACTTCTTTTGATTAAATCAGCAAGGCAATGCTTATGTGCTCTTAAATTGCCAATTCCACAGACTACTAAATCTTTCTAATAAAAAAAGCCCTGTGGATTTAATTTAAAAAAAAACACCAGATCTCATTATTTCATTCTATCAGAGCAAAAAAAAAGGAAAAAAAGAAAGAAAAGAGTTTACCAGTCACTTTCAGGAGCGTATTATTATTTTTCTCCATCAGGGACCAAGATCAAAACCAGCAATGAGTTTCAGAACACGGCTTATCCTTGAATTCTGCTGATTATTTTTCTCCTCGTGCCGGAGGCAAAACTGTTGCATTACTCTCGCCATATCTTTGTGCTAATGGGAAGCTATTGCTAGCGTAACTTTTAACATCAGCAGGATTATAAAAATCTGAGAGGAAAACTGGAAAATGGTGGAGGCAGAGCGGAAGCTAAACCTTTGGGATGCTTAGATCTGCATTCTTCTAATAGCCAGTTTATCAAGGGAAAAGAAATTGGATGTACATTAAGAGATTGTCTTTGGAAATAGTATCTTGCTGGCCCCGTATGTATAGAACACCATACCCTATGATGATAATCAGATCCCATTCCTAATAGTGTTTTCAAAACCTGAAGCTTTTATTCTAAACTTAAGTGTTCCCCTATTTTTTAACACTTGCGGTATGCTGGTTTCATAGGATTATTTTGTTACTCTGCCTACCAAAAGAAAGGATACCACTAGTATTGTTTAGGCCAATATTTCTCAATCTTGGCAGCTTTAAGATGGGTGCACTTCAGAATTCCCTAGCCAACATCAAGAAAAGCATGCTCTTTTAATGCTGAGTCTATACTGTAGTCCTCTCCTTCCCTATCACATGTAACAGAATATTTACATTTTTTTCCCTGCATCTTTGGCTTTAGATAATTTCGCTAGCTGTCCTTCTCAACTTGCTTGCATGTTTGCATGCTCATTATTATTTTCCTTTTAGCAGACACAATCTATCACCCAGGCCAGCCATTTTGACAACAGGAATACAGTTTTCTATGTGTCAATACTATTGACACTTTGATATCTTTGAATGGTTTGAACTGTTTTTCTACCAGTTGCAAGCAGAAATTGCCCATCCTTACATTGTTTAAGGTTACATTGTTCAACTGCTCTCTAGATATAACAACAACAACAACAATAGTGTAGGCACCTTGGGTGCAGTTCCAAAACAACTGGAGCATCAATTGAACACTCTTGGCATTGACAAACTCACCACCAGTCAATTGCAAAAAGCACTTTTTTACTTGGAAGAGCTTACATCCTGTGATGATAGCTTAGCTTAACACTATCTAACAACAACATTGCTTCACCCAGATCCTAGGGAAGGACTCAATAGGCGGATAAAAATACCAAAGGCCATCTAAAAATCTGGCTGACTACATAAAGAACCACAATCAGACCCCCAAAGCAGACACACAGATGGCAGAGAGCTCCAGAAACAAAAAGGAATCAACGTACTGTTTTCCTTCTGCTGATTTTAAAAACCTTCCTTCAGTTTCATTTCCCAAAGACTGTAATTATTTTCTGTTTCAAAGTGGGAAGATGTTTTTCATGTACTGCAAACTAAGATCTAGTGAGATGTTTCAGAACTATTTTTACAGGAGTGGGATCCTACCGGTTCGGTCTGGTTCTAGAGAACCGGTAGCTCCAAAGAGCAGCTGACACCAAACCGGTTCTCTGGGACGAGGTTTTGGTCTGCTGTTTGGCCCTCCCGCCCGCCCGGGCTCTAGGCTGTCCTTTAGTGGCTGCATTTTCCTCCTCAGCTGCTTTGCATGGTGCAGCTGAGCACTGCTCGTCAGCTGGAGAAGGTAAATGCTTGCCGGAGCTGCAAGTGCGCACGCGTGTGCAGAGCATGTTTGACACGCATGCACGCTTCCCAAACCGGTTGTTATGCCGGTTGTATCCCACCCCTGGGGGGGAATCTATGCTACCCCTGAAAATATTTTCCCATCTACAGGATGGCAATGATGCCCTCATTTAGTTTTCCCACAATGCTTTTCATACACAAAGGCACTTTCTACAATCTGGTGCTCAACAGATGCATTGAAAAACTTCTCACATCATCCCCAGACAGTATAAGTAAAGGCTGTGATGTCAGGTAGGCCTTGTTTTAAGTATCACTTAATAGTTGACCATTCAAAGTTATGATGGACCGCAAAGAAGACACTTGTAACCCAGACGTGCATGCGTGCGCTTCCCAAACCAGTTGTTATGCCAGTTGGATCCCACCTCTGTATTTCTAGGTGGCTTTCTCTTTCTACTTTCCTGACCTTGGCAAAGACTCAAGAAAGCAGTGAGGAGCAACTTATCTGACCCACCTTCTCCATCATGGCTCTCCGCAGCTAGATCCTCCCCACTGTCCATGGGTAAGAACTCTTCAGTGGTGCGGGTCTCAGAGATGGAGGTAGTAAGCAGGTCATTGGTGGACACCCGTTCAGATCGCAGGAGCTCCTCTAGAAATTAGAGAAATGGGAAGTAGATTGTTTGGAGCCCTATCTTAGAGTTTTGAGACTCTACCTTGCCTGCTACAACATGTTCCAATTTTTTTTGCAAAGGTTTTTATTTCAAGAGATGCTCAGATTCATTCATTCTTTATAGGAGAATTTTCCTCCTGAGAAAAATCTAGCCCTTCACCCATAGGACAGATGCACTTTGCAGATAAACAACTGGGGTAAACCAAGGTATCTTACAATTGAAGAAGAAATAGTAATTCCAGGCCCTTGGGAAGCACTCAATAGGTATGCTAAATTCAGCCTAAAAATCTGGGTGACTGTGTGATCCACCTATCATTTCCATTTATATCGATCCTTTTCTCATAATAGGTCGTTCTACAGTATCCATGGGGATTCTCCATTAACCAGATCTTGGTTGCCCCAAAAGTGCTTTCCCAAAAGGCAACTGAACTTCCTTGTTTTTTTCCCTTGAAAACATTTTGCTTCTCATCCAAGAAGTTTCTTCAGTTCTTCAGTTCAGAACTGTAAAATCTGGGGCATTCTACAATGCCTCTTCCTTGCTCTGGATACATATAAAAGTATTTCAAAAATGACTCACCCTGGGTAGTAGAAATGATACTATGAGAATATCAACTTAAGTAACCAATCAAACTAAGTACTGAAGTATCCACTGTTTGTATAGTACAGGGATCAGCAACCTTAAACACTCAAAGACCCATTTGGACTGTTTCCCACACTAGGAAACATGTCCACTGGGAGCCATAAAGGTTCTACTGGAAACCCCCCATTCAATTCTGGTGCCAACCAGGCGTCCACTTCTCCCACCATAGAGTCCCTTCCTAGCTTGGCATCCTTTTTCCTTTACCTGTCCTAACTGAAAGCCCTATCAATTGTACAGCTGACTGAAAACCCACCCCTTGCCATAGAATTTCCTCCTGGCATGCTGTGCTTTTCCCTTCCCCAACTGGAAGCTCCTCTCACAATTACAGTGCCGTCTTGCAACAGGGAGCTGGAGCAGAGGAATGAAAGAGCTGCATGTGGCTCCAGAGCTGTGGGTTGCCAACCCCTGGTATAGTACTTAAGAGCAGGCTGACTTAATTGGGAAGGCATCCTAGTCTACAAGCAATAGGGTGAGTGAAGAACGGAAGACTTAATTTAAGAGTTGAGAAGGGATGATTTTTGGGATATATGAAGGATCTGACCCATGTACCTATATCTCCTTGGAGCTCCTGAGTTAGCTGGGGATTCTTGTACAGCAACGCAAGACTTTGGTTCATCCGTTCCTCAATGACATGGAGATGAGTATATACCTGGGAAAACACACAATAACGGAAAATGGTTCCTTCTAGAACAGTGTTTCGCAGCCTTGGCCACTTGAAGATATGTAGACTTCAACTCCCAGAATTCCCCAGCCAGCATGAAACACAGTAATTGCAAAGATGCAAGATGGCGGCCATAGGCAGACAAAAACCATACCTGGAACTTCATTTGTTCGGCCTTTTCGGGGTCAGCCGCTGCCACGTGCTGGTAATGGCGGAGAGTATGGCGCTGATCTTTCTGTTCAGCCCGTACGTATCTCTTCAGAGCTGCCAGGATGCGGTCAGGCTGTGTCAAAAGAGGAGTGTGGCCTGAATTAGTTGAATCTTGGTTGATTGTCTACTGTTCCTTGCCTGATTCTCAATACACTGGTCATGAACGCTTTTGATCACGATCAAATTGGGATCTGACCAAAAAATTTACAAAATTTTTGAATCTGGTCATGAGCACATACTCAGGTGGCAATCAAACACAACCCCTGACCCAGAAATTCCTGAAGACGAAACATTAGAAGACGAAGAAATCGCTGAAGTTGTGGAACAAATTATGGTCGTGATCAGAGGTTCTATTGTAGCTGGCCTTTGAGCAGATGGGATTCTCTTACTTGCCTCTCTTGGTTCCTCCTTTTCAGGCACAGATAAGTACAGGTGGAAGCACAACCAAAAACCAACCCTTGGTTGGTTTTGAAAAAGCTAAACAGAATATGTGACTTGGAAGAGCTGTGCACTAGATTGGAAAGCTGAAAATGACTGGGGAAGGAAGGCAGTGGTAGCCCTCTGTGGTATTGCCATCCTGGAGACAACCTGAATGGACAACCTGGATCATGGACATCTACGTAGCCATCAAGAGCTGAACAAAAGTGATGGGAGACTAGACTTTGCATGATGTTTACAGGATATGTTTACTGTATATCGGACATTAATACAATTGGGCGAGTCCAGAAGTATTTCACAAGAAGAGTACTACACTCCTCTGCTCACAACAGAATAACCTACATCACCAGGCTTGAAATTTTGGGCTTGGACAACCTTGAACTACGCCGCCTACGGTTGGACTTAAGCATAGTACCCAAAATTATCTGCTACAATGTTCTACCAGTCAATGACTACTTCAGCTTCAACCGCAACAATACAAGAGTACACAATAGATACAAACTCAATGCAAACCGCTCCAGACTTGATTGCAGAAAGTATGACTTTAGCAAGAGTGGTCAATGCCTGGAATGCACCACCTGACTCTGTTGTTACATCCTCTAACCCCCCCACTCCTTTAACCTTAAACTATCCACTATTGACCTCACCCAATTCCTAAGAGGTCTGTAAGGGGTGCGCATAAATGCACAATTGTGCCTCCTGTGCCTGTCCTATTGTCCCCATTTATTCATACCTATTTCCTGTATTCTTACTCATGTTTATACTTATACCTATTATCTTGTAAGCGACTGACAAATCAAATAAATAAAATAATAAATAAATAAATAAATAAGTGGGGCCACAAGAAAAACAAAAATTGTGAGTGCTTTCCATATGGACCCTGATATATTTAACATGGTAGGATCCCCATTTTGGTATACTGTATCATTAGGAAGGATGTGTCCATCCCGCTAACAAGGATAAGAAAATTAATATTTAAATTGATTAATTTTAATAAATTGATATTTGATTAATATTAATAAATATTAAAAGAATTAATTTTAATAAATTTTAATAAAATGAATAAAGGAGAATACTTCTAGCTCAGGGCCTTGGTGCTCTCATTGCTTGTTGTTTTCTTGCAGACAATTCATTACCCAGTCTGGGTAAACATCATCAGAACTAGCACAGATGATGTTACCTAGTTTGCGTAATGAACCATCTGCAAGAAAACAACCAGACTCAGGGAGGATAACAAAAACTGTATTTTACCCAGGAGAATTTCCCTGAAAAATTCTTTGAAAAAAAAGAAATCAAACTGAGTGAGAAAAGGAAAGAAAAAACACAGACAATGTTTTTGGCAGAGCGCTTGAAAAAAAAACAAACCCCGACCACATTATCCTACCCCCAGTTTAGAGTTAGGAACACAGCACAGAAGAAAGTGGGAGGAATCAAACTCTGTTTTATTTCTGGATGTCATTGCCTGGATGTGACTTCTGAGATTTTAGCAGGAAACCAATACAGAGAATGGGGGTGGTTGCGGGTGGGGTGGGGTAAGAGTAAATGATGTTCCCCGCTTGCTATTTTGCAGTTACCTTGTCTGCATCAGCGTTCTTCAACGCTGCTTTCCAGATGTGCTGGATGACCTAAATCCTCATCTAGATATGGCCTGTGGCTATTCTGGCTGAGGATTTCAGGAACTGGAATATAGCATATTGCCATAAGTTGTTCATACAAGGAAACAGATAATTCCTAACTAACGCCACGTGTACGATGAGTGTTATCTCACTTTCCTGCTCCATAATTCTGCTCTTTGCCACCTTCAGGGCATCATATGGCTGTGCGTACCGGCATCTCGGGTGGTCCAGAGTGTTCCATCATTGGTTTTGGGGGGAGAGGTGTTGCCCCCCCGTAGACAAGGCTTGCAATTGGGTGTCCTCCTGGATTCACAGCTCAGTTTGGAGGAGCAGGTGGGAGCCGTGGCCAGGGGGTCATTCACCCAGGTCCACCTGGTGTGCCAGTTGCATCCCTACCTGGACCGAGATGCGCTACGCATGGTCACTCATGCGTTCGTTACATCCCGGATCAATTACTGCAATGCACTCTACATGGGGCTTCCCTTGAGGACCATGCGGAAGCTTCAGCTGGTGCAGAATGCGGCCGCGCGGGTTGTGATGGGGGTGTCCCGATACTCCCATATTACACCCCTCCTGCGCGAGCTGCATTGGTTGCCGGCTGCCCTCTGTGTGAGATTCAAGGTGCTGGTACTTACCTATAAAGCCATACGTGGCTTAGGGCCAGGGTACTTGTGGGAACATCTCCTGCCAGCATCGAATACCAATTGCCCAGTGCGCGCCCACAGACAGGGCCTCCTTGGGGCACTGTCGGCTAGACAATGTTGGCTGGCGGTCCCTAGGGGGAAGGCCTTCTCTGTGGGGGTGCCCACTTTGTGGAACCAGCTTCCCCTGGAGCTGCGACTGGCCCCCAACCTTCGCTCCTTTCGCCGCAGCCTAAAGTCTTGGTTATTCTAACAGGCCAGCCTGGACTGAGGGGGAGGGGTTGTTTTAATATTTTAAATGTTTGTTAGTGGGTTTTAATGGTTATTTGGTCAAATTTGGTTTAATTCTTTTTTAACTTTTGTAGTTTGTATGGTTGTTTTTATGTGAGCCGCCTTAAGTCCCTCGGGAGAGAGGGTGGAATGTAAGAAAAATAATAATAATAATAATAATATGGTGGTGACATCACTAACTGCTTCTTCACTGCATGACTACACTTCATATCAGGGGTCCCCAAAACCCTGGTCCGTGGCCCATGGCCCATTGGGAACCAGTCCATGCAAGCAGTGGACGAGTGTGCAAGCATGCAAAGCTGCATTTGCATCAATGGTGTGTGCACAAAACTATCTGCTCCCCCTCCCTGCTGTTGCTGGTGGTCTGCAGAGCCGGGAAGGTTGGAGAATACTTCTTCACATGATCTTGAATTCTATTGCTTAAATAATGTTTCTCTTGCATCGCTTGCATACAAGAAACAGAAAGCTGGGGAAAAGCATCTTTCTCTTCTATACACTTGCTGTTGTGGCCCGCCAGTGGCCAGCAGAGCTGGCAGCAGATTCGGACAGTGAGGGGGTTGGGGAAAAACATGGGCCAGTCTGACAGTTATCAGCTGCCTTCAGAGTCGGAGATCAGTGGAGCAGAAGAACAGCTGGAGCCTGTTCCCAGTGTGCGCATGTGCAGAGCTGCTGGGAGAAGGGAATAGCTAAGGAACAAGGGTCGACTCGGGACTAAAGCCACAGGTGGACGGTGAATGGCCCCTCCCATAGGGAATAAAGCTGAGTGAAAAGGGAGTGGTGTTTGCAGGAGACAATTAGTTCAATTCATTAGGGCGAAGATCTGTTCCTGACTCCTTGCCAACTATTGTCCGCTACAGAGTGGCGTTTGGAAGGTATCGGCCTGGCAGCTCTCCAATCCTGATAAAGGACTGTAGATGTGAAATCTCTTGAAAGACTGTTGGCTGGGACAGGAATTCACTTTAAACTAAATAAAAGGGGTTTTATCAGGAGTCGGAGTCGGCTTTGTGCTTTTGGGAAGCCTAAGTCAGAGCCCTTGCTCTGGTGAGAATAGGTGCCGTCCCAAGATCACGGTCTACTTTGTTTGTAATCCACATGCAGAATCTGCTTCTCATTCACTCAGCTCAGCTTACGTACAAATCACACATTCCAAGCTAACTTTTGCCTTCCTCTACCCTTTGAACTACCTGGGCATGGTCGTTCTGTACGGTAGTCAAGTAGTTCTCCAGTGCCGCCCGACGGTTATCATTCAGCAGTGCTACCACCCGGGCCAGATGGGTCTCCACCAGCCGCTGGCGTTCTCCAGCCACCTGCTCTTCCAGTGTCTGGAGGACAGATTGGAAGTGCTAGAAAGCAAGAAGAAGAGAGAAGCCATTCAGGATATTTCAGAATAAGGGTTAGAAGGGACCTTGGAGGTCTTCTAGTCCAGCCCCCAACTCAAGTAGGAGTCCCTACACCACTTCAGACAAATGGTTATCCAATCTCTTCTTAAAAGCCTCCAGTGTTGGAGCACCCACAACTTCTGGAGGCAAGTCGTTCCACTGATTAATTGTTCTGCCTGTCAGCAAATTTCTCCTCAGTTCTAGGTTGCTTCTCTCCTTGATTAGCTTCCATCCATTGTTTCTTGTCTTGCCTTCTGGTGCTTTGAAGAATAGGCTGACTCCTCTTCTTTGTGGCAGCCCCTCAAATATTGGAATACCGCTATCATATCACCCCTAGTTCTTGTTTTCACTAGACTAGACATATTCAATTCCTACAGCCATTCTTCATATATTTTAAAAGCCCCCTAATCATCCTAGTTACTCTTCTCTGCACTCTTTCCAGAATCTCAACATTTTTTTTATATTGTGGTGAACAAAACTGGATGTAATATTCTAAGTGTGGTCTTATCAAGTCATTATAAAGCAGTACTAACACTTCATGTGATTTTGATGCACTAATACTGTATCATTAAAAAGTAGGTACCTTCTATCATATGTGGTGGCTATGCCCCAAGACCAGGAAATATTGGATTAAAATTAAAAATTGGCTGCAAGAAATCACCGAATATCAAACTGAACTTAAACCGGAACTTTTCCTATTAGGAATAATTACAGATCAATACCCCCAAAAGATAAAATACATTATTTTACATATCCTGACGGCAGCCAGAATAGCTTTTGCACAAATGTGGAAAGGACCAACACCCCCCGCCCCCAGATGAGTTAATTATACACAAAATATTGGAATGTGCAGAGATGGAGATGCTGATGCTAGAAATGAAAGAGAAGGACAACTCTGAATATTATGCAATATGGCATAAATGGTATGAATGGTTAGAGAATAGATGTAAAAAAATAAGATTAGATTAATGTAATTATTTTAAGAAGCCTTAAGGGAGTAATATGATAGACATATAGAGTATAACTTATGTAAGATAGAAACAAATATAGATAGATACAATAGATAAGTGTTGATGTATATAAATAAAAAATGTATCTATATGATATATATATTTGTCGATGGCATTGCACTGTTAAAAACATGAATGAGATTTGTATTTGTGGAAAAACACAATAAAAATCTATTTAAAAAAAGGTAGGTGAACACAGACCTGGCAAAAACTTTGGGTGAAAGACCCTGGAAGCTTTATTACAGCAAAATATAAAATTATATTCCTGGACACATGGGCAGACATATTCAGACTCCCTTTTTCCTCCCTAAGGCTCAGGATAGCTCAATAGCAAAGCAATAACACCAGATTCCTTGAAACGCAATAAAATTAGCATTAAAGGCTTAAAATTACTCAAGCCACCTATAGAGACAATGAAACGCAAAGACAACAAAGCATTCCATGCAGAGCTTATTCTCCTAGAAGCAGATGTTTAATTTAACTTGAATGTGTTTAGAGAGTTTAAATCCTGCCTGTTAAATAAAAAGCCAGGATGGCTTAAAATACTTTGTCAAAAAGACAATTAACGATTGCCACACATTTTAACAACTCCACTGTATGAAAAATGGTAGATTCCAAAAATTTTGAAAGAGCAGCATGAACACCTCAGCTTTTTAAGATACCTAAGTTTAAGGTTTTTAAGGAGAGAACCAAAAAATCATCAGGGGAGGTTGCGAGACCAATTTCTATAAGGGAGGTTAGTCCAAGATATTTGGAGATTTATTACAAATTACTCTTTTAAAAAAAATCAATGTTTAGAAACTGGCAGCTATCAATGGATGTACGCTAAAGACAAGCTACATCTGCTCACAGACAGGCCAAAAGAAACAGATACGAGGCCATGGGGTTGATTCAACTTTTGTTTTGTTTTTGGTAAAAACATGTTTGGGCTTTCTCTTAGAGTAGGAACCCATTCAAGTTGTTTTCCAATAATAATTATAAAAAAAGAATGCAACTATTATAAACACAGAATAGAATCAAACAACAGATAGAGAAAACAGAAGCGCCTTGTCATTCCAGCTCAGCTAAACTGTTTAAAACAAGTCATTGAAACTAACTTGAATTGTAAACCCTACAAAACCCAAAACAGCATCCATGGAAATTGAAATCTAATTCTAACACAGGAATGGACAACGGTATTGCCCTGGGTCAAGAAACCCACAAGTGAAGGATCTGCTGGTCCATCTACTAGTTCACCTAATCTTGACATGGATTTAATTTTTTAAAAATGTCTTTATTAAATTCCCCAAACAAACATTAAAATACAAAGGGAGGGGAGTCCAATGAGATGGTTGGCCAGCCTCACCTCGTTCAATGCTTGCCGGTCTGTTTTAGGCAAGTTTTTGGCTTCGTTGTCAGCTTCAGCCCATTCCTTCATTACCTGTGGAATCATAACAAAAGGACAGTGGTGTTATCCATACGAGGGTTTTCTGCTGTAGAAACTCGTTCTGGAGAAGCAGTTTCGGTTATCTGTGGAGATTCTCAACCATCCAGGTCATAGTTGTCTCAAAGTTGCTTTTCTTCCTTGAGGAAGAGGAAGGAAACATTTTGCTTCTCATTCAAGAAGCTTCATCAGTTCTGATGGCCGTACGGACTATCCTTCTATCCCTCTGCCATTGAGCCATTGTCTCTAACCATTGAGCATGGTCTATGGAGTCATTCAGGTCATGGTTGTCCCAGAGGTGCTCTTTTCAAGAGCAAACTGGACTTTCTGGTTTTTCTTTGAAGACATTTCGCTTCTCATCCAAGAAGCTTCTTCAGCTCCCACCATCCAGTCAGAACTGAAGAAGTTTCTTGGAAGAACTTTCAAGAGAAAATGCCTCTTGAAAAAAAGGACCTTTGGGACATTGAACATGGTCTTCTCCTTGCTGCAGGTTGATTACCGATCTGCATGGTGATCCAACTTTACTAAGCCATCAGATCCTGACTCTCCATCTCTCAAAGCTAGAGAGAACTATCTGCCTGAGCAAGGAACAGGAAGCTGTTTTCCTGAGTCATGGACTTATAGAACGGCGGAGTTGATCCTTTGTCCAACTCGGTATGATGTGCAGGAAAACCAAATAAACCATCCTTGGGAAGGAACCATCCACTCTCTTCTTAAAAACCTCCAGAGAATAGAAAACCAACAACATCAACTTCACGGCTGACACTGTTAACTTATAGTAGTGGTTCAACGTTGATCTCTTCTGATATGAACTTTAAGTTAAAAAAATAACTGATGCCTGATCTCCAAAACATGTACTATTTCCCCATGGAATAATTATTTAGGAAGCAACAGAAAAGTAAAAGAGAAAGAAAGAAAGAAAGAAGAAAGAAAGAAAGAAAGAAAGAAAGAAAGGAGAGAAAGAAAGAGAAAGAAAGAAAGAAAAAAGAAAGAAGGGAGGAAGGAAAGAAAGAAAAAAGAAAGAAGAAAGAGAAAGAAGAAAGAAACAAGAAAGAAAAAAGAAAGAAAGAAAAGAAAGAAAAAGAAAAAGAAAGAAAGAAGAAAGGGAAGAAGGATGGAAAGAAAAAAGAAGAAAAAGAAAAAAGAGAAAGAAGAAAAAGAATAAAGGAAGGAAGGAAGGAAGGAAAGAAAGACTTAGACATGGCTCCTACAAATCAGTATGATTTATATTGCACTTCCATCATTTCTAACAGGATTAGATGTCTCCATTGTTGTAGGGGTGCAATCTGTCAAGAGAAATCCTTTGATGGCCTCATGGGTGTGTCTGAAGTCATCAAACAGAACCATACAATGAAAGCTTGCATATCTGCAAGCTGAGCAAATCCTCTTTCCTGCCTGTCCGGCCATTACCTCATTGATCTGTTTCATGCGCCGCTCCTCCAGGTCCATCTTGGCTCGCAGGAAGTTGGCGTGTTCATTCCCATCTCCAGGCATTTCAAAATAAACATCTACCCCATCCGTTGGGCGAGGGGTTGGGGTCACTGTATAGACAGCAATCGTGTTAGACAAGACCAGGCCTTCTTACCGGTCTTAAAGCAGAGATAACATAAGCTGTTGCCTTTGAATTGTTTTGGACAACAATAACTTTCAGTTCCAGGCAGCATGGCACATGCAAAAGATTATATAAGAGCTGTGATGGCACCGTGGTTAGAATGCAGTATTGTCGGCTAATTCTGCCGACTGCTAGCAGTTCGATACTCACTGGCTCAAGATTGACTCAGCCTTCTGTCCTTCCAAGGACATGCAAAATGAGAACCCAGATTGTTGGGGGCAATATGCTGACTCGGTAAACCTCTTACAGCAGGGGTGTCAAACTCAAGGCCCGTGGGCCACATCTGAACCATGATCTGGTCAGATCTAGCCCACGGGGCAATCCTGGAAAATATAAGGGGCCAGCCCGCATCACTTTGACCTGGTCTACCCAATGTGAAGAGGAAATATCAGTCCAGCATGGCTTCGGCCCAGTCTACCCAATGCAAAGAGGAAACATGCCAGCAGTTTGGGGAGTGGCATCAAGCTGGCCATGCCCACCCAGCTGGCCACACCCACCAGTTGGCCACACCCACCTGCGCCCCCTCCTGAGGTCAACTACAGCGCTTATGTGGCCCTCAAAGAAATTGAGTTTGACATCCCTGGCTTAGAGAGTGCTGTAAAGCAGTGACCCCCAATGGTGCTCATCTCTGTTACAAAGCCGAAGAGCCAGCATTGTCCGAAGACGTCTCCGTGGTCATGTGGTCATGACTAAATGCTGAAGGTGCACAGAATGCTGTTACCTTCCCACCAAAGGTGGTCCCTACTTTTCTACTTGCATTTTTTACATGCTTTCGAACTGCTAGGTTGGCAGAAGCTGGGACAAGGAACGGGAGCTCACTCCATTACGCCGCACTAGGGATTCGAACCACTGAACTACTGACCTTTCTGATCGACAAGCTGTGCGTCTTAGCCACTGAGCCACCATGTCCCTGTACATTGCTACATACCAGGGCTCAATTAATGGGTGAATCCAGTCTAAAAAGGTGGCCTTATCTAAAAAGGGAGCCTAGGAATGCAGAGAATGTAAACACTCATCCATTATTGACGGACATGATGAGGACTAGGGATAAGAGACAATCCCATTTCTCCTTGAGAGAGGGTGGCACTGCAAGAGTTAGTGAAAGGCTTGAGATCTAGATCAGTGTAATTATGACAGGATTCTCTCCCTTGCTCAGAAATTCAACTGCAACCCCTACTCTTCCTGGAATATAATTAAGATTCAATTACTCTCCTCCGTGGGTCCCAATTTCTGTGGCAGCCTGACATCAATGGATTTGCATTCCAAAGCAGACGCAATTGCTTCCTTTGTTAAAATATGCCTGACCCTGCAGAAGTCACCTATCTCAAATATTTAAAACCATCCATGCATGCAAATCTATTTGGGCACACGGCTTCCCAGAGTGATTTGGTTGAGGACAGAAAGGAGCACGCGAGCCCCCTTGTTTCCCCCTCCGAAGGAGGCTTTGATTCTAAGCATCCTCTACCCTTTAGTGTCAGGGAGAGCTAGGTTCAGCGCTGTCTCCAAAACAGACTTCCCATTGTGAAGAGGAGGAGGTGATGGGCGCTCAGAGAAGCAGCTGAGCAGCTGAGCATTTCCTGCTTTCTCAACCTAGTAGTAGCTGGCATCTTGCCTCTCTACTTTCCATTGCAGGGTCTACATCAGTGGTGGGATTCAAAACTTTTTACCACTGGTTCTGTGGGCGTGGCTTGGTGAGCGTGGTGTGGCCAGGTGGGCATGGCAGGGGAAGGATACTGTAAAATCCCCCTTCCCTTCCCTCCCCACCCCACTAACCTGCTTTCCGGCTCCATTCTCCTGTGCAGAGCAACAAAAGAAGACCCAGCTAATCAGCTGGGACTCGGGAGGCAGGGAATAGATGGGGGCGGGGCCAGTCAGAAATGGTATTTGCTGGTTCTCCGAACTACTAAAAATTTCCACTACTGGTTCTTCAGAACCAGTCCGAACTGGCTGAATACCACCTCTGGTCTATATTCCTCTCTCTTTTGATCTGTCCTTGAGCATTGATTTTTACCATGGCTGCCATTCGCTGAATGTTCTTGAGAAAAATGCCAAAGGGAGAGTGTATTCCATTTAAGCCAGAATTTTTTCTCCTAGGAATAATAATACCAGAAGGACTTAATTTATCTAACAGTACATGTGAGGACGCCCAATTTAGGGTAGTCCAATGGCTTGTGGACATTGACTTGCAATATCTAAGAGCCACAGCTAACAAAACCTGCTCTCCTCTGATCTTCAGCCAATTTAATAATTATGGACTGAGGATGGCTTCTTATTTTTACACTCTAACCATCGCCAAGTATAGAAGAGCTTTCTCCCTAGCTCGTTTCAACGTCTTGCCCTCAGCACTACAGGACGGGCGATTCAAGAGGCTCCCGATATGCGAGCGGCTATGCCCCTGTGACAGAGCTGAGGTTGAAACTGGAGCATGTCTTTTTATACTGCCCTATGTATAATGCAGGCAGAACTAAGTTACTGTCTCTCCTTGAAATAGACTCCTCCAAACCCAATGCTAGTAATTTGTTCTTATATTGTCTGGGGGATGGCTCCTCATACATCACTTCTCAGGTTTCCCAATTTTTTTAAAGAGCTGTAACCATCAGAGGAGAACGCTGTAATTCCCCTCAGTCAAAGTTTCTGGTAACCAATTGTTCATGATTTTATTTTTCCCATGTTCTTCTTTTATTATACTTGTATTTTGGTCTGTGACCGCAAGAATAAATAAATAAATAATAGTACATGTGTTGATGGCGGCTAGAATAATATATGTGCAATACTGGAAGAAGTAAAGCATACTGCCAGAAACAGAGATAAGATAAAATTATGGCCCGTGCCGAATTGGACAGGTTAACCTTAGAATTAAAAAACAAGGGGGAAATTGAGTGCTATGAAACATGGAATAAATTCTATCAGTGGTTACCTAGAAGAAGGCAAGATCGGAATGTAAGTAGCTATGATGATCAGAATAATTATCAAACAAGATCAATGTATCAAACAAGTAAATGGTGAAGGAACATTTATATATGTATAACAATTGTAACACCAGAATGGCTGCACCATGTCGTATTCTTATAATTAAAATAAAAAAATAAATACAAAAAAATAATAATCCAGTCTTCATAGGGTGGCCTTTTTTCTTCTTCTAGATGCACAAGTATTCCTCTAATTACAACCAATGTCCCATGTAATTTTTGATTGCCCCCTGTACTCAGATTTGAGGGAACATGAGCTGGACAGGATCTTCTATACCAACACTGGTATGTCTAAACAGCGCTTCTTGCAACAATGTTTGTTAGGTTCTAATTTGCATTTGGTGAAATGGATTGCCAAATTTGCCGTAAACTTGATAAAAATAAGGACAAAGTTGGTGCAGCAGAGTGTGGTAGATTGTAGGAAAGATCACTTGATTTAAAAATGTAATTTTAAAAATAGTTTTAAGACTGTTTGGGGTAGACACTGTAATATAATTTTAATCATATTTAACCTATATCTTAAATCATTGTATTCTATCCCGATTCCATTTTGGATTGTATTTTATTCTAATATTATTCTGAATTGTAATTATTCAATTCCATTTTGGGTTGCTTTTGTTAAATTTTAGTGGTGTTTTGTTTTCAGAACTCTGCATTTTGATATGGCCCAAGGGCTAATCAATAAATAAAGATGTTACTTACTTACAACCACACGTAAGCCTGAAATTTCTGTTGCTAAGCAAGACATTTAACAGATTAACAGAGTTGGAAGGGACCTTGTCGGTCATCTATTCCAACCCCGCCACCCCCCTGTCCAAGCTAAGTGAGTTTCGCCCCATGTTATGACATTTCTTGCCACAGTTGGTTAACTGAATCACCGCCGTTGTTAAGTTAGCAACAGGGTTGTTGCTGCCATCATTGACTTTGATTGTCAGAAGGCCACAAGGGGTGATAACACAATCCTGGGACATTACAACTATCATGAATACATAGCAGTTCTCAACATCTGAATTTTCACCGCATGACCATGGGGACGCTGCCATGGTAATAAGCGTGGAAAAAAATGGTCATAAGCCCCTTTTTTCAGTGCAGTTGTAACTTCAAATGGTCACTAAATAAATGATTGTAAGTCAAGGACTACCTCTACTCCACAGGTTTGTAACTGTTGCCTACAGTAGGGGTTTCAAACTCGATTTCATTGAGGGCCGGATCAGGGTTGTGTTTGACCTCGGGGGTGGGGCTGGAGTGGGTGTGGCCAGAGTGGGCGTGGCCAGCTCGACATCACTCGTATTGGGGGTGCCTGTGGTGACCAGAGCTCTCTGCCAGTGAAAACGGACTCCCGAGCTCCGTTTTCGGCTGTGTCAGCCTCCTGCATCCCTCTGCCAGCGAAAACGGACTCCCAAGCTCCATTTTCGGCTGTGTCAGTCTCCTGCAACCCTCTGCCAGCAAAAACGGAGCTCGGGAGGATGGCCCTCCCGAGCTCTGTTTTCACTGGCAGAGGCACCATGGGGCCAGTCCTTCGCTATTTCCAGGGTGGCTCCATGGGCCAGATCTAAGCAGCCCGCGGGCCAGATCTGGCCCCCGGGCCTTGAGTTTGACACTCCTGGGCTATGGCCTTCAGATATTCTGCTCCCTCTGGGCCTCTTTTGAAGTCCTAGAGCATCCTCTTTTTTTGGTTTGTTTTCAGTTTAGAGAGACATTTGAGGAACTTAACGTCAAATCCAGCAAAACAACCTCAAAGGCCAAACCTTTTTTTTTTCTTTGACCTCTGGGGACATCATGAAATCACCAGCAACACCGTCTGCAGCTCTCAGTAGGCCAAAAAGGTTTTAGAAAATGATGTTTCCCCTGTTTGCCCATTTAATCTAACCATGTGGTCATCCAGAGAAACATTAGAGGCTGCCCTTCCCTCTCTCTCTTCATTGATATGGTCTCTCCAGGGGTGGGCTTCAAACATTCCAGCAACAGGTTCTCTGCCCCATTGCTGGGTGGGCATGGCCATGGTGGGCGTGGCCTAGTTGGGCTCCAGCACCATGGTGAGCTGGGGGGGGTGTTTTTGCCTTCCTGAGGCTTTGGAGGCTTTCCTGGCAAAAATTGCCTCCCCCAGGCCCGTTTCCGGACTTCCAGAGCCTCTGAGAGGCCCATTTCCCCCCCTCCCTGAACCTATGTGTGGTCCCTGTACTTACTTCACATCCAAAATGGGCCGTGTAGAGACTCCTCGGAGGGGAGCGGCATGGCATGGTGGGAGGGGCCAGCCAGGCGTGGGATTTAGCGGTTCGCCAAACCAGCCGTAACGTTAGCTATAGGTCTGCCTGAACCCAGGCGAATCTGTAGCAGCCCACCCCTGGGTCTCTCCCTTGGGAGGTTGAGATGGTAAGGAACCTGGACTGAGGGGGGGGGGAATGTGTGGGAGTTTTAATGACTGTTTTTTAGTGTTTTAGATTATAATTGGGTTTCTTATTGGATTTAATCTCTTTTTAATTGTATATTTGTATTGTTTTTATTGTATGCCGCCCCGAGTCCTTAGGGAGATGGGGTGGCTTAGAAATCCAATAAATAAATAAATAATAATAAATAAGGAAGAACAAGAAAGAACATGGACCTTGGAAGGTGCTCTGTGAGGTTGACTCTTAAGATGGGTCTCTCCCTCCACTGCTTACCTTTGACATCTTCTTCTGTGGTCTGAGTCGTAGTGGTGATGGTGGTTTGAGTGATGCTGTCATCGTAATATCCTGGTTCCACATAATAGTCATCCCAGGCAGCACGGAAACGGTTAGAGTCAGGAGCGCTCTCTCCAGGAATCTCTTCCTCTTCTTCCTCTTCCTCCTCCTCCTCCTCTTCTTCTTCCTCCTCCTCCACCTCCTCTTCCTCTTCTTCATCCATATTCCTGTCTTCCTCCAATTCCAAGCTTTCTTCCTCTGTTGGAATACGCCCTGTTGGTACTTTGTTGCTGAAGAAAAGACCCATCGAGTTAAGATCACAAACAAATCCATCAAGCAAGTAGATGCATTTGAGGAGCAGGGGAAAGGGACTAGAGAGACTTTTCCCCATGGGAAAAGGAAAATATTCCTATTCAACTACATAATCCTGTAGGAGCAGTGTCTTCAATTTTGCGCTATTTTGGGGGGGTCTTTTAATGACACCGTAATCCCTTACATTGGGATAAAGTCAAGGCAACTGAATGGAGATGAATGTTTACTGGCTGGATGCCCTTCCTGTTGCCAATGCAGAGTTTTTTCCCAGCAGATATATTCTCATTGTGCCAAGAGAGAGAAATATCTGTCGCTACCCAGGATCAAACTCACAGCCTCATAGGTCGTGAGGTGAGAGTTCCACCTCTAGGCCACCGCACCAGTCTTCAATTTTGCGCTAATAAAGCAATAAATTGTATATGTATACATGCACACATATATCTGAACATTTCCTTGCAGATTTCCCCTATAAGAGCCAGATACAGAAACATTCTAAATGAAATAAGTTTTGCAAGGGGTAAAATTTGGACTCAATGTAATCTTAACTGCCTTCCTATGCAGCTGGATCTGCTCAAACTCATCGGCTCACCTGCGCAGGGCTTCCTCCCTTAAATGGGCAACCACCGGGGGGCCCTCTGTAGCTTGCTCCACCCTGATGGCTGGTGGGCGTGAGGGGCAGCACACATACTCCACACCACGGAAGCGGTCAGCTCCACAAGGCAGTAACATGCCATAGCTGTGTAGCTCAAGATGTTCACCACTGCAGGCCTGAAAGGTGGATATGGACAAGGTTAAAAATGCTGTGATGCAACAGCCCAAGACTGGTTCACACGACACGGTGTCAGGTAAACCTAGTTGAGTTTTGTCGTGTGAACTCAGATAACTGACGTGAGAAGAGTATCCTTCACTTAACACAGTGCTGTGAAAACTTGTCAAGCCTTACTTACTAGGTAGAGCAGACTGGAGACATGGCCAGATGAGCTAATTCGACTTTACTGTGAAGTTATATTAACAGCATCTTTCATGTCTGAAAATACAATTCTACCCCCATCTTGTTGGTTTTTTTCTTTTAAGGGTCTTTTTAAGGATTTTAAGGATTTCTGTAAATCTCTTGCATTGGGTAGAGTGGGGATGACTTACTGGAGCTGAGCCTACATGGAGTTTGCAGCAGAGATTTTCTCTTTGGGGCCAGAAATATAAATATCTGACACTACCAAGGATCAAACTCACAGCCTCCACCTCTAGGCCACCATGCCACTCCTAACCCCATCTCCTTAACAGACTGAGAAACTATGGAGGGTCTCCTCTGAGCCTCTTTATCTGCCTGTTATGCAGCTATGGGCTATGCTGTCTCTTATCTGACTGTCCCCTAGGTAGCATCTCTGGATCCAGTCTCCCAAGGTCTTTCCTACATACCATTACAAAACTGGCTTGGATTAGGCAATCATACCATAGCTTAACCACAGCTATGTTTAACCGCAACTAAGAATGATTTGATCTAAGTCAACACTAATTTAGGAGATGGCTTGATTCAGACAAGCAGACTCAAGTAGAAATGCTTGGTAAGGAGCCCACAGTTACTCACCTCTTTAGCCACACTATGCCAATACAAGTAGGTCTCACAGGAGTCCATTTTCTCTTGGTGTAGGAATTTGCACTTGTCTGGTACAAGAAGTGCTTCGCTCACAAACTCGCCCACTAGGGAAAGAGAACAGCAAGTAGGTTTATCACTTTGCCCTATCAAGGAGCAATGATGAAAGAAAGTTATTATAGTTACTATGTACAAGTAAAGGCTAGAAGTTAAGGTTAGTATTATATATGTTTAAAAAGTAAAAAAATAAGAGATGATGGGACAGAAGGTTTACTGATAAGCAAATATTGCTATTATTATGCGATCACTATTAATGTTATGAATATTATTGCTAATATTATTACTATTATTTCTCAAAACTAATTGTACCCAGACAACATGCTGTTCATGTAGACATTGACAGTTTATAAACAAACAAACAAACAAACAAATAAATAAATCTCTCTCTATATAAAAGCGAAATGCCACTCACTCATCATCACAAAATCTCCAGAACCATAAAGCCTACAAACTTGAAATTTGGCACATATGTTCCTCTTGGCTTCTAGGTGCTCACTAAGAAAGGATTTTTCGAAATGTCCATCAGAGCATTAGTATTTCGTATATTATTATTAACACCCTCTGATGCTAAGGAGTTCTACTCCCCCGCCCCACCTGAAAAGAAATCTGTTCCAAATGCAAAACACAAGCAGAGGAGAGGAGTTTCAGTTTCAGTTTTAGTTTCACAGCAGCAACCAGCTTTAGTACAGATCGGTTGAGCTAAGCCACGGCCAGGCTCCTTGCTGTCTCCCTCTTGCTCACACAGCAAATACTGTTTCAGTTTCCAAACAACCCTCAACTCTCTCACACACTGAAAGGACACTAGCCAGATGAATACCGATGGATGCTGGTAGGCAGAGGCACAATTTCCCACCCCCTTATTTTCCTCCCCCAAAACTAAGCCCGACCACATAGTTTCATAGCGAGGCATGGGTATCAAACTAGTAAATAAATAAAAAAGGAGCAATGATGAGGTATTTATTGTAGCTATGCCTGGCAGGATAGGCTACAATCATTATTATAATGATTCCTCTATTCCTCCATCTTTTGTGTCACTAACGGAGGCTCTGAAAGTTGGGATTCTCCAGATTCTTACTGATTACAACTCCCAGCATCCTTGACCATGCAAACTAAGCAACGATGGGAGCTAGGATCCCATAGTTTTTAAGATTAGGAAAGCTGCAGGTTCCTGTACTTTTATCACTCTGATTCTTCCCAGAGAGATGAGTAGCTTAACACCAGTTTTGAAGGCACGAAGGTTGGTCCCCAAATTTGCCTTGAGATAGATCAGATTTGGTGTTAAATGGCCCAGAATTATGGGATCTGACGTCTGACAAGTATGGAAGGTGTTAATTTGTCAAAGGTTCATCAGGATGGATGAAAGTTTAATTTGACAAAAGACAAGATTTCCTTCAAAGCATCTACAAAGCAGGCAAGACCAAAAGATTCTGCCTGGAAAATTAATCAGCTAAAGAATTATCTGCAACCCCAAGTTTGGAAACCTCCAAGATAGGCGAGATAATGTTAAACTACAGAGATAGACAATTTGGGACCTTCTATACCAAAGTTTAGATTGCAAGCAACTCCTACGTTGGATAACCATTTGTCTGAAGTGGTGTAGGGTTTCCTGCCTAAGCATGGGGTTGGACTAGAAGACCTCCAAGGTCCCTTCCAACTCTGTTATTCTATTCTATTCTAATTCCTTTGTCACTGGTCATTCTACTGTACCCCATGGATATCGAGACTCTAAACTATTGAAGGATTTCAGGTTGCTTACTTTGCTAATTATAATGCAATAAACATATAGGGAAAAAAATAATGCTATCACAGCACTTTCTCCTGGAAAGGAATGACACAGGAGTTTTGTCCACAATCCATTTCTGCACCAATAGCAGCTTCTTCATTTCTGCTCAGAAATAAAGTTCCACTGAATTGGTCTAAGTGCATGTAACTTTCATCCCCACTAAATCAGAGATAAGTGTATACCGTAACCAGAGGTGGTATTCAGCAGGTTCTGACCAGTTCTGTAGAACCGGCAACAGAATTAATTTTTTTTAATTAAACAAACACAAAAGCAAAAAGAAACATTAAAAACAATGAACATGGTACAATCCTCCTAACCCACATAGTTGTCTTACATTGCTAAATCACATATAAACATAGTGCATGTTTACATTCTATATACATAGTATATAATATATACATACATTTAATCATTTCTTATTATCTTGATCCTTTCTCTTTTCTAACCAACCATAAAACTTATCCCATACTTTGTAATAATCCGATTCATTCTTATTTTTTAATTTTTTTGTCAATTTGTCCATTTCTGCGCACATCCAGATTTTCCTAATTATTACTATTTCACTTGGAGTTCCTTTACATTTAGAAATTTTGAGTAGGTCAGAGAACCGGATAATACCACCTCTGACTGGCCCTGCCCCCATCTATTCTCTGCCTCCCAAGTCCCAGTTGATCGGCTGGGTCTCCTTTGGTTGCCCTGCACAGGAGAATGGAGCTGGAAAGCAGGTTAGTGGGGTGGGGAGGGAATGGGATTTTGCAGTATCCTTCCCCTGCCATGCCTACCAAGCCATGCCCACCAAGCCACACCATGCCCACCAAGCCATGCCCACAGAACTGGTATTAAAAATGTTTGAATCCCACCACTGACCATAACTTTCTAGTATGAGTCAGCACCAGTGTTTCTCAATTCAGCAGCTTTTGGATGGGTGGATTTCAGATGTGTGGATTTCAACTTCAGCATGCTGGCTGGGGAATTCTGGGAGTTGAAGTCCATCCATCCAAAGTCCACTGAGCGTGAGAAACACTGGCCTACCCTACACATTTTCAGCCCCCACCTGCCAAAAGACTCCCAAGGGAGAAGGGAGGGGCCTGCAATTATCAGTAGCAAGAGATTCCTTGCCTTCTAACTGGTGCTTTCAAAGGCACAACCTCCTGAGGCAACAGAAGGGACAAGGAAAATGACAACAACACATGATTTCATTCCCAATTTTAAAGTCAGTCCTTATCATCCCCAACTGGAGATGCAAACAGGTCGAGCATCTGCTGGACTCTGCGCTTACCAAGACACTGGTAGGGTACCACAATGTGCATCTGGCCTTTGCATGATGAACGTCCCTTCTTGCACCACTTGTCTATGGTAACTGGCTGCGTACCTTCCACAGCATTCGTGATCTGCAGCTCTGGATATACCTGCAGGGCAAATGGCTGTTAGTAGGCATCAAATAGAGGGCAGAGAAAAGCAGGAGGTCGTTCTCCCTTGGGACACTTGAAAACAAAGGTGGTATTCTACCGGTTCAGACTGGTTCTATAGAACTGGTTGTTATGATTCTGCGCAGTTTGGAGAACTGGCAAATTGTGCCCCTGGCTGGCCCCACCCCTCTCCACCCGCCCCTCCCCACCCCTCCCCTCCCCACCCACCCAGTCCTTATTGTGCATGTGCGACATCGCTGACTGTGTTTTGTATTTTCCTCCCTCCCGATGATCAGCTGTTCTGACGATCAGCTTTGCTGGGATCCCCCTCGCTGTCTTACTGCTTTGCCCCCTTTTGCCTCCTGGGCCTCAGGGAAGCCTCATGGGCGGGCATTTGCATCCCCACTCCTGCCGTGCTCTGATTTTTGCCTTCCTGGGCCCCTGGGAGCAAAAACACCCCCCCCCCAGGAGGCTTCCCTGAGGCCCAGGAGACAAAAACCCCAGAGCAGGGGGTGCTGCAAAAAAAAAGAAGACAAAGAAGCGACACCCACCCAGTCACGTGGCCATGCCCACCTAGCCACGTCCACAGAACCGGTTGTTAAAAAATATGAATCCCACCCCTGCTTGAAAGGGTGATGTATAGAGAACACACTCCATCTTGCTCCTCTGCAAGGCAACCCTTGAGTTCTTGACTCCCCTTTTCCTAACAAGGAAGTCCTTGGAAAAAGTGCTCCGATCAATACTATGAGATGCCTATACCTACGAAGATCAGAGCCATGCAAGCAATAGGAAGATCCCTGTAAGTGAAAGAGTTTGTTTATGTGGGACGGGGGAAGTTGAAACAATGTCCCATGTAATTTTTGATTGCCCCCTGTACTCAGATTTGAGGGAACATGAGCTGGGAAGGATCTTTTATACCAACACCCCTATGTCCAAAGAGCGCTTCTTGCAACATTGCTTGTTAGGTTCTAATTTGCATTTGGTGAAATGGATTGCCAAATTTGCCATAAAGTTGATGGAAATAAGGACAAAGTTGGTGCAGCGGAGTGTGGTAGATTGTAGGAAATATCGCTTGATTTAAAAATGTAATTTTAAATGTAGTTTTAAGACTGTTTGGGGTAGATGCAGAGGGGACATTGTAATATAATTTTAATCATATTTACCTGTATCTTAAAGTATTGTATTCTATCCCGATTTTATTCTAATATTTTATTCTAATATTATTCTGAATTGTAATTTATTCAATTCCATTTTAAGTTGCTGTTGTTAAATTTTATTGGTGTTTTGTTTTTGGAGCTCTGCATTTTGATATGGCCCAAGGGCTAATCAATAAATAAATACTGACTGCAAGCAATAGTGTTGACACTCTAGTCTAGTCTATGCAAGCAAAAATTGGACTCTGAAGAAGCAGGATGGGAAGAGTATCAAATGCTTCTGAGTTTTGGTGCTGGAGCATGTGCCTAAGAATACCATATATAGCCAGGAAAACAAACAAATGGACCACGGGATATATTAATCCAGAGCTCTTACTCAAGGTATTAATTATCAGTTACAAGTTTTGGATAAATCATGCAAGGTAGAAGGAATGAGAAGATGTAGTAAGGTGGGTGGACTTGATTATAGTGGTGGTGGATGGGCTGTTGGAGGACTTGAAGGACCAGTTTTGGCAAAGATCATCCTATAAGGTCTATATAAGGTTTTGCCAACATTGGCATCTTTAAGATGTGCAGACTTCAACTTCTAGAATCAACAACCAGGATGATTAGGGGACTGGAGGCTAAAGCATACAAAGAATGGTTGCAGGAACTGGGCATGGCTAGTCTAGTGAAGAGAAGGACTAGGGGAGACAGGATAGCAGTCTTCCAGTATTTGAGGGGCTGCCACAGAGAGGAAGGGGTCAAGCTATTTTCCAAGGCACCTGAAGGCCAGACAAGGAATAATGGATGGAAACTGAACAAGGAGAGATTTAACCTGGAAATAAGGAGAAATTTTCTGACAGTGAGAACAATCAACCCATGGAACAGAAGTTGCCTTCAGAAGTTGTGGGAGCTTCATCACTGGAGGCTTTCAAGAAGAGACTGGACAGCCATCTGTCAGAAATGGTGTAGGGTCTCCTGCTTGGGCTGGGGGTGGGGGTTGGACTAGATGACCTACAAGGTCCCTTCCAACTCTATTAATCTGTTAATCTAATCTGTTAATTCCCCAGCTGGTCCACAGGTCTTAAATTTGCCAACATTGGCAAGCCCTGGTCTATATGTTTGCTTAGAGTCAACCCCAGCTGGATAATAATTATGGTAAGTCAAATATCTAGTTCAGTTCTTGTTGTGACTTGGGACTTGATGGTAGTTTTCTTTGCACTGAACAATAAGTGTGAGTTGTCACACTCAATGTCATTGAAGGAACAATTCCTGACCTCTCCAGATCTTTGAAGGAGAAAAAAAATAACCCAAAAGGAATACAGGTAGTCCTCCATATGCAACTATTTGAAGTTACAATAGACCTAAGTGTGACCTGGTTTTGAAGTTATGATGGTTGGGACACCCTCACAGTCATGTGACCACACTTCAGATGTTCAGTAACCGGGCCACATTTATGACCGTTTGCAGCATCTCACAGTCATGGGTGCAGAGGTAGTATTCAGCAAGTTCTGACCAGTTCTGGAGAACCGGTAGCAGAAATTTTGAGTAGTTCAGAGAACCGGCAAATACCACCTCTGACTGGCCCCGCCCCCATCTATTCTCCGCCTCCTGAGTCCCAGCTGATTGGCTGGGTCTTCTTTGGTTGCCCTGCACAGGAGAATGGAGCTGGAAAGCAGGTTACTGGGGTGGGGAGGGAATGGGGATTTTGCAATAACCTTCCCCCTGAAGTGGGGTGGGAATGGAGATTTTGCTGTATCCTTTCCCTGCCATGCCCACCAAGCCACGCCCACAGAACTGGTAGTAAAATTTTTTGAATCCCACCACTGCATGGGTGACATTTTACGCCATTTTTGTTGAAAACCAACATTTATTTTTTAATTTTTTTGGCAAAACTACTGACTGCCACAAAAGAACAATCCTAAAATCAGGTCAGTCATATGACCAATCTGCTTTAGGACCTACAAAAGACTTACAACAAGGAGCCTGCCCATTGCAGTTGTAACTCAAGGGCTACCTATAGAACATATGATTTCTTTTTCCCTCAGTTAACCCCTGTTGGAGATACTGTCAGAGAGTTTGAGAAAAAGAATTAAGATGAACTGAAGGTTGTTTTCTGAGTTCCTAGGACTGTCAACAGAAGAGATGTTGGTTGATTAGACAAGAATAGGCCTGGCAGAAGTACCAACCAGGAGGAGGCTGAAAATTAAAAAATGGGTTTGTAGGAACAGCAAGATTGACAGCAGAAGGACTGGCTCAGAGGAGTTGTGATGAAAGAGTAGGAAAGGGTGATGACATCAGAAGAATGGGTACAGGTAGTCCTTGATTTACAACCATTCGTTTAGTGACTGTTTGAAGTTACAATGGCACTGAAAAAGCGACTTACGACCATTTTGTATCTCACTTATGATCATTGCAGCATCCCTAGGGTCATGAGATCAAAATTCAGATGCTTGGCAACTGGCATGTACTTATGACAGTTGTAGGGTCATGTGATCACCATTTGTGACCTTCCCAGCTGACTTCCAACCAGCAATGAGGAGGGGAAGGCAGATTTGCTCAACAACCATGTTACCAACTTAACAACCGCAGTGATTATTTAAGAGCTGCAATGGCTCAGTGGTTAGAATGCGGTACTGCAAGCTATTTCTGCTGACTGCCGGCTGCCTGCAATTTGACAGTTCGAATCTCACCAGGCTCAAGGTTGACTCAGCCTTCCATCCTTCCGAGGTGGGGAAAATGAGGACCCAGATTGTTGGGGGCAATAGGCTGACTCTATAAACTGCTTAGAGAGGGCTGTGAAGCACTGTGAAGTGGTATATAAGTCTAAGTGCTATTCCTATTAACACCTGGAGCAAGGAAGGCTGTAAAATGGGACAAAACTCACTTAACAACTAACTTGCTTAGCCACAGAAATTTGGGCTCAATTGTCAAAAACTACCTGTACTTGGAGACTGGAAAAATGAGCTTTGGAAGGATGGGAGGAAGGTGGGGGTGCACATGTTTATGACTCTGTGTGTGTGCTTGTGTGTGTGTGAACATGTGCTGGTGTGTATACCTCCTGGCAGTAGCTCCGGATCTCCTCAGTGGTATGAAAGCAAGTCCGAGTGCCGATGGCATCAGGCTCCCAGTGGCCTGTCTGGACGTTGAGGTGGAGGACCAGTTTCCCACAAAACATGGCCACTTGGGGGGTCCCCAGGGAGGGCCCAAGGGCTGCTCCCATTCCCTGAAAGCACAAAAAGAAGAGGGGGGAGGGAAGATTAGTCAACACATCTGGCCAAAAACGCCCAAGCGGATGCTCAAGGCATGCATTGTGGCTGTGATAGGACTTCAGCCAAGGTGACATCCAAAGGGCATCGTCTGTCACGCAAGGCTCTTCCACTTCAGCAGATTCCACCCCCCTGCCCCGCTCCTTTATTTTATTTTATCTTTTTTTAACCTCCTCTTTTCCCACCCCTCCCATCTTCGTTTGCACCATCTTTCTTTCAGGCTTCTCTTCCTCCTCCAGCAACCACCAGGATGTTGTTGCTGTGGTAACCGCTCCCAATGGAGTTGCCAGATCTTCTCTGTTGCCATGGAGACCAGCTCCCAGATGGAAATTAATACTGCATCACCAGCCCCTTCCCTCTCTGCTGTTTCTCTTCACAGGGTCCACCCCCCCCTTGCACTTGCCAGGCCTTCCTTCTCCACCTCCACCTCCTTCTTTCTTTCTCACCTCACCTTTCTTCCTCTTCCTCTCTCTGCTCCTTCTTCCACAAGGTTCCCCCCTCCTCTTATTCGCCCCTCCAGCAACAGTGGCTTGCAGCATCTCAGTACCAATGTTGGGAACCACCTCTCGGAAGGAGGCCACAGCTTGGCCAATTTTGGCTGGATTTGGTTGGACCTTTAGCCCTGTACCTGAGTTAGCAAAACAGAAGGGCTGCATTCCCACAAGGTGCTATTCCCAGGCACGTAGCATTCTCTGGCAGACTATCGAAACCTAATTTAGCTTAGTCGTGGGTTGGGCAAAATGAAGGGTAGCAAAAGCCGGCGAGGTCCTTGTTCTTCTCAGTTCTAGCTGTTCCTCCTTCTCACAGGACTCTGAGCTTCAACATCAAAGCTGCTTCCATAACTGCATCCTACGTACAAAGCAGAAACAAGCCTCCATTCCAATAAAGGAGAACAGTTGTAGCTCCAGATTGACGTGAGGGCTCCTTGGTGCCCACTGAGCTTGCTTGCTTTCTTGCAGACCTTTCATTACCCTAACTAGTAGCATCATCAGTGCTAGAAGGGGATGGGGATTGTGGAGTGGAGAAGGAGGAAGAGGGGGGAGGAAGAGGAGGGGGAGAAAGAGGACTGTGGGCTCCTTGGTGCCCTCTGAGCTTGTTTGTTTTCTGGCAGACCTTTCATTACCCAAACTAGGTGACATCCTCAATGCTGGTAAGGAGTGCCCTTTGACAGCTACTGACAAGGACCTCTCAAGCATCCATTCACACAACCTCACCAGCGAGCTAGCCAAATCAGAAAAAGCTTGGGACCAAAATGCTGGACGCAGTAAAAGAGAGAGGCTGGCTATGGGTTGGAAAAGGCCGTGAATTGCAGAGCCTGGAAGAGGCAGGGAAAATGCTTTGGTTTTTTAAGGATGAGAATGCTTGAGAAGACTCCTGAGGTTGATCCCCACGGAAAGGGGATTTTGAGGGTTGCAGATGACCAGAAAGCAGCAGCAGCAGCAGCGATGTAGCTGCCGATTTCTCTTTCCCGCCCTGCCACTCCCACCTTTGGGCTGAATTCCACCCAGTGCATCCATTTCTCTTTTCTGGAAAGCGACAATTTAATTTAAAAAAACCAGGAAATCCCCACCCTCACACCCACCCTGGGCTTTTCATCCCTAAAACAGAGGTGGGAAGCATATCCAGGCTACCAGAATTAGTCTAACCCGGCTTTTTTTTCCTGGGGAGGGAAAGGATGGAGGAAAAAAGAGGGCAGGGCCCACCTAATGAAGTTTTTTTTAAAAAACGGAGGGGCAAAGGAGAAATCAGGCCTGGATTAAGCTGGATCTCATGGCTAAGCTGATGCTTTAAGCGATTAAGCAGCTGCTGCTGCAGTTTGATGGAAAGCTGACCACTGGACTCAACATCAAATGCAGGGTTGGGGAAGGGAGGGAGGGAGGAAGAGAAAGAAGAAGAGAAAAGAAAAGAGCGGAGTGGATTTCCAATGGAGGGTCTGCCTGCCTGCCTGCCTGGCTGAGCTGTCTCTGAAAATAAGCCAGGGACGGCACGGCAGGAAGGTGGATGTTGGCTCGGGTGGGAAGTGGTTAATGTAGATAGGATTAATAAATGAGCTTTAATCCCTGCTTCTGTTCCCCACCCCCCACATGCCCAACCTGGCACTTGGTGAGCTGGAAAAGGGAGGAAGACTCAACCTGGTCTCCCCTGTCTTTCTTTCCCCCAGCCTTGCTTGCTTTGCCTTTTACAACAGGGCAAAGGGCAGACTTCCAAAGGGGTGGGAGGAAGAGGAAGCTTTCAAAAGGAATTTAAAAAGCCTGTGAAAAGGCTTCCCCCCCCATCCTCTCCCCCCCTCCCCACTCCTCCACGTGCCCATTGGGAGCACCCCTTTCTCCCACCAATGGAAGGCCAGGTGCCTGGTTCATATGACTAGGCAAAGATGGCGAAGGCTGGGCTTCTGGCCAACCCAGCAGCAGGGCAGGCGTGCCAGGGGAGTGAGATCAAAGGAAGACAGCCCTCCCGCGGGCCTGAAGAATTGGGAAGGGGTGAGCGGAAGGAAGGCGAGGTGGGTTTGCTGGTCCCTTGGCCCACCGAAGGAGCAGGGGTGGTGGGGAAACGACTTGTGGTCGGATGACGTGCCTTTTGGCAGTGGTGGGAGAATTTTCCCAACCTTTCCCAGGGCTGTGGTCTTTATGGGAGCTTCCGCTCTCCGTCTCTGTTGGAAGTCAGGGGAAACTGGGATGGAAAAGGGCCTGGGCTGAAGGCTGGGGAAGAAGTGACCACACAAGGTGGATGCTCCCTTCCAACTTCTATGTAGCAGGAGGATCTCTTCTCCGGCCTCTTTTGGAGAAGAATGAGAGAAATTCCTCTCACTCTGTGGAGCCAGATCTGCGGTATGTTAGCATCATCCAGATAGATTAGAAGATGCTTCAAAGGTCCCTCCAGAGGCTTTAAAGGCCATCTAGTCTCATACCCCTCCCCGTTGCTGCTGCACTAGAAATTGTCCCTCCTCACGGCCTTTTAAAGTACTTCAAGCTATAATCCAATTATGAAGGTAAAAATCACGTGATTGCATTTATTTGGGGGAGGCTTTTATTGTCCTTTTTAAAAGGATTGGACAAACAGGCAGTTTTAGCTGTTGTCTGTAACCTCCTAAGGTGAAGTCACAGGCCTCCTTAAACACTTGTGAGTCAAGAGGGACACGTAAGGGTGCCCTTGTGGGTGTAGGTGCAGCCTTGGTTGACTTTGTCTCCTACAAGAGGGAAAAGGTTGGGTTGGAATCTCTTGGAGAGCTGCCCAATGAAAAGATGACAAAAATTGTGTGGCTGAAGGAGGACAAGAATTGCATGGTCTTTGAACACCGCTGCATTCTCAGCCAGCCCTGTCTGTGCCTTTGATGGTCATGCACACAAAACACAGCCCTTTCACTAACAGGGTGCATGCATCGTGGTTTAGCTAAGCTTCCCCCAAAGCACCGTTTATTCACCCAAGCTGCAACTGCCTGGGTTCACACTTACCACGAAACCAGAAAGCATAGCTTACAAACAACCAAGACGGAGTTCCGGTGACATACAGTATTACACCAAAACGAAGCAAGCCATCTAATGCTAATCGTGGTGTATAAACCTAGTTTTGGGCTCCCCACCCCATCCTCTGGAACCATTGATTCCACTGATGAAGAAGAGACAGAATGTGCTAACACTAAATGTTCTTCCTTTAGGATTCTGTTCAGCTATGCCCTCTTCCAACATACTTCTCCCTAGACAGGCATTTTCTGGCCACCCATCAAACCTTGTCACTCTTCACTGAGCTATTTCAGCCATTTCCCATAGACTACTTTTCCTTCCTTCCTTCCTTCCTTCCTTCCTTCCTTCCTTCCTTCCTTCCTTCCTTCCTTCCTTCCTTCCTTTTCTTTTCCTTCCTTCCTTCCTCCCCTCCCCTTTCCTTCCTTTTTTCTTTTTTCTTCCTTCTTTCTTTTTTCCCTTCCTTCCTCCCTTTTTTCCTTTTTCCTCCTTCTCTTCCTCCTCCACCTTCTTCTTTTCTTTCTTTCCTTCTTTCCTTCCTCCCTCCCTCCCCCTTTCCTTCCTTTTCTCTTTTCCTTCCTTCCTTCTTTCCTTTTCTTTCCTTTCCTTCCTTTTCTCTTTTCCTTCCTTCCTTCCTTCCTTCCTTCCTTCCTTCCTTCTTTCCTTTTCTCTTTTCCTTCCTTCCTTCCCTCTTTCCTTTCTTTCTTTCTTTCTTTCTTTCTTTCTTTCTTTCTTTCTTTCTTTCTTTTTCTTTCTTCTTTCCTCCCTCCCTCCCTTCCTCTTTTCTTTCCTTGTTTCATCCCTCCCCCATCGCTCCCTCCCTTTTCTTTCTTTTCTTCCTGCCTGCTTGCCTTCCTACTTGCCAACTCTTCAGATCTCCAGTGGTACCAGACTCCTGGGAGTGGACCACATCATTTTGGATACCTGAGAACCAGTCCAGGTGCAGTGGGATGGCTAGACTGAGACTCTTCCTAACCTCGTGGCTTTTCCTATTGGCAGAATGCACTGACAACCTGCCTTCTTGTGGGGTTGAAAGAAACTGTGGCAGGTGTTGCCGACCACAAAGGAAGCGGCATTTAGTTCCAGAACACTGAGCCATAAGAAGTGGAAGGGGAAGGCTCACTTACGCCTCGCTCAAGAAACATGTTTGCTACTCAGTTATTGTTCAACCCAGATTTTCTACAGTCCCCTCTAGGCAGTTTTGCAGGAGAAATTCCACCCTGCAGCCAGGTTCCCCCAGATCCCCTAGGATGCCAACACAGTTTTGCAAGAGAGCGAAGCCCCCTTCCTCACAAAAGGGGGAAAAAAACCACAACCTTCTCCCCATCGATAAAATTCAAATGTACAAAACCAAGGTGTTAACCCTTCAGTGGAGAATTTGATCATATCCTTTGATGGAGAGAGTAAGCTGCCTTCATATCATGGGCCAGAATTCTAAAGAGAGGTAGCCTTGAAAGGCTGGCAGCTCCTGTCATTCTTGCTTGAAGGGCCCCCCTCCCACATTTCTGAATTAGGCCTTTTAATGATCCCAGCTGGGGGAGGATTGGCTGGTCCTATCACACAGGGCTGGTGTAGAAAAAGAGAGAAGGGGCTGCACTCTGGCCAATGTCACACGCAGTCTGCAATATTTGCAATGGAGAACCGCTGATGCCCACTGCCTCTTATTAGAACTGGAATATGTATACGGTGTCTCCAGATTTTGGAGTAGAAGGGCTAAAATGAGATGCGTTTAACCGATGATTCCAAATGGATTCTGCTTTAAGGATATACTATTATTGGATGGGTTTATGATGATGAAATGACTGTTATAACGTAAATTAAATTAAAATGGTGAATAGCTCGCATAAAATGATGGAAAATAGTAATAGTCAAATAAATGATTAATAATGATATATATATATATATATATATATATATATGCATTAGATTGATAATATGAGAATTTATACAAACTAAAAGTGAAGACTATGGAGATGAAGCACAAAAGACTTGTACCAACTGACACACTGTATGTAACTGAAAGATGGTTTTATGTTTTGTTTGTGTATGTTTGTCTAAAAAATAAAATCTTTAAAAAACAAACAAACAAATGGATTCTGCTTCAATATGTTCAAATGCTGATAATGCCAGGGAAGGAATTAACGACGCGGGAGACCCTATACAAGCTCATTTACCTCCCTGCCAACATTGAGCCAGGATTTCTGGGTTTTTCCCCAATGAGAATGGCAGGCCTGTTAGCCCATTTGGGAGGATTTGGGTACATCAGGCAGAGTATCCACTAGGCTGTCGGACAGTGGAGACCAATCCTGTGGCTCGAGGTCTTATCTCAAACCCATCTGATGGCAATTTGCCCCCTATAAGTAGGGTAGCATCTCCTTCCCTCTACAAGGCTATGGGGAAGCTTTGGGGAAGCTTTGGGTCTCTGGCCATCTTTGTTCGAGTACATCCTTTTTTGCAAAGGGCCAGTCCCAGACTGAGATGCAGCAAGATGGCCAAGTATGATTCTCCATGTTAGAATATTTGGGCCAATGTCGGCTCCCACACTTATCCCTCCGTGAAGATGGAGGGATTTGCAAAAAGATTGTGGGTTTCCTTGCAACCACCTACCCAGCCAATAGTAAGTCCATGGGGCTCACTTGTAGCAATAAGCCTCTAGCGGATGTGACTTGGAAACCTGCCACCAGCTTATGAAATGAGAGGGTGGCCATTGGCTCCGAAATGTCAATCACAGTCACCCAGTCTTGAGGAGAAGGTTGCAATGTCTTTTGGGGGGGGGCGGGAAGGAAGTGATTTGATTGAGGATAGGGCACCAGCCAGTGCCAGATCACTTCCCACTTTGAAGCATCTGGTTGGACGGGTGGAGTGGATCTCCTTCACATACCACAAATTCTAGCCAAGAAAAACCACACAGAGCAAAGGCCAGCTTTTCCTTAAGGTTTGGTGCCGGGCAAGGAAAGTCAAAGGCAGAAGGCAACGATTCCGCGCCTTTCTCACGGCCAAGAAGCCCCCCTTGCCAGACCCCCGGTCTACGGGTGGCCTTCCCCAACCGGGCGCCCACCGGATTCGAGGGTTGGGGATGACAGAAGGTGGAGTCCCACCCAGCTGGAGGGCAGCGGGGCGTGGAAGGCAGACGTACGCTTTCCTCTCCATCCACCCCCTCCCCCGCCCCATCATTCCCCCCCTCCTGGGATTTCCCGGCAAGCGCTTCCTTTTCTCGCCCTGCCTTGGAAAGAACCGAGACGGGGAAGTGTCTCCGAGCAGATCTCCGCCGTGACCTTGGGCAGCCCCTTCTCCTTCTCCCAGCCCCACCTTGCGCACCGATGGTCCCCCCGCGCCGCCGCCTCCCCGCCCACCACGCGCGACCTCTCCGGAGGACGCAACGGGCGGCGCTGCTGCTGCGGTCCAGGCGCCCTGGGCTGCTCGAGCCGCCCCACCTCCGCGCCGGGGCTCACCTGGGTGTTGGCTGCGGCTCCGGGTCCGGGGAAAGAGCCCAGCACGAGCAGGGGCGCCAGGAGCCATTGCGCCACAGCCGCAACAGCAGCCGCCCAGCCAGCCGAGGCGCATCCCGTCGAGCCAGGAGCCATGGCTCTCGCCCCGTCCGCTCTCGCTCGGCCGAGGGGCTCGGGCTTCGTCCCCGGTGTAACACCGCGCGCGCGGTCGCCCGATCGCCCGATCCCCTCGCTCGGCTGGGCTCCTCCTTTTAGCGGGAGAGGCGGCCACAAGCGAAGAGAGGCGGCTGCAAATGGAGGCGGCTGCTCCCTGGGACTGGGCTGGGCTGGGCTGCGCTGCGCTAAGCCTGGAGCGCCGCCGCCGCCGCCGCCGCCGCTGCTGCCAGCTGGGCTGTGACAGGAGGAGCTGGCCCCGCCGCCGATACTGCCACCGATCGCCTGCCCCGCTGCTGTGGCTACAGCCTCTGGCCGGCCCCTCCCCGCTTCCCCTGCCTGGCCCCGCCCGCTCTGCCTGCAGCCACGGAACGCCCAGGAGGGAGGGGACGCCGGAGCCGCCGCCGCCGCCGCCACCACCACCACCGGGAGGCGGAGCGCGCGAGGGCAGAGCTCGGCTGTAGATACGGCGGAGACCGGGATGCTGTTCCCGGTTCGGGAGGGAGACGGTGGGAAGCCCCTTTCGGACAGTTCCTCCCCACCCCACCCCACCCCCAGGCGGCGAGGCAGGGACTCTCCACCACGGCGGGGAAAGGCGCCGCCTCTCTGCCGGCTACCGAGGGCAAGGGAACCTGAACTGGACCGCGCGGGGCTGGGAAAGAGCCGAGGGGCGGCTTTTGCGTGTTTCTCTTTAGCATAGCTAAAGGAGGGGGTCGATAGATCAGGGCCCCCTCCCCCCGATCCCGGGGCTGGATCGGGCCAGTCTGAGAGAACCTTGGTTTTCCAGTTTTCCTCGCCCCATCCTTCCCCCCCCCCCATGTAACACTATTAAGGTTTTTAATAAAAAAGATTTTTAAAAAATGACAGAAACTAATACTTACTTAGTAAAGAAAGAAGAAAAGAGAAGAGGAAAAGCAAAGCTAAAAATACAAAAGAAATGGAAGAAAATAGAAAGAAGTGGTTTCCGATTTTCTTTACATGTAATTATAAGTGTAGGATAGGATAGAAAGCAGAATAAAATAGAATGTGGAATACAGTAGAATAGAATGCAGAATAGAATAGCATGCAGAATAGAGTAGAATGCAGAATAGAATAGAACAGAATGCAGAATAGAATAGAACAGAATGCAGAATAGATTGCAGAATAGAATAGGATGAAGAATAGAATAGAACAGAATGGAATAGAATGCAGAATAGAATAGAATGCAGAATGGAATAGAATGCTGAATAGAATAGAATGGAATATGCAATACAATGCAATACAATAAAATATATATACACACTACAGAGTATGTAAATATACTCTAGTTACACCATGACTTTCATTTTTTTCTATAATCCATTTCTATAAACCATCATCGAAACCATATACCCAAAGTTCAATTTTTCCCCTTTTCATGCAAAAAGTCTGTAAGGGGATTTCCGGTCAGCCATAAAGTCAGATAATGTCTGTTCTTTGATCAAAGATGTCAATTTGGCCAAAACTCACATAGAGCAGCAAAAGAGGTAAAGGGGGGGGGGGTGACTGTTATGTTGAAGGGGAAGATGCCTTTCCTAACAGCCTCCCCATCAAAAGTGTTGCTGCCTTTGAATTCATGTCTGCAGGGCCAAGGGAAAATGACTTCAGTCACTACTAAGTGGAAGTGACTGCAAGGCCTAATCTTGTTTTTCCTCTGCCTTAAAGTGGACCATTCACCAGGTGTGAACACCAGAACGGAACGTATCCTAATGGGTCTTCTGAAGGGATCTGGGCTGATCTCCCCTCTTCCTGGTTTTCCAATGGATTTTTTGCCCTTTGGTGCAGACTGGCACCCTCTTCCTTCTAAGTGAGGCACAAGATTTAAAAATCCTGCCCACGCTTTTCCAACTAAAAAAAAGAAAGAGCAACCAAGATTCTGGTCTCAGTATGGGTAGTCCTTGACTAACAACCGTTCATTTAGCGAATGTTCAAAGTTACAATGGCATTGGAAAAAGAGACTTGCAACTGGTCCTCATGCTTACAACCATCCCAGCATGCCCAGGTCACATGGCCAAATTGCAGATTGTATATATTTAGAATGGTTGCACCATCCCAGCTTCATGTACAGTCATACCTGAGTATTTCACTGCTTCAAAACTGGTTGAATTTGGTACTTGATGCCTTTTGGAACAAAATACTTGTCCCAGCATTCATCTTTCTCCTCATTGCACAAGGTAGAACTTCATCTTCTTTTAATGACCCCGTAATCCCTTGCAGGGTGGAGTCTGAATGGAGCTGAGTGTTTACTGGCCGGATGCCCTTCCTGTCATCAATGCAGAGTTTTGTTCAGCAGATATATTCTCATTGTGCCCAGAGAGAGAAATACCTGCCTCCACCTAGGAATCGAACTCACAGCCTCCTGATTGTGAGGCACCTTTAGGCTACCGCAGCACTCTGCGCAAGGTAGAACTTGCTGGCGCCAAAATAAAGAGTCACATTGTGACTTGCTTGATACCCATTGTCACGCCTCCCAGAACAAATCCCGGATAAGTACTAAGGTACTCCTGTAATCACCTTTTGTGGCCTTCCCAGCCAGCTTCTCACAAGTCAATGGGGAAAGCTGGATTCACTTCACAATCCCACAATTCACTTTATACCGCAATGATTCACGTAACAACCATAGCACAAAAGGTTGTAAAATGGGGCACGAAACAATTGATTAGCAATGGAAATTCTGGATCCAATTATGATCATAAGCCGAGAACTATCTGTAGTTTAATTTCCAAGTCCTAGGCCGTAATTAATTCACATCTAATTGGAGATACAACCTGTGGCCTTTGAGCTTCTCTTGATATCTGAGCATCATGTGAGAAGACAGTTAGACATTGGGAACCAACCATCAGAGAACAATGCTGGTTCTTTTTCCCAGAGATGATAATATACTTGCCAAATGTTTCCTGCCTCATATAGATTTTTTTAGTTAAATTTCAGATACCACCTCTACTTCCAATAATGCTTGGATTCAAAGGCATTTTGGAAAATAAAATAGTTTAGGTTAAAATCCAGGCTTCTTTTACGTTTCGGAACCTAGGTGTTTCTGTGATGACCTGGAGTGTATCAGATATATAACAAAAACCAAAATGTAAATAAAGATCCTTTAATGCCTTCAACTTGGCTTCACTGTTTAATTGTTCACAGTTGAAGATTAAACTATTTTCAAAATAACATTCCAAACAAAAGAAACACCGTTCAAATTCAAAGAGCAGATAACGAAGCAAAAAACAAAAACAAACAGCACTGAATAAAGTTCCATGACAGACCAGGATAAATAATTACCAACTTCAGAAGATAACCAGGTACAGTCCGTTGGAAGAATGCCAACCAAGATAAACCTTCTCCAGGAATAAAACACTAATTTGTCTCCAGCATTTGTTAGCAGGCAGGTCCAGACTCTTATGCAGATCTCACACCTGCAACCCATGAAGAGCATCATGGCCATCTCCTCCCAAGTAGACCACTCCCTGTTGGCTGTTCCTCCTCTCCCTCAGAGTCAGTCTCTACCAGGGGCATGACAGTTTCCTAATTTTTTCCTGCATTGGTAAAAATAATAAAGGCATGATACAAATAATAAATAATAAATAAATAAACAAACAATATGTAAATATGTTTTCTTTATTCCCCCCTCCTCTTCTCTCATACACTACTATGCAAAAAGGTTTTATTTTGGATTTGTGAAACCAGAACGGTGTGTTATGGAGGACTTTGGAAAGGATCCAGACAGTTCAGCTGGGTGGCTAGAAAAATTAAGAGGATCACACAATGCAGCAGGACTTTCCAGTCTGTGTTGGCTTCCAAATTGGTTCCATCTTTATTTCAGTTTCTCTGTTAGGCATCTGTTTGAACCTTAAGATTTCTTTTCCTGAGTGCCATTGCTAGTTGAGGGCTGTGCATTTTGAAGGTGGCTAGAGACAAAGATTTTTTTAGGAGATATAATATTTCTGTTAAGACCCAGTTTGGTATATTGGTTAAAGCATCAGCAGAGAAACCAGGAGACTGAGGACTGTGACCTGCTTTAGCCACAAAGCCAGCTGGGTGACCTTGGGCCAGCCATCTTCTCTCCGCCCTAGGAAGGAGGCAATGGCAAACCACTTCTAAAAGATCTTGCTAGGAAAATTGCAGGGACTTGCCCAGCCAATCTCCAAGAATCAGACATGTTTTAATGGGGGGGAAAAAAAAGCTTTTAACCTTCTGGAAGTCTGTGAAGACCTGGCTATTTTCCAGGCATTGGGACTGGTGGGAAATTGAATCCAATATGTGGGTAGCTTGGTATGGGATTATTAATGGCACCTTGGCTGAGTTGATGGCTCTAATTCTGCAGGGGATTTGCTTAATTTTTTGAATCTATCTATATAAAAGTGAAATACCATGCACGCATCATCACAAAATCTCCAGAACCGTAAAGCCTACAAACTTGAAATTTGGCACATATGTTCCTCTTGGCTTCTAGGTGCTCACTAAGAAAGGATTTTTCAAAATGACCATCAGAGCATTAGTATTTTGTATATTATTATTAACATGTTCTGATGCTAAGGATTTCTACTCCCCCTCCCCAGCTGAAAAGAAATCTGTTCCAAATGCAAAACACAAGCAGAGGAGAGGAGTTTCAGTTTTAGTTTCACAGCAGCAACCAGCTTTAGTACAGAACAGTTGAGCTAAGCCACGCCCAGGCTCCTTGCTATCTCCTTCTTGCTCACATAGCAAATACTCTTTCAGTTTCCAAACAGCCTTCAACTCTCTCACACACTGACAGGACGCTAGTCAGATGAATACCAATGGATGCTGGTAGGCAGAGGTAGAATTCCCCTTATTTTCCTCCCCAAAAACTAAGCCTGACCACATAGTTCCGTAGCAAAGCATGGGCATCGAGCTAGTATATTTATAAAGGTTGATTGTTAGCTGCTCAAGGTGATATGAGCAATCACATAAATCTTCTAAATAAAGGAAGAAATTTGGTTTTCGGCATTCAAGATCAAGATTAAGAAGGCTTCCGAGGGGTTGCTGGGAATTGTATAGTTGGTTTCCTCCTGCCTTATCTCCCATAAGAGAAAATGGCACTTTCTCATGAGAGAAAGTGCCATTTTAATGCTCTTTTAGACTTTGGGCATTGCTGTTTGCTTGTTTTATTTTGAGGCTCTTTGAACTCATTTAGTATGTTTGGGCTCATTTTGTGTTTGTGTTTGTGTGTGTATTGCGTTTTGTTTGCTGCAGAGGGCTCTGAGCAGAGAATGTATTGTCAGTTGGACTGTTAACAAACAAACAAACAATAAATGGTGGCGTGATACGTTTTGCAAATAAAGACGTGAAAACCAACAGACTGAAAGGTGACCCAGAGTACAATTCCTCTTAAACAGCAAAATTATCCAGCTTGCGGCTTAAATATCAACAGCACAGGAAATGTAGATTCAAAAGCCAACTAGCTTCATCCCTCCACTTCACTGCTTGAGTACACCGCTCTGATCCGCCATATGAACACACTATCCTAAAGCCAGGATGCAGCTGATGGAAGACGGAAGGAAAAGATGCCACCTGGCTGTTCCCCCAGCAGAAGCTAGGGGGTTTTCTTCCTTGCTGGACTACAATTCCCAGCAATCCTAGCTTCAATGGTTAGGAAAGTGAGGGTTTCTGGGAGCAGGGGCCCCCACAGTACTGGCCCATGGCCTGCTAGGAACTCGGCTGCACAGCTGGAGGTGAGTGATGGACAAGCAAAACTACATGCACAGGATCTAGGCTGTGTGCTCCTTCTAGCTCCGGTCCACAGAAAAATTATCTTCCATGAAACTGAGCCCTGGTGCCAAAAAGGTTGGGAACCGCTATCTGGGGCCCATAATTCTACATCTTTCAAAGTTTACAGCTTTCCTACCAATGTCACCATCTTGGTATGAAACAAAATTGGTTGGGTTGGATTCTCACAATACTTTATTTTAAACCCAGGTTAAAAAAAATACACGCTCATGTTCCACCTCCAAACAAACCATTCATTACCTTCTTTTAATGACCCCATAATCCCTTTCGGGATGGAGTCTGGGCAACTGAATGGAGCTGAGTGTTTACTGGCCGGATGCCCTTCCTGTTGCCAATGCGGAGTTACATTCAGCAGATATATTCACATCATGCCCAGAGAGAGAAAAATCTGCCTCTACCCAGGATCGAATTCACAGCCTCCCAATTGTGAAGCGAGAGCTCCACCCCTAGGCCACTGCACTACTCCAAGTCACTTGGCAACTGACATGTATTTACGACTATGGTAGCATCTTTGGGTCATATGATTGTGACCTTCTGTTCTGACCCACGCCCTTTTCCAACAAATCAAACACAATCCAAATAGAACAGAAACCTTGTAATGCTTTTACAAAATAATTAGCTGTGATAAGCACAAGCCTTGCCAAACTGTGCAAGACTTGCCAAAAGGTAACAGACAAGAAATAATTTGCAATACAAGAATCTTCAAACACAAACTCAGGATACTGGAACGTCCACGAGGCTGGAGTTTCAAAACGTCTTTGCCTTCTGCAAAGTACATTTGTTTCACAGCTGGCTTTTATCTTCTTGAAGGAGAGGCCATTACCTTGCAGCCTTACTCCCAAGTCGCCCGTGCTGTTGTAACTGTTCTTTCCTACGAGCAACCATGCGCACACACGCACTTGGCACAGGCTCCTCGGGAACCTCCTCATTGCTGCTGCCAGCCCCCACAATCTCTGAAGGCAGCAGTCCACTCCCTAATGGTCCTGGCCCCTCATCTGAGTCCTCGCTCTCCGTGGCCGTCCGCACCTGCTGCTGGCTAACCACAACACTTTCCCAGTCATCTTCCGATAAGTAAAGTCAGTGGGGGAAGCCAGATTCATTTAACAACCACATGATTCACTTAACAGCAGTGATTCACCCAAGAACGGCTTTGCTTAGAGCTGTGGTGGTGCAGTAGTTAGAATGCAGTATTGCAGACTGACTGCCCACTGCCAGCAGTTTGATTTTCACCAGGCTCAAGGTTGACTCAGCCTTCCATCCTTCCGAGATGGGTAAAATGAGGATCGAGATTGTTGGGGGCAAGAGGCTGACTTTGTAAACCACTTAGAGGGGGCTGTAAAGTACTGTGAAGTGGCATATAAGTCCAAGCGCTATTGCTGTTGCATCCAGTTTTGGTCACCATGATATGAGTGCTGTTGCTAGTCCCTTCCTTCCCTCCCTCCCTCCCTCCCTCCTATTAGAATGCAGTATTGCAGGCTGACTTTGCCAGCAGTTCGATCCTGATCGGCTCAAGGTTTCAAGCCATGGATCGCTTTTCTAGCTTTGCCCCTGGAGTGTGCAAGAATGTTGCCCTCTATCTTTAGCTAGCAATATATGGAAACTGTGCCTGTCTCGTGGCTCCCCTGTCCCAAAATCTACATACATTCCCAAGTTTCAGGCAGGTTACCAAGCAGATGGCGAGATGCTTCAGCTGAAACTAGTATCAATCATCTTTGGGAAGGGGAGGGGCCTGTGGATATTACAATGGAATCCAGGCAATTTATTCTCCCCTTAAAGAGACAATCCTGGTTACCAAAGCAATTTTTCTGCCTGCATGAATCTTAACCTTCCATGGAGGATGCAGAGGTCGCCGAATCTGCTTACTGCAAATATAGCATTTGCTATCTGATGCTGGCACAGCTGTGCTGTAAAACTGCAGCCAGCCACTGGATGCCAGCAAAGAGAAGCCTATATGGCTCAAATGGCCATTTAACATCTGTTTACCAACTGTCCAATTGGACCCATTGGGGTACCTGCGGTGAGAGTACGGGACCTGATCCGGAGGAGGGTCTCAAACATCGACCACAGGTCTGCTGTGAGAGGGCAGCCTGGTCCCTGGATCCCCCAATGGATGTTACCTTGGACTCCATCAAGTTCTTATATTCTGGACTTTATTATTTCCATCTGCAGACCCTTACGGTTCCTTGACATTTTGGATTTGTAACATTCGAACTTTTACAGCAGCAGAACTCCAGGCCTTTAGGAGGCTCCCTCCCTCCAGGATATTTCCTGCTATTTTATCACCGGCCTACCTCGAGGATGGGTTATGGAACCCGGAGAGATGGCATGGAGGGAGTTGGGTTGGGGTCGGGCTCTAAGAAAGTTAAAAAGAGGGTCACTAGGGCCCCTTTAATTAAATTTTTAAATAAATTTTTAAGTAGGTTAGGGAGGAGGGTGGGAAATGATACTGCGAGGGTGGACTGCAGCCCGGCTCACAGTGGGGGGGGGGTTGGGGGCCGGTGGGGGCCCAGAGTGCGGGCCGGGGACTGCGATCCCCAGGGTGGTTGGGATCGGCAGAAGACGACGAGGCATAGGGCCAGATCATGTGTTGGGAGCGTGCCCCCGCTATCTCTGAGCGGTGGTGCGCTCCGACTCTATGACCTCCTCCCCTGGGGGCAGGGGAACGGGGACCCCTGGGCTCAAGCTGGTGTATTTTAATGCCAGGTCCGTGGCTAATAAGTCTTCCCTCCTCCGCGAGGTGATTGAGGAGGAGGCTCCGGACCTGGCCTGCATCACCGAGACCTGGTTGGGCCCAGAGGGAGGAGTCCCTCTGGTTGATTTATGCCCCCAGGTTTTTGGATTTTGCACTGGCCACGGGCTCAGGGGAGGGGTGGTGGAGTGGCTGTGGTTATTCGGGAGACCCTGATTCCAAGGGAGGTCGCTGTTCCTGAGATAGGCGGAAGTGAGACCCTCCTCCTGAGGTGGGGGCCTGGTGGTCGGGTGGGTTTGCTGCTGACATACCTTTCCCCCAGCTGTGTGGCAGCAACCCTGCCTGGGCTTCTCAGCGTCCTCTCGGGGGTGGCGGTGGATCTCCCAGGGCTTATGGTCCTGGGGGATTTCAACCTGCCTTCCCTCGGGGGGGCATCGGGTTTGGCCCAGGAGTTCATGGCCTCCATGGGGACCATGGGCCTGACCCAGTTAATTCAAGGTCCAACTCACGAGGGGGAAAACACTCTCGACCTAGTTTTCGTCTCGGAACAGTGGCGTAGTGATATAGGGCAGGCTAGTTGTACAACACTGCCCGTCCCTTGGTCTGATCACTATCTCCTACGGCTGGTCTTCCAACAGGCTGCTCCCCACTGCTGGGATGAGGAGCCACTTAGATGGTTCCGCCCCAGACGCCTAATGGACCCTGAGAGGTTCCGGGCAGAACTGGGGTCTTTTCCCTCTTCCCTTGCCCACAACTCTGCCGAGGACTTGGCAGCAGGCTGCTGAGGCTGCCCTCGACAGGGTTGTCCCCATGTGTCCCCTCACACGCCGTGGATCCTGGGTTGCCCCTTGGTATACTGAGGAGCTCCAGGAGATGAAGCGCCGTCGGAGGGGCTTAGAGAGCAGGGTGGAGGGCCACCCGCTCCCAAACTGATCGATCCCAGCTAAGAGCCCATATTGGGGCCTACCTGGTAGCTGTGGGGGTGGCGAGAAAGTCTTATCTCTCCACCCTCATAGCATCCGCAGATACCTGCCCAGCCGCCCTGTTTAGGGCCACCCGCTCCCTCCTACATTCGGGGGAGGTGGTGGATCCTCTCCGGGGAAGGGCTGAGGAATTTGGTCAATATCTGTCGGATAAGATCGCGCGGATTCGGGGTGGGTTGTGCTCCACCTTGCAGTGGTCTGAGGATCATGGTGCAAGCAGTCTGGCCGATGTAATCTGGGCTGAGTTCAATCCTGTTTCCGAGGATGAAGTGGACAGGATTATGCGGCATCTGAGTTCCACCACATGTTTGTTGGACCCGTGCCCTTCCTGGTTGGCTTATGCCGCCAGGGAGGTCACCTGTGGTTGGCTCCGGGCAGTGGTCAACACTTTGTTAAGGGAGGGTGTCTTCCCCTCCGCCTTGAAAGAGGCGGTGGTGAGGCCCCTCCTGAAGAAGCCTGCCCTGGACCCGACCGTGTTAGACAACTTTCGCCCAGTCTCCAACCTTCGCTTTTTGGCGAAGGTTGTTGAGAGTGTGGTGGCTCAGCAGTTTCCACTTTTCCTGGATGAAGCGGACTACCTAGATCCGTACCAATCGGGCTTCTGGCCTGGTTTCAGCACGGAGATGGCATTGGTCGCACTGATGGATGATCTCTGGAGGCCGGGACAGGGGTTTTCCTCTGTCCTGGTCCTATTAGACCTCTCAGCGGCTTTCAATACCATCGACCATGGTATCCTTTGCGCGCCTCAGGGGTTGGGAGTGGGGGCACTGTTCTTGGTGGCTCTTCTCCTACCTCTGGTGATGCAATGGTGTTGACAGGGGACAGAGTGGCCCGAGGGCCACTTGTGGGGTCCCTCAGGGTCGGTCCTCTCCCCCTTTATTTAATATCTACATGAAACTGCTGGGTGAGATCATTCGTGGTTTTGGGGTGAGGTATCACCAGTGCGCTGATGATACCCAGTTATACATCTCCACCCCAAACCAGATCAGTGATGCCCTCTCGTGATGACTCGCTGTCTGGATGCGTACGGACCTGGATGGATGGAAACATGCTTGGCTCAACCCGGCCAAGACTGAGTGGCTGTGCATACCGGCATCTCGGTCCAGTCAAGATTGTCCATCGTTGACCATAGGGGAGTGGTGTTGCCCCCTGTGGATAGGGCAAGGAACCTGGGGTCCTCCTGGATGCACGGCTCCAGTTGGAGGAGCAGGTGGGGGCCGTCGCCAGGGGCCTTTGCCCAGGTCGGCTGGTTCGCCAGCTTCGCCCGTTCTGGACCGAGATGCCCTGCATACAGTCACTCATGCCCTGTTACCTCGCGACTCGACTACTGCAATGCTCTCTATTTAGGACTGCCCTTGCACACCATCCGGAGGTTGCAGCTGGTGCAGAATGCGCGCCGCACGGGTTGTGATGGGAGTTACCCGATTCTCCCATATTACCCCCCTCCTGAGCGACCTGCATTGGCTGCCGGTTGCACTCCGGGTGAGGTTCAAGGTTTTGGCTTTAACATTCAAAGTCCTCCACGACATGGGTCCACAATATTTAAGGGAGCGCCTCCTGCCGATATCGAGGACCAGCCGCCCTGTATGGACACACAGGCAAGGGCTCCTCGGGGTCCCGTCGGCAAGTCAATGTCAGCTGGCAGTCCCCCGACGGCGAGCCTATTCTGTGGCAGCCCTGGACTTATGGAACCAACTGCCTCTGGACCTCCATCTGGCCCCTGACCTCCGCACCTTCCGCCGCGATTTGAAGACCTGGCTATTTGACCAAGTCAGGCTGTGATTACCTTGTGGGGGGTATGGGATAGTTTTAACTTTAATTCGGCTTTATTGGACTTCACAATGGTTTAATTCTTTTTTAATCTATTTATTGTATTTGTATGTTTTAATTGTGAGCCCGAGTCTTGGAGATGGGGCATATAAATCCAATAAAATAAATAAATAAATAAATAAATAAATAAACAAACAAACAAACAAACAAACAAATAAATAAATAAATGTGGCCGCTTTATGTATGGACTGCAACTTCCCCAGAATTCCCCAGTTAGGTGGGATGGAATTGAAATCCACACATCTTAAACGTTGCCGAGAAACGGTGCTGTATAAAATATGCCAACTGTATCGTTCAGACTGAGGAAGGGGAAAGGCTCCAAACAGTTGGATCGGGGTGTGTGGCATGCATGCACGTACACGATCCACAATTTGCTCATCCTAACTTTGCCTCAAGGGACACCCTCCAAATTGCAACTTGCAGTTGCTCTTAGGCTTCCAAAGAGAGAAGGCAGGGAAGACAATCCTTCCATGCCTATGGACTCTTGATCTCCAGATCTCTGTGGATCCCTCATCTCTAGATCTCTGTGGACTCCTGATCTCTAGACCTCCATGGATTCCTGATCTCTAGATCTCTGTAGACTCCTGATCAGATGACTCCTGATCTCTAGATGTGTAGACTCCTGATCAGATGACTCCTGATCTCTAGATCTCTGTGGACCCCTGATCTCTACATCTCTGTGGATCCCTGATCTCTAGATCTCTGTGGACTCCTGATCTCTAGATCTCTGTAGACTCCTGATCAGATGACTCCTCATCTCTAGATCTCTGTGGACCCCTGATCTCTACATCTCTGTGATCCCTGATCTCTAGATCTCTGTGGACCCCTGATCTCTAGACTTCCATGGATTCCTGATCTCTAGATCTCTCTAAACTCCTGATCAGATGACTCCTGATCTCTAGATCTCTGTGACCCTGCTCCTAGATCCCTGCGACCTTATTGTAAGCACTGGGCTGCTTAGAATGCTGCATCCAGTCTTTGAATCCAGTGAAAACCTGATCCAATGGCTGACCTCATTCTCTAGAGGCCTGCCGGTTTCTCCTGCAGCCCTGCTGATAGATTGATCTTTTTTAAAAAAAATCAATCCTCCTCATTGGTGATTCCCTATTGGCAATGACTTAATCGTGCATGACGTTGCTCCACTCAGCTGAATTAAGTCACCGTCTGCAGCTGTTGGGGGGAGAAGTCCTGCAGGGCTGGAATTATTCGATCCGCCATGCTGCATTTGTGGCAGCGTGGAGCAGGAAAACCTATTGTTTCCATTGAGTGGATTCGAGCCCAGGGAAGGGAGTGCAGGCACCCAAAGAGAGGAAGAATAAAAATGGTGATTGCATCGAAGGAAGGGAATGCGGAAGGAATCTTCATGGGTTCCTCCCGTGTGGAAATTTAGGAATCTATCCCCCCCTCCCCAGGTTGGAGATATAAAAGCAAGAAAAGGCTAAATCCTGGACTCGTGACCACAATGGAGCCCAGAATTTAAGTTGCTAAGTGGGAAATCTGTGAAATGACTGTTATCCCATTTTAGGACTTTGCCTCCCACGTTTGTTATGTGAATCACCAGGAGGAAAAGCTCAGGATCCATATTTTCAAGGCCAGGCTGTAGTCAGCCTTTGGTTGCCAAGGAAAAATAGTATTGCATATTTGACTTTCTTGATAGCTATCATAAAGGCAACTTATCCAACTGTCTCAGTTTGTGAAGCTTCTGCCTTACTGGATTCAAGTTTGCGTTTCTGGGGATCAGAGATTTATTGCTTTATCTGGTGAAGCATAACATCTGATAGTTTTCTTGAAAACAATAGAACAATGTCTTTTGTTTGTTTTCCAACTAACCAGCCTGGACGACAAGCCTAGCATTTCTTAGTGGTCTCCCATTCAACGATTAGCCACGTTGGAGCCTGTTTAGCTCTGTCCAGGTCAGCCAATGCCATCTGGGTCCTCAAAACTTAATCCACAGTCCAACTTCAAGCATGGAAGAGAATGATCTGATGTGGCTCAACGGTGCATCTCCAGATTTAAAACAAAGCAGGCTGTAATCTATATAATAAATAAGGTTTAACAATCCCAACTGTTGGTAAATTTAGGGTTCATTTGCTTTTTTCAGACAAAAATGTTTGTAATTTGAGTGAATCTCACACTGGTGGGTCTGTTCTGAAGGAATTAGTTTAAGCCGGGTGGGCAGTTATAGCGCCTTTATGACCTGTGGACTTCAACTCCCAGAATTCTTGAGCCAGCCATAGGTAAATGGGCCATAATTGCCCACCCCTGGTTTAAGGTGATCACTGTATCACTGAAATGATTAAAGCACAAGCTCTATTTAACACCATTGAACAGTTTATACTAGTACATAGTCCATTGTGTTATTGGAAAAATCATTTGTCCTGTCTTGTATGTTTTTAAGCACATATGAAAATGTGTAAATTGCCACTTTTAGCCAGTCAGATTTATTCATGCTGGGCATTTTGTTTTCCTATTGTGCACCGATATATACAAGAAAGATAATCTAGTTCTAACTTTCTGGGTTTATATAACCTGTTCACTTTCAGTTGCATCTGGGATTATTTCTCTTGGCAGTTTCACCTTCAATGGGGTTATTTTTTATTTTCATTAGAAAGCCAACTCTTACACACGTAATTTTTTTGAGGCCCACACTTTATCATAGTAATAGATGGAGTCTGAAGCAAAAGAGGGCAGAGACATCCGTCTCTTTCTTTCTTTCTTTCTTTCTTTCTTTCTTTCTTTCTTTCTTTCTTTCTTTCTTTTCTTTCTTTCTTTTTCTTTCTTTTTTTTCTTTTCTTTCTTTTCTCTTTCTTTTCTTTTTCTTTCATCTATCTTTTTTCTTTCTTTAATCATTTTTTCACTTTTTCTTCTTTCTTTTTTCTTTCCTTTTTATTTTTTTCTTTCTTTGTCTCCTCTCTCTCTCTCTTCCTTCCTTCCCCTCTCTCTCTTTCTTTTTTCTTTCATCTATCTTTTTTCTTTCTTTCATCTTTCTTTCTTTCTCTCTCTCTCTCTCTCCTTTCCTACTTCCTTTTCTCCTTTCTCTTCTCCTCTTTCCTTCCTCCCTTCTCCCTTTGATTCTCTTTCTTCTGCCCTTCAACTCACATCTCAGAATTAACTTGCTCTCCAGTTGAGGGCTTGCAAAGAGATTTGAAATGAGACTGAAAATCAACTGCCCCTTTGTGTGTGACAACCCATTGTCATTTATATCTTTGTCCCCAAAGGCATCATGGGAAGCGTTCACAAGCTCTTGGTATGCAGCCGTGATGAAAAATAATATATTTGGCTAACAACAACAATAACAAGATCACAATGAAGCCATTTAGATCATTTAAGTGTGGCCGATTATGCTGGTGAGAAGCAGAGAGAGTCAGCAATACCTCATTCTCCCTTCTATTTTTTTCCTCAGGCATTAAGATAGTGTGACATCAGCCCCATCTGCTATTAAAAGCAGTGGCACATCAGAATTGCTGTGAAATATGTGCACATGTACGTATGTGCTGAGAGGCCCTAAGAAGAATGCAAACCATGTAGCAACGTATATTGCTGAATGATATAATTTATTTTGTTTTCCGGGTATATAATAGAAAAAACATTGTCTGCCTCATATATCAAGGGTGCTCTCCGGATGCACTAAGACTTCACTTCCCAGAATTCTTGGCTTGGAATTTTGGGAACTGAAGTTCTAGAACATCTAAAAACATCACAAAGCTCCACCTTTCTCCAAAAATGACAAAACTTGGGAATGACATAACTTTTAAATGAGATTAGATAACCCGTGCCCCAATGGGTCATTGTTTCAGAGGCATTTCTTTATTCAAACAGAGAAAGAAAATGACCAAGGTCACCCAAAAAAGCAGGGGAACAGAACTGACTTCCAACTTCCTGTCAGCTTCCCCATTGAGCTTACTTGTGGGACTCTGGCAGGGAGCCTTGGAAACTTTCCTTGCTTCCTCCCTCCCTCCCCTCCTCCCCTTTCCAGCAGGCAGGTAAGTGGCTGCTGTTGGCTAGGGAGGCAGCAAGGGACTGCTAGACTGGCTGGGAAACTGTCACGGAACATGGAAAATTAAGATTATGTGAATGCAGTAACAGTCCAGCAGGGCAGTTGGTAGTACTACTATTGAATCAACCACAACTTTCTCAAATGTCATTCATTTCCTTGGGAATCCTGGTTTTTGGACACATTCTTTATGTTAGCCCTTTTCAGGTACATTGTCACAAAAATTGTTGCCTGTGAGAAACAGTTTGGACCAGTTAAAAGGTTACGACAATGAGAGTTGTAGTAGTACAGTGATACCTCGGTACTCGACGCTTCAAAACTTGCCCAATTTGGTACTTGATAGTTTTTTTTAATCATCCTGGTCTACCTAAGTATGGGGCAGAGCATACTGCTTCTGCTTTTGCCTTTCAGCCCCAATCCAGGAGCCTTTACAGGCAGTCACTTTCGCAACAAACTATGTTTGTGTTAAATTTATATTTACCGACCAAGAAATAAAAGGAGTCTAGTATAGATCCATTTCAAGCTATTTAGCTCTTATCAGCTAGCCATACTCTTCTGGGATTCGAACCCGGGCTGCTTCCATATTAGGTAAATGTATTAATCTCTAAGCCACGGGCTCTCCTAGCATTGTCAGCTATACCAGGGGAGAGATTAAGTGTATTTTTATCAGGGCAACCTGGTCTACCCAAATATGGGACGGAGCATACTACTTCCGCTTTGGTACTCGATGCTGTTCCAGTACTCAGTGTTTGTTTAGTACTTGATGAGCTGCAATAGGAAGCCAGCCATGTTGGGAAGGTACCACTTGTGCATGCTTCCCATCTTTAGAAGCTATTTGGGCAATAGGGGAAAACACGGCCTTTATAAGTGGCAAGTACCGATGTGGTAGCTCTGAAATCGCCCACTTTCAGAACCAGGATTGATTGGAAGATATTCTAAATGAAGAAGACCCTGGATTCCTCTGACCGCTGTTGCCAGATATGCTTCCTAACAAGTCACATGCTCAACCTTTGGTTTGCTGAACAAACCACAGTGCCCTGCCACTTCCCAACAAGGAGCCATAAATGCAGTTGAGAAACTGTATTGGTCTCACATCACGCTGAGCAATATGCAAATGCATCACATTGCGATTCAGTCAAGACTTGGGTCTATCACAACCTGCCACTGAGAGTTTAAGGTGCAGATGTCCTCCCTACTCCACGATTTTAAATGGACAAGAGTTTGAAGCCGAAACCTTAAGGCATGCAAAGCCCATGTGACCCCCCCAGGAGCTGTGATCTCTGGCCGAAGGAAATTCCTGCCGCTCGGCAAGAGAGCTCAGTTATGCCCAAAGGGAAAGAAGGTCAATATATATATATATATTTGGCAGACGAAAGGAAAATGTACACATTAGAAGGAATGTTTTTTTGTTCTAAGAAAAATTCAAGCGGCACGAGACTGCCCTCTTGTGGAAGACCGTTCATATTTCAGGGTTGGGGTGGGGTTTGAGAATGCAAAACAAACAGGGGAATGTATACAGTAGTATCCAAAGAAGATCTGCCTCTCAGTTTTAAAAGTTAAGATTCTAGTCCTCATGCACTGCAAAGGTCGACCTTGACTTGCAACCATTTGCTCAAAGACAGTTTGAAGTTACGATGGTCTCAGGAAAAGTGTTTTATAACCCATGTTGGAAGTTATGACGATTGCATTTATGACGGTGGCAGCCTCAGTGGTCATGGGATCGTGATCTGTAACCTTCCCAGCTGGCTTCAAAACAAGCAAAGTCCATTGGATTTGCTTAATGGCTTGTGATTCGCTTAACTAAGACGAGGTTCACATAAAGACCCTGGCAAAAATGTTTGTAAAATTGGGTGCGGTCACACACAATGACCCATTGAAAGCAACCACATCACTTAGCAACCCAAATTCTGCTACCAATTGTGGCTGTAAGTTGAGGACTACCCGTAATGGATAATAGACCATCAGAAATACCAAAAGCCCAAGATGGGAGAGCAGAAGCTACAAGTGTTTTGTCCTTTACAAGAGCCACAGTGGCAAGAATGCAGTACTGCAGGCTCCTTCTGCTGACTGCCGGCTGACTGCAATTTGGCAGTTCGAATCTCACCAGGCTCCAGGTTGACTCAGCCTTCCATCCTTCTGAGGTCCATACAGTGAGGACCCAGATTGTTGGGGGCCATAGGCTGACTCTGTAAACCGCTTAGAGAGGGCTGTAAAAGCACTGGGAAGTGGTATATAAGTTTAAGTGCTATTGCTATTGCTACATCAGAAGTGGCTGGGGAAAAGCTGTAACAAAGGTCTCCATAATTCATATAATCTAAACCTATTTAAGAATTCAGTTCTTGGAGAAGAATCCAAATGCGTTTTCATTTTTCTCTTTCTCTTCTAACAGCACAGAGGCACCTGTTAGCTGTCTATGGCCATCTAGGCTATAATGGGGACACATTGTGTGATACCTGTATAAAAACATCACATGGGAGAAGTGGAGAACAAACAGCATTGGACCGTACTGTCTGTCATCACAAAAGGCAGTTTCCAATTTTCTAAAATTAACCCCCTTTTAAGTGTTTGCCGTTTCCTTGGCTGCCGCCAAATGAACAAAGAAAGAAATAATCCAGCCTCACTCTTGTCTTACGTTTTTTAAAATTAAATATAAATATTTCAAGTGTCCGTACATTTCTCCCTCTTCATCTCTGAAGCACCACAGGCTCAAGCAGGCGCGGCTCCAAATGGCCTCTCAAAGATCTGGCTTGAAAAATGCCAAAAAGAAAAAAAAAGGAACAAAAAAGTAAACCAAACTCCGCTGGTTCTGAAGATACGAAAGCAACAATGTCCTCCCCTTGTAAATGCCCTACAGGAGCAACAAATACACTTAAGGCAAAAGAAAAAAAAAAAGGAAAGGAAAAAGGAAGAATAACTTAACTCTAAAGAAAACCGACAGCTTTATCCATCCCCCATAAGATGCACAAACAAGATCAATAGATCTTGCCCGTTTTTGGCTTCTTGCTCTCTTCCATGCTCTGCTTTTCTTTTCTTTTCCTCCCTTAAATTAGATTTTATTCTGTCAGTCCCCTTCATTTCAACCTTATTGTCATTTCCTTTCAGGTTTTCTCTTGGCATTCGTGGTTAAACACCACCGCCACCTGCTGGTGAGTCTCGGGTGCTGCAAGTGCTTGGAAATCGCACATCTCCCCCCCCCCTTTAAAACATGGCACTGCCATTGCCTAAGAAAGGGGAAGGAATTTAGTTGCCTTTATATCCATCCAGGGTGCCCACCCTCTGCTTGCTAAAGAGAGGGAAGATGGGAGTTATTTAAACCAGGGTTTCTTAACCTCAGCCACTTTTTAAGGCGTTGTGGACTTCACCTCCCAGAGTTCCTCCAGCCAGTTTGCTGGTGGGAGAATTCTGGGAGTTGAAGTCTACAGACACACCCCATAACGTCACTGAGGTGTGAGAAACACAGATGTAAACCACAGCATTGAGCCAGAAAAATGAAAATACAAGCACTAGTGCCCATGCGTAAAGTTTTCCCAGAATCATGCGACTGCAGGAAAGGGGGAAGGGGAGCCAAGGTGGCGCTTCAGTCAGTCCCACTCTGCTGAGGCAGCTTGATCACCAATGGATTTGTAAGCTACACTTATGGCTGATCTCCCATGAAAGCTTGGCCACCATGTGAAATCTGGATTCTTACAGACTGAGTCACCCCCACCCCGCAAAATAAGGTCAGGTCCAGACCCAAAGGGGGGGGATCACGGCACATCCCGGGTCCGCTTTCGTGTCCTGACCCAAAGAAAGTCTGTCTATTGATTGCTTCACAGTTCTAGGTTCCGGTCGGAAGAAGGCAAGCAGGAGGTCGGCCATCTTGCTTGCATGTGTGGCCTCCCCGCCCCCAGGCCAGTCCCCTGTTAAGGTCCCCAGAGGGCAAGGCTAGTTTGGGTCCCTCAGGAAGAGATTCGAAGTCCTCCAAACTGTCCCCACTGGAACCATTTGCCCCCCCGAAGCGAGTGTCCACTTCCGTTTCTTTCTTCACTGAAGATGGAAGGAGTCCGGAAGGGGTGGGGCTCCGTCATACGTGGGTCTGCATGCGCTGTTGAGCAGGGCGCCCATAGTCAGACTGCTGAGACAAGGAAGTGTAGGAGAAACGGGAGCAGCCCGAAGCCTTGCTGGCTTGGTCAGACTGCTCGTAACCGCTCTCGGCTTTCTCGTAGCTGCTCGGCTTGACGTAGCTGGTGAACGCCCGGCTGTAGGGAGCGGTGAGGTAGGTCGCCCCGCTGTATATGTTCTCTGGAGGGAAAAGCCGCTCGTGGGTGGTGTCGTACGCCGAGCGGGAACTGGGGGTGCCCAAGGTGTAGCGGTGGGTGTAGTCAAAGAGTTTTGGTTGTACCGGCCCCGCGGAAGGGTACAGGGACGTTGGCCCGAACAAAGGCCGGGGGGCTGGCGTGTATTCTGAGAAGCTGCTCCCCAAGCAGGGCTCCTCGTGGGCACGCACCTTGTAGTAGCCATTGGTGGGGTCCTGCAGGGGAAAAAAGAAGGTTGTGACATTAGAGGTGGATGCACTGCTCGGTTCTAGGTTGGCAGCCAGGAGTGGTGCCATTTTTTAGGATACAGATAAGCAGAGTTGGAAGGGACCTTCTAAGTCATCTAGTCCAACTCCCTGCCTAAGCAGGAGACCCTTCAACTGTGATGGTGAACCTATGGTACGTGTGGCACACAGAGCCATTTCTGCTGGCATGCGAGAGGTTGGCGGGAACAGACCCTCTGCGCATGCGCGTGCACCCTCCACCAGCCATCTGATTGTCGGGTATCTGCCACGGATATGCAGGGGGGCGTGGGGCGTGCGGGGGGGGTCACACGTCATGCGCGGAGGCGTGCGGTGCACGCACGGGGGGTTGGGGGGATTGCACATGCATTGCATTATGAGTGCAGGCACGCGTGCACACACATGCATGCGCGCACTTTTGGCACACGACAAGAAAAAGGTTAGCCATCACTGCCCTACACCATTTCTGACAAATGGCAGTCCAATCTCTTCTTGAAAGCCTCAGTGATGTATTTTTTAGGATACAGTATTGCAGACCAGTTTCCCACGCTTAAGAACTATCGGTCGCAGCTGAACCTAAATCTCATCTGTCGTAGGAATCTTCTCCCCCACAACTTCCTTTTCCCCTCATTTGTTTATTCATTGGAGACGCCTCCATCTCCTCTTAAGAGCTTGAGCCTACTGGTGAAGGTCTTCTCCTGTTCATTTCCACCAACACATTGCGGGAAGGAAGATGGCTCAAAAGAGAGCGAGTGGTCTACAATTCCCCAGGTAGACCCAGAACCAAGGTGTGTGTGTGTGTGTGTGTGTGGGAACCCTGAATGCAAATTCCTCTGCAACCGCACTGGCTTGGTCAGATATGCGGGGAAAATCCCGCACAGCAGCCCCAGCCGAGCTCACCTTCAGCTCCTGACTCCCTTCATCATCCTCCAGGATTTCACTGTGTTCAGTGTGCGATGTGGCTGGAGACTCGCTGCTTGTAGCCTGGAGGCAGAGGAAGGGGGAAAGGTGAGCAATTGCTATCCAAGAGGGCTTTGCACAGCTTGGGGGCCCAGAATTGAAACTGCCCACCTGGCTTAGGATCTTAAAGTAAGAATGGAGCAATAATGCCAGTGTATGGGAGGTAGGGGGAGGAGAAGAAGGATGAGGAGGAGGAAGAGGAGGAGGAGGAAGAGGAGGAGGAGGAAGAGGAGGAGGAAGAGGAGGACGAGGAGAAGGAATAAAGGCAAATTTAAAACAATAACACCTCACTTGGTGGTTTCTGGACCACTGGGAGCTGCCTCTCAAAACTGTGGGCCCAGACACGGACAGGGAAATTTAAATGTCACAAAACAAGGACTTGGAGGCCACGTGGATCTTCCTGGTGGCCCATTCTATGTTCTGGGGGTGTCAGGTTCCCCCAGGGTCCAAAAAAGGCACGTGGAGTTTCTTCTGAGTAATTTTTAAAATTGTTCCTCACTTATAGACAGAATTTTTGCCAAACTAAGCTACTTGCATCACTGTATACATCAGGGGTGGGCAATTATATTTTCCCAAGGGGCCACGTGCAAAACTGGGATGGTTGTGGAGGGCTGAATCAACAAAGCAGCTGTCCAGGGCTGAACAGGGACAGCCAAAGGGCTGGATATGGCCAGTGGGCCCTACATACAGTACTCTGGGAGTTGCTAGTGAGAAACCTTCTTAACTCCCTTCCTCCCAGCCAAATTTTCCATGCTTTGTTTCCCCTTTGGCCTCTGGAATGCAGCCCCTCCCTCCTGGGAATCCAGGCTACATTTCACCACAGAGGCCAAGTGAGATATGACACCTGTGTTTGTGCCATACCCTCAAATGGAGTGGCTGCATTTCTATGACACGCTAGGTTTGATTAGTTTTAACCTAAATTATTTTGGGGGTGGGGGGGAAGGTAGTGTGTTGTGTGAATGATGGCCATTTAATCAAGTAGAGTGCAAAGAACTGAAATGAGATTTATTCACTAACCAGACTAGTGGGAAGCCAATAAAGATTTAGCATTAGACTGTTTGTGTTCAATGCAACTCACTCCTTTTATTTCAAATTCAAATTCACGTGTCAGTATTAAGGGCTAAAAGAATGGCTAAAAAGCATACTAGATGGCTAAAACAGTGGCCTCTATGGAAAGGAAGCTATGGGATGAACAAGATTGCAGAACCTGAAGATTTGCAGGGACCTTATAATTTTTAATTGGTGCACAGGGATTTCCTCAATGCACATTGAGCATGGAAGGAGTCCATGAATGGAGGAGACAGCGAAAAACAAGGGTACGGCATGATTTCCTAGCTGGCTAATCAGTGTTTCACAACCTTGGCCACTTTAAGAAATACAGACTTCCCATGCTAGCTGGGGAATTCTGGGAATTGAAGTCCATATTTCTTAAAGCAACAGAGGTCAAGAAACACTAAGCCAGGTCCAGGGGGAATGAACTGGAGTATCCTAGAAAAACGTAAATAGTCTGGCTGGAACTTTTCAGAGCAGAGTATCATCGACTGGGGAGGAAAAAAACCACCGGGATCGGTGACTGGGAAGTGATGTTCCTGGAAAATAACAGAACTCTTTGCCTCAAGCATTCCGGATAGCTGCACGCTATTCTACCACATTTAGCCGCAGCTCCTTCTCTGCCCCCCCACCCCCCCCAATTTTGAATTCTGCTTATGCCTCGTTTGCTTGTGGCTACAATGAAAAAAGGAGAAGTTCTCTCACTCTCTTTCTTCTCCCCCCCAAAGCAGGCAGAGTTGGCTAGCTGGGACTGGATGCTAGTGTTGTGGTTAGCCGGCAGCAGGTGCAGATGGCTGAGGAGAGCGATGACTCTGATGAGGGGCCAGGACCATCAGGGAGTGGACTGCTGCCTTCAGAGACTGTGGGGGCTGGCAGCAGTGACGAGGAGGTTCCTGAGGAGCCTGCGCCAAGTGCGTGCACAAAGGATTACTCAGAGGAAAGAGCAGTTATAGCAGCACAGGCAACTCGGGAGTAAGGCTGCAAGGTAATGGCCCCTCCCTCCTTCAAGAGGATAAAAGCCAGGTTTGGAAAAGCATTCTTTGCAGATAGCAAAGAAGCTCTGAAACTCAACTGGTGGACATCTTAGTTCGTGTTTGAGGAATCTTATAAATTAGTTCTTATCTCTGGGTTTTTGGCAGCCTTGACAAACAACTTGGCAAGGCTCTTTTTTGTCAGAGATAATTGTTGGGAAGCAGCCTTTTATCTGTAAAGGAACAGCATTCGTGATTAAACCTTGAAAGGTGGGGGCTGCTGCCTTTGTCTGTGTTTGCTCTCTGGGTCAGAACGGCTGCAGAAACAGGGACTTGACAGAAACAGAGGACCTCGTGAGTGCCCATCTCTGCTTACCATGGGTTCCTTGGCATCATCTTCCACCTCGCTGGGCCTGCTGGGGCTGCTCTCACTTGTGGTGATCTGCACAAGGATATCGGCCTTGGACAGCTGTGTCCCCCGCTTGGCTGTGGAAGAGGGAAGCAGGGAGAGGTGGATGTCAGATTGTGCTCCTCGACACCTAGGAAGTTACTCTTAACGACAACATTTTTATTTTTATTTATTTATTTATTTATTTTGTCAAGCATGTTTTAAGATAACAGATATAATTGGAAACATGATTAAGAGTACATGAAATGGGTATGAATAAGAGGGAAACATTAGGACAGGACGGTAGGCACATTGATGCGCTTATGCATGCCCCTTACAGACCTCTTAGGAATGGAGTGATGTCAACGGTAGACAGTCTAAGTGTCATGCCCTTGGTAGAGTTGGACACTGAGGGAGAGGAGGAACAGCTGACAGGGAGTGGAGGTATGGCTCCGGAGGTTGTGGAGGAGGCTGGGGAAGGGCAGAGGCCAGCTGGGCAGTCAGAGGAAGAACCAGGCCCATCTCCTCTGCATCCTAGGACATGAAGGGAGGAATGGAGAAGGAAATAACTTGACTTATGAGAGAGGAAGCGGCCATGATCCTCCTCATTGGTTGCAGCTGGGGAGACTAGTATATAAGAGAGACGATTACAACACAGCATTGCCAGAAGCAAAGCGTGTGTTATTTTGGGCTGAAGTTATCTTGGTTGGTGACCTTCCAACAGACTCTGCCTTGTTATCTCCTTGAATTTGGTAATTACTTATCCTGTCCTGTTGTGGAAATTTCGTCATTGTAGTTTGTTTGGTTTTTTTATTTCACTTCTATCTGCTCATTAAGTTTGGACTGTATTGCTTTCTTTTGAAGACTATTTTTGAATAAGTTTTATCTCCACCTGAGAATTATTAAACAGTGGGGCCAAGTTGGAGGCATTAAAGGACATTTATTTACGTTTTGGATTTTATTACGTTTGTGTTACACTCTGGGTCATCACATTAAGGTTAAAGTTTGGGGGTTTGGGGAAGAGATCACAGAGTCAGGTAGTGCATTCCAGGCATTGACCACTCTGTTGCTGAAGTCGTATTTTCTGCAATCGAGTTTGGAGCGGTTTACATTAAGTTTGTATCTATTGTGTGATCGTGTGTAGTTGTGGTTGAAGCTGAAGTAGTCATTGACAGGTAGGACATTGTAGCAGACAATTTTATGTACTACTACGCTTAGGTCAGACCGAAGGCGGTTGGCGATGCCTTGCAGGAACCCCAAATCTGGGACTACCTGGGTTTGTTGAGGGATGTGTGAACAAAGGGACAGAGAGAATGGGCTGGTTTATGACCGTCATTGAGCTGTCTCGATTTAACCACATATTTCCCCCCCAGCAATTATTAAGTGAACGCTGCAGTGGTTAAGTAAACTCATTCTTCCCCATGCGTGTTTTTGCCAGAAATTCGAAAGTAAACACTGGGAGCCAGCGAAAAATTTAAAAAATATGACTGTGTGACTACAGGTTATTACAAACAGCCATGAAGGTGAGTCGGTCACAAACGTCCAAAATATAGTCATGTGATTGGGGGAGATTTGCGACTGCTGTAATTTTAAAATTGGATTGTAAATAGTTTATGGGGTGAAATTGGTCATAACTTTGAACAGTTGCTAAGTGAGCAGTTATAAGTCAGTGGCAAACTGCATGATGGGATATTGAGAAATAGCAATAGCATTTAGACTTATATACCGCTTCACAGTGCTTTATAGCCCTCTCTAAATGGTTTACAGAGTCAGCCTAATTGCCCCCATTAATAATCTGGCTCCTCATTTTACCCACTTGGGAAGGATGGAAGGCTGAGTCAATCTTGAGCCAGTGAGATTTGAACCACCAAATTGCAGTCAGCCGGCAGTCAGCAGAAGTAGCCTATAGTACTGCATTCTAACCACTGTGCCAACATGACTCATGAAAGATGAAGAGGTGGTGGCACAATGGTTAGAATGCAGTACTGCAGACTAATTCTGCCCAATGCCAGGGGTTCGATCCTGACCGGCTCAAGGTTGACTCAGCCTTCCACTTTTCCTAGGTAGGTAAATATGAGGACCCAGATTGTTGGGGGAAATATGCTGACTCTACAATCTGCTCAGAAAGTGTTGTAAAACACTCTGGGGTAGTATATAAGTCTAAGGGCTATTGCTAGGGCTGTGGTACATGAGTCTAAAAGAAAGGAATGACAAGTTCATTATTCTGAAGTGCTCATTAAATCAGAGTGTACATCACCCCAATGATTTACACTGTTTGCATGATGATGCTACTACGCAAACCTTGCCCATTATGTCAGCTGCGTAATGAGATCATTACTCCAATAATGGAAATGAGATCATTGGCTCCATGGCATCAGGAGGCCGATGACAAAGACATTGTCATTATGCAGAGGACACAAGCTGCTTCAGGAGGTGTGCTCCTTGTACACAGGATGAAGTTGTATCAAGGACTGATCAACTGAGATTTTTTTTTCACTTCTATGGCAGGGGTGTCAAACTCAATTTCATTGAGGGCCGCATCAGGGTTGTGTTTGACCTTGAGGGGGAGGGCTGGGTGTGTGTGGCCAGTGTGGGCATGGCCAGCTCGATGTCACTCATGACGATTGCAATGCTCTCTACATGGGACTACCATTGCGGACCACCCGGAGGTTGCAGCTGGTGCAGAATGCGGCCACGTGGGTTGTGATGGGAGTGCCCTGATACTCCCATGTTACAACCCTCTGTGCGACCTGCATTGGTTTGCGGTTGCCTTCCGGGTGAGATTCAAGGTCTTAGTAACAACATATAAAGTCCTACATGGCTTGGGTCTGGGGTACTTGCAGGTACGTCTCCTGCCGGCATCACACTCCGATCGCCTCTGTGCACGCTCCCAGACAGGGCCTCCTTGGGATACCGTTGGCTAGACACTGTCGGTGCCCAGGCGTAGGGCCTTTTCTGTGGGGCCACCCACCCTGTGGAATCAACTCCCTGTGGACCTTCATTTGGCTCGGATCTTCCGCTCCTTCGCCGCGACTTAAAGACTTGCTATTGCAGCAGGCAGCCTGGACTGAACCAAGAAGGGGGGTTCTGTCTTTTAAAAATTTTAATAGTTTTAATTGTTCTTTTTCTTAATTAGGCTTGTATTGTTTAATCCTTTTTCAATTAATTTATTGTACTGTATTTTTATTCTGTGAGCCGCCCTGAGTCCTTAGGGAGAGAGGCGGCATACAAGTCTAATAAATAATAATAATAATATAAAATAATAATAATAATAATAATAATAATAATGTTAGGGGCACTTGTTGTGGCCCAAGTGCTCTTCCAGAGAAAACAGGCTCCCGAGCTCCGTTTTTGCTGGCAGAGGCACCGTGGGCCAGTCCTTCACTGTTTCCAGGGCGGTCCTGCGGGCCAGATCTATGTAGCAATAACACTTAGACTTATACACCACTTTACAGTGCTTTACAGCCCTCTCTAAGTGGTGTACAGAGTCAGCCTATTGCCCCCCAACAATCTGGGTCCTCATTTTACCTACCTCAGAAGGATGGAAGGCTGAGCCTGGTGGGATTCGATCTGCCAAATTGCAGTAGAAGTAGCTTACAGTACTGCACTCTAACCACTGTGCCACTGAGGCTCACCGGATCCAGCCCCCAGGCCTTGAATTTGACACCCTTGTTCTACGGTGAAGCCAAGAAAGGCCCTACTCGGGTTTCCACCCCATGCTTTCCTATCTCACTGGGCTACTCAAGCTGGCCCTGACTACCACCGTTGAATGCCATTGTGTTCCTGAAGAGGATTTGGCTCAGCTCCGTGTTTCTCCGTGTTCCTGCATGCTGGTGGCAGAATTTTGGGAGTTGAAATCCACCATACATCTTAAAAGTTGCTAAGGCTGAGAAACACTGGCTTAGCCGTTGGGGCTTTGACTCAAGTAAGGACTGCAAAGTCCAGGGAGAGAAGAAGGGGAAGGAGTGAGAGAAAGTTGCAGAAATCCTCACCTTTTCCGCAGCGCTTACGTCGATAGCAGAGAGAGACAAAGACCACTAACAACAAGAGAGCCACAACGCCCGAGGCAGCCAAAGCACCCAACATCAGGACAGACAGGACCTCTTGGTAGGAAAAAAAACATGGCTTGGGTTAGTTTCATCTCTGGACTATTACGATCTTCTCTTCCAGTGGTGGGTTTCCAAATTTTTTTCCTGCTGATTCTATAAGCAATTCTATGCACGTGTGCATCAGAGTCAGAGGTAGTATTTGCCGGTTCTCCGAACTAGTCAAAATTTTCGCTACTGGTATGCTAGAACCGGTCCAAACCACCTGAATACCACCTCTGTTCTCCTCCCACTAGGAGACTCCAAGCTGGAGAAAGCTACTCTCTTCTTAGCAAGCTTCCCTCATTTTTTTCCTGCTTCCAAAGGCTTTAAACAAACTGGCAAAGATTCTTTTGAACGCGGTAATGAATTTGCAGCATTTTGGTTTGTGGGGAGAAAACGGCAGCATCAAGGTTTTAATCTGGTTGCTGAATTAACTCTTTTTTGGGGGGGAGTCAAAGTGCAAGACACCAAACTAGCCCAAGGGTCTGGGTTGGCGCAGGATGCCAATCAAGATGGATGCTGCATCTGGCAGATGTTTTATCTAAGTTGGGTAAAAAAAACATCTTTCAGGAGGAGAAGATTCAAATTAGGAAGAGGTGATCACCTGCATCTGATGAAGAGAACTACTCAACACTTACCCTTCCTTTTAATAAAAATCTGCGAGTCTCAAAAGGTGCTGCGACCAGACTCTTACCGCAATTTGACTACATGCTAAGACATTGATATTTTTATGCATTGCTCTATAGTTTCTAAAATACACTAAACTGCAAATGATCTCTTCCTTCCTTCCCTCCCTTCCTCTCTCCTTCTGTTTCCTTCTTTCCACCCTCCTTACCTCCCCATCCTTGCTTCATTATCATTCCTCCCTCCTTCCCTTATCTTACCTTCTTTCCTTCTTTCCTTCCTTTTCCTTCCCATCAAATGTCATGTTCTACCAGGGTTGGTATTCTACCAGTTCGGCCTGGTTCAGCCGAACTGGTAGCTCCTAGGATCATCTGTGAGCGAACTGGTTTGCTCCAACCATCAGCTGCTGATCTGACCTTTATTTCCTGGTTTTGAAGCTCACGGCACAGCAGACTGCCATGCGTCAGCTGATGAAGACACAGGGAGAGTGCAGGATTGCAGGAGAAGGTCAGTAGGAAACCCTCTGCATGCGTGCAAAGCACATGTTTGGTGTGTGCGTGTGCAAAGAGCACCCACCAAGCCATGCCCACAGAATCGGTGGTAAAAATTTTTGAATCCCACCACTGTATTCTACCAAACGATCTCGGAGCATTGCCCATCCTTTGACTAATTAGCAATAAGTGGTCCTGCCAATAACCATGTTCTGTGCCATGAAGATGGACTGTGTGTCACGGGAACCCAGCCAATGAACTACAACCACAGGCTACTGAGTCCAGGCAGCCATGAATGACCAAGTTTAGTCCAGCAAAAGGAGGAGACGCACCTTGGCGGCGTAAGCTGACTGCCACGGAGCGGGCGCCAAAGCGGTTCCATGCTGTGCAGTTGTAGGGCAGCGCGAAGTCGTTGTCATGGGTTGGGTCAATCAGCAGAGCTGAGAGCACCCCTTGCTCGGTCACTACGGTGTCCACCGTGAAACGGTCCTGGGAGCCAGTGTCCAGCATCCGTTCGCCCCACGCCCAGGCCTGGCGCAGAAGGGAAAGGTGAGACCAAGTGACACCGGGGAGACAACTCCAGATAGTTCTCGACTTGCGACCACAAGTGGTAAGTGAGATATTTGTTAAGTGAGTTTTGCCCCATTTTAAAACCTTTCCTGCCTCGGTTGTTAAGCGAATCACTGCAGTTGATAAGTTAGCAACCCAGTTGTGAAGTGAATCTGGCTTCCTCCGTTGACTTTGCTCATCAGAAGGTCACAAAAGGGGATCACGTGACCTCGGGGCCCAGCAACGGTCATAAATATGAACCCGTGGCCAAGCCTCTGAATTTTGATCATGTGACCATGGGGATGCTTCAAAGGGCGTAAGTGTGAAAAACAATCATAAGTCATTTTTCTCAGTACTGCTGTAACTCTGAACGTAAAATGAACATCTGGGAGCTGAGGACTACCTGTACAAGTAATCCTCAACTTACAACAGTTCGTTTAGTGACCATTCAAAGTTAAAACAGCACTGAAAAAATTCACTTAGGACCATTTTTCACACTAAAGACCACTGCATCCCTCTGGCCACATGATCAAAATTCGGACACTTGGCAGCTAGTTCATATTTATGATGGCTGCAGTGTCTGGTACGATCCCCTTTTGAGACCTGGTGATCAAAGTCAATGGGGAACCCAAATTCACTTAACAACCGTGTTGTTAACTCATAAAATATGGTCTGTTTAGAGTTGCCAGCAGAAACGGAGGGGGGGAGCAATGCAGAAGCTTGCAAACTGAAAGTGCATTCCATAAATGTTTTCAAAGATAGTAATTAGGTGACTGAAGTTTCTGCTGTGCAAAATTCTAACTGGAGAGCAGTCTTGACTATGGATGTGTCCCATTGGAGAATATGAATTACGATACACCCAGGGGGTGAGGAAAACCAGGGTCAAGGGTGACAATGAATGATGTGTCTCGGAGTTGGCTATACCCAGGTAGTGCCAGACATATTAACTCCCAATAAATCCTTTTGAAGTTTTGGAAGTTTGGCTCGAGACTCATGATTTAAATGGGGTTAAGTTCTGGAATCCTGACACATGTTATTAATTTAACGCTACGTTTAGCAACCGTGGCAAGAAAGGCTGTAAAATGGGGCAAAACTCACTTAATGAATCTCCCACTTAGCAACATAAATTTGGGGCTCCATTGTGGTCGTAAGCCGTGGACTACCTGTGTACACAGAGAGCATCTAGGTAGCAGCTGCCACCTGGAAGTCCTTTTTACAAAAATAAACCTCTTGGCTGACTTTTTTCACTCCGTTGCTCACACCGAATTTATTTTGTTTGTTTGTCAAACATGTACAAGATAACAAGTATAAGTGTGAATATAAACAAGAACAAAGGGAGTAAATACAGGTAAATGGGGACAGTAGGACAGGGACAGTAGGCACGCTGGTGCGCTTATGCACGCCCCCTTTAAGGACCTCTGAGGAATGGGGTGAGGTCCACGGTAGACAGTTTGAGGTTGAAGCTATGCAGAGTTGAGGCTGTAGCAACAGAGTTGGGTAAAGTATTTTTCTGAGCTGGTGATTGGGCATCACCAGCGCAGAAAAGCTGTTTATTACCTGTATACATTTGCAAATCTGATTAGTCTTTTCTTTTTGCAGACTAATGGAAGGGGAAAAAAACCTCACTGGGATTTGAAAACGAAGCTATCTGGGAAAGTGATTTGGAGATGCAAGTTCTGGGTTGGTTTATTTTTTCCTATTTGGTATGGAGAGAGCAATGCCAGCTTCACTTCCCCCTCCCTCATCCCCTCCCAGTGATTCCACTTCTATTTTAAAAATTCTTTTTAGCCTGGAGTTGTATTAGTGGCTGGCTGGTGATATGGTTTTTCACAGAGAGAGAGAGAGAGAGAGAAGAAAAGAAAACGCATGGAGAGAAAAATGTGAACTGCAGAGAACAGTGCTATCGCGAGCTGCATCGGGGACTTCTGGTTGCGTCGGCTACTTAGAAAACCGAGCACATGAAGAAGCAGCACCAGTCAGCAATATGCTGTCTCATCTACTTGTTCAGGGAGAAATCAAAGGCAGAAAAAGGCTGTGTTCCCTGCAGTTGAGAGCATCGGCGTTCTGGGCCATAGGAATTTGGATTCGGTGACCTGTATGTGATCTGCAGATAAAACAGCTTTGCCCAGACAGCTGGCTTTCAGTTTTGCAAAATTCATCCTGTTTTGGCTTGGCAGCCGAAGAAAATGCTGACGGTTGAGATCCTGCACTTGAGACCTAAATGTCTGGTCGTGGTTGTCTCAAAGGTGCTTTTTTCCCCAAGAGGCAACTGGACTTTCTGGGGTTTTTTTCCCCCTCTGAAGATGTTTTGCTTCTCATCCAAGAAGCTTCTTCGGCTCTGACTGGATGGTGGTGGGGAATGGAAGGATTTATACTCCTTGCGGACAGCTGGTCATTTGCATTCTTTTTAGAGAGTCGTAGAGGCCACTTGGAGGTTTATCTGTGACCTCAGGGTCACAGTGCAAATGGGTGTGGAGAATGGGTTGGCACTACTCGGGTGACCCTGAGGACACAGATAAACATCCAGGTGGCTTCAATGACTCTCTAAAACAGGGATGTCAAACTCGTGGCCCACGGGCCGGATGCATCATAAGCTGGCCAGGCCCATCCCCATTTTAGTGAAGGGGAAAAGAGTCGTGATACGTCACATGATGACAACGTGACCACGAATTTGACACCCCTGCTCTAAAAAGTATGCAAACGACCAGCGATCCGCAAGGAATATAAATCCTTCCATTCCCCACCACCATCCAGTCAGAGCTGTAAGAAGCTTCTTGGATGAGAAGTGAAACCTCTTCAAAGAGTGCTGTTATCTTCCCACTGAAGGGCTACCTATTTATCTACTCTCATTTGCATGCTTCCCTAGTTCCCTTGCAGCTAAAGGGAAGGAGGATGGGAGGAGGCCCATTCAGAGTTGCAAGATTCTGTTCCTTAATCCTCTAATCGAAACAGTTTTAGCAGTTATAACATTGGTATTCAACTTCTGCAGGGCTGGCAAATTCTGGATAGGTGACACAGATACTGGAGCGCAGGTTAGGATTCGTTTGGCTTATCAAAGCGGGCCCTGATCTGATGCAGTTGGACACCCTGGGCTCCCTTTCTCCGGCTGGACAATGCTAGTTTGCATCCTCAAACAAATCCCTGCGTTGTGTAATTGTGGTCTGCAGCTTTTCTGGTGTTGATTCTTTTGGCACTCCCCAAGGCCCTTCCCTACAGTAATTTAAGGGTCTTGCATAGCTTTGATTTTTTTTGGAGAAGAGCAATAACAAGACTGCACATCGCTGCACATCTACATCCAGAGAAGTGTCCACGGAGACAAGCAGGTAAGCCTGAGTATTTTTGCAGCCTAAGCCTGCTGGGCTTTGGGGGGAGATGAGAAATTGGATCTTAGACTTATTGTTTCATTAATAATTCCACTCCAGCCTTCTTGCTGTTTTTAACTGTTTGTACACCTATCAATTACACTTTTTTTTAAAAAAAAAGGTGGCGCTTCATTGTTTGCTAGTTGCCTGGAGGCTCTCTGAAGCACATATGACAAGGATATGAATGGGCAGGGGAAAAAAGCGGTTGCCATAGTTTTCCTGGTCAGCCAGGCAGAAGCTGGAGCAGCCATGCAAATGAGCTCATGGCCTATATGTAATAGACCCTCCTTTTATAAATCCCTGGGGGCTAAATATCCTTTCATCTGGTTTAACTGAAGATTTGCCCATGTTGTCCGAATCTACCAGTGTAGGCTGGTACGATACGAAGATCTGAATCACTGCTAGCCTTAATGTCAGGGCCTTTTTGGTGTTGGTCCCTCATCTTCTGCAGTAATGTACCCTGTTTCCTCGAAAATACGACCTACCTTGAAAGTAAGTCCTAGCTTGATTTTTACACATGTGCCCAATATAAGCCTTATTCCCCAAAATAAGCCCTAATTAGGATCCCGCCCACTCCAGAGTGCACGGGTAAAAATTAGGCTAGGGTGGGGATGGGGGGGAGCTGCCTTACTACTTACCTATGGATAAGTAGCCAGGCCTCGCACACCCCGACACCTGCCTTGCTGGCCCATTTCTTCTGCAGCAGGCAAGGCTGGTAAGGCTTTCCTGAAGGCCTCTGTAACTGATAACAAAGCTTCGGATCGATCCGGAGCTCTGTTATCGTTTGCAGAGGCCTTGAGGAAAGCCTTGCCGGCCACAGAAGAAGAAGTTCCTGAAGGCCTCTTACAGCGAAAAGGAGGCTGGGGGTGATGCGTGCAAGTGAGGTTAGTCAGCGGATGACTTCCCCGAAAATAAGACCTGCTGCCTTTTTTGGTGGCAAAAAAAATATAAGACAGTCTTATTTTCAGGGAAACACAGTACTATGCTGATGGCCCCACCAAGGTTGGCCATCCAAAGAGTTTTGAAGGCAAACTATGGGTAGTCCTCAACTTACAAAAGTTCACTTAGTGATCGAAGTTACAATGGTGCTGGAAAAAAAAGTGACTTATGACTATTTTCCACACTTCTGGCCGTTGCAGCATCCCCACGTGATTTACATTGGGATGTTTGACAGGGGACTCACATTTATGACCATTTCAGTGCCCTGAGGTCATGGGGCATCATTCTGACCAGCAAAGTCAATGGGGAAGCCAGATTCACTTAACAACTGGGTTATTAACTTAACAATTGCAATGATTCACTTAACAACCGTGGCCAGAAAGGTTGTAAAATGGGGCAAAGCTCACTGAACAAATGTTTCACTTCATGACATAAATTTGGGGCTCCACTGTTGGTCCATGGAGGGCCACAAAAGTTGAGGACTACCCGTACAATTTTGTATTTTAACTTAGTTTCGAATAAAATAAAATAAAAACTTATAATTGAAAAGAGAGTACAGGTTGTCCTTATGACCCAGAACTGTGGCCAGGATTTTGGTTGTTAAGCAAGGCAGCAAGTTTTTGCCCAATTTTATAACCCTTTTTTGCCAGAGTTGTTAAGTGAACCACTGCAATTGTTAAAAGAATCACGCAATCGTTAAGCAAATCTTGCTTCTCCCCGTTGACTTTGCTTGTTAGAAATTGATTGGGAAGGTGAAAAAGTGGAGATTGCATGACCCCAGGATCAGAGGTGGTACTCAGCAGGTTCTGACCAGTTCTGGAGAACCAGTAGTGGAAATTTTGAGTAGTTCAGAGAACCAGCAAATACCACCTCTGGCTGGCTCCGCCCCCATCTATTCTCTGTCTCCCAAGTCCCAGCTGATGGGCTGGGTCTTCTTTGGTTGCCCTGCACAGGAGAGCGGAGCTGGAAAGAAGGTTATTGGGGTGGGCAGGGAATGGGGATTTTGCAGTACCCTTCCCGTGCCACGCCCACCAAGCCACGCCCACAGAACCAGCAGTAAAAAAATTTGAATCCCACCACTGCCCAGGATGTTGCGACAGTCATAAATACAGGACAGTTTGCGATGTCTGCTACAAAGCACCCAAATTTTGATCACATGACCATACTGGACCATACTGCAATAGTTATAAGTCACTTTTTCCATTGACTTTGTAACTTCGAGCATTTGCTAAATAGTTTGTAAGTCAAGAATCTTATCTGCATCTTATTTATGTTATCATTGGATTATTTATTTTGGTGCTGATGTTGCTTGCCTTGATCTGTTCTTTTACATGGCTAATGAACCCGAGCTTCCTTTTTGAAATAGGTATTGGTCATCGAAGTTTTTAAATTGTTGGGTATTGTTCTGAAGCAACTTTTTTCCACTGGCTCTCAAACGCTCTCGGGGAAATTCTTTCCAGGCCAGTTCATCCATCGAACAACTGTGTTAGAGACACAGACCCGTTTAGCATTTATAACTTGTCCTTTATATTTTAAAATACCTATAAGACAGCTTTGATCTCGGCTAAGAAATTCATCAAGCTAAGGAAGCAGCCAGCTTTGTGATATTATATGCCGTGTGCCTTAAGAACTAGAAATCTGTGTATAGTTAAAGAACTGCCATTTCCCCAGGTGCTGAATCCTAAGCTTACATGGCAAATTGGGCAAAGATCTCCCCCACCTTTTATTTTTATTGTATAAAATACAAAAAATTAAGGGAAGGAAGGGGAAGGGGAAAAGGGGGTGTGAAATACAATGAAGACGAGAAAAAGAAAGAAAAGGGAGCATTGACTTGCAACTCTTCTTAGCCCAGTACAAGATAAACACACTCCCTCAACTTTTTGCTCTTGCATATTAACGTATAACACCAAATCTTTCTAATCAACACAACCCAAATCAGAGTTTCATTTTTTCTTCTTCACAAGCAGAAATTCCAGAAGTGATATCCAAATATGAACATATTTTCCTCTTTAAATAAAGTATTCAATTTAACTGTCCCTGCTTTATCTTCCTTGCTATGGAAATAGGACATATTTCTATTGGCACCTAGTAATCTTTGTGAACTGTCACACCATTTTTATTTACAAACATTTATTGTATTCTTACTGATTGGGCAAAGATCTAATGAAAGGCCAATGGAAGGTCATTAAAAGATTGCAATACTTACAATCCGGTCCGGCTGTGGCACGCTTTCCACCAAGCATTCCAGACGGGCCTTGGCCCCCACTGCTGTCTGCTGGCTTGATTCAGCACTGATGATGGGTGGACCTGGAAACAAACGCCCAATCTGAGCAAATTAGAGGTTTTGGAGCAGGGGTGCGATTCAATTTTGGAGTGATTCAACCAGTGTTAACAACCGGTTCAGTGAGCCAAACAAGTGCATCGCGCCCGCGCAGTGTTTGCTACTGACTTCTCTAGCAATCTGTGTGTTGAACAGCTGATGTGCAGAAGTCTGCTGTGCCGTTCGAATCAGCTGAGCTTGAAAACCAGGATATAAAGCACAGACTAGAGCTGTGGTGGACAGGTAGGCCCAACAGCTGATCATCGGAGCGAACTGGTTCGCTCACAGCTGATCCTCGGAGCTACCAGTTCGCCTGAACCTGGCCGAACTGGTAGAATCCCACACCTGTTTTGGAGTCCTTGGTGCTCTCTGAGCTTGGTTGCTTAGTTGCAGACATTTCATTATGAAACTACTGTAGATAATTAACATCAGTGTCTTGTGAGTGTGGGGTTTGCTCCCTCTTTATATAAAGTAGCTTGTCCTGCCAATGTTTCTGGGAGCTTTACCCTTGGTAGTTCCTTGATTAGGTATTGTTTTCTGCTTGATTGTTTGCATGGTGTTAATCTCTGCTTATCTGGTGTCAGCTGCTGGATGGAATCCGGTCTTTTTGTTTAATTGGTAGCTTTTAAATTGTCTCTTGAATGCTGTTTAAATTTGATTTATCTCTATGTGTCTATTGGTGGCTGATTTGTTTGAATAGCAATAGCACTTAGACTTATATACCACTTCACAGTGCTTTATTGTCCTCTCTAAGTGGTTTACACAGACAGCCTGTTGCCCCCAACAATCTGGGTCCTCATTTTACCCACCTCGGAAGGATGGAAGGCTGAATTAACCTTGAGCCTGGTGAGATTCGAACTGCCATATTGCAGGCAGCCGGCAGTCAGCAGAAGGAGCCTGCAGTACTGCACTCTAACTATTGTGCCGCTGTGAATGCCAAGCTTTCAGGAATTCCTTAGCGTTTTTGGACTTGATTTCATCTAGGATGCTCAGTTTCTCAGCTGAAACTATGGTTGAGCCTATAGCCAGGTTTTGTGAGATTTAGGAGTTTTCATTGTGTCTTCTAACTACTAGTTGGTGTTCATGAATGTGCTCTGCTCGGCTTCTGCCTGCCTGTCCTACATGGTGGTTTGTTAACACTCCTTAACACTGTATCTCATACATAGAATGCTCTATGTTATACATAAGTATGTTGAATATGTACCGTGCATCTACAATTTTGTAGATGGCTGTGTGTTGCAAACACATACTCAAAGAGCACCAAGGACTGTGCTGCATATAATCTCTTTTATTGGAAATTAGAAGTTGTAACCTCTTAGCTCCACATTGAAAAGCTCCTTAAGAGCTGGCTGTGGTCTTAGGCCTGGAGGTCCCCAGACAACAGAGAGTGCCTTAGATGGCTCCATGACAAGGTTGCCATTTTTATCCTCTCTCACCTGGGGGTTTGTATTTCTAACTTTTATTATTTGTAATATGGATTAACATTTTTGCCTAATTTGCTGTTTATAATCTGAGTGCTGTTCACTGCTCAGATTCACCAACAGTGAGACGGAAGGCTACATAAACTTGAATGAATGAATTGAATTTGAGAGGGAATCATGATTTGACTACAATGGGATCAGTGGTGGGATTCAAATTTTTTTACTACTGGTTCTGTGGGCGTGGCCTGGTTTGGTGGGCATGGCCTGGTGGGCGTGGCAGAAGGAGGATACTGCAAAATCCCATTCCCTCCCCACCCCACTGACCTGCTTTCCAGCTCCATTCTCCTGTACAGGGCAACAAAAGAAGAGCCAGCCGATCAGCTGGGACTCGGGAGGCAGAGAATAGATGGGGGCGGGGCCAGTCAGAGGTGGTATTTGCCGGTTCTCCGAACTACTCAAAATTTCTGCTACCAGTTCTCTAGAACTGGCCAGAACTGGCTGAATACCGCCTCTGAATGGGATGGTTTCAATAAATGAGGATGGGAAAGTCCTACTTTCCTCTTAGCAATTCCTCCCCGCTCCCCGGGAAATGGTTTGAACCATCTCCCCCCTTTGCCAGATTTGCCCTTCCGAGCCTTGAACTCTTACCATTCACAGCCAGGGTCACTTCTTTCTCAGCTACTCCAATGCGAGGCACAATAGCTTTGCACACGTACACCCCAGCGTCCTCTTGTGTCACTGCCTTGAGATGCAGTGTGTTGCTGTTACTCAGCACCTGTTGGTACAAGTTGGCTCAGTTGACCATGTCTTCCTTAATGGTCAAGGACAAGGTCCTTTTCCTGAGATTCCAAAAATACCAGGGAGGCCACCTGTTGCCCATCCCCACTTGAAAGGAATGAGTTGGAAGGAGTCTGGTAGCATCTTTTCCCACTTTTTAGTAAAAGGTGTAAGATTTCATGAGCTGCAGCCTCCCTTCATCAATTGCATGGCATCTTTTGATGAAATCTGTAAGTTGGAAGAGGTGCTACCACACCTCTCTTGATTTGGGGCTACTGCTGATTAACATGACATTTCTCCTACAATGTCCCCTAGGAAAGCAATGAGGGATCGGTGGGAACAGACCTTTTGTTAGTGGTGGGCCCAGTTTTGGTATTGTTTACCAGTTGCAAAGATAGCAATCAGGGCCAGGTTTAGATCTGGGGAGGCCTAATACATGGGAAGAGATAGAGCAGTATTTTACAAGCTTGGCGCTTTAAGATGCATGGGCTTCAACTCCCAGAATTGCAGCTGGCTGTGGGATTCTGGGAATTGAAGTCCATGCCTCTTAAAGTGGCCAGATTGAGAAACATTGTTGTAGAGCAATATTTGACTTTGTTTTTCCTTTGCTTCACTTCTTCTCACCCCAGAGTCTTCTTCAGTACTGACTGAAGTTCTTTAGTTTGATCCAGAACTGAAGAAGCTTCTTGGGTGAGAAGTCTTCAAGGAGAAACAAAGGAAGTCCAACTGCCTCTTGAAAAAGCACCTTTGTGTCTATCCCTGAGTGTTTATCAACCGTAGTGTTTTAGAATCTTGGCCACTTCAAGATGCGTGGACTTCAACTCCCAGAATTATAGCTGGCTGTGGGCTGTGGGATTCTGGGAATTGAAGTCCATGCCTCTTAAAGTGGCCAAATAGAGAAACACTGATGTAGAGCAATATTTGACAAATGCTAAGAAGAAGGCTGTGGAATAGCTGAACTTGGCAAGAATGTCATCAGGATGTATAACAGATCTGTGATGGTTTGGGGATGAGCTTTCTTTGAAGAGCAGGGCCGATGCTGCAGAAACCAAACATATTTTAATCCTCAATGATGAGGAACAGGTGTACTACAGAGGAGACCTTAACTGATGGAGACTGTCTCGTATGACATTGTAGGAGATCTGGCTTAATTTACGATGCCAATAAATCAGGAATCTGGTAGCATCTTTTCTGGTGAATGCATGTGATTGGAAGGCATCAATGTTCTCATCTCATCAGACACAACTCATGAAAGCTGATGCGGTTTAATCAAACATATTTGTCAGAAAAGATGCTATACCGGACTCTTCCTATTAAAGTTGGAACCGTAATAAATGAAAAACCATCTTAAATTTTGAGCGGTCCCTTTAGGCTGTGGACATCCATGTTGCTTGGCTGATGCCTGATGAGTTTGGCTCTATGGTTAAAACTTTGGTGAAAGTCTCTCATTCTAATCTCTTGTCTACCTTCTGATGTTGAGCTTGTGCTCACCATCAAAATGGTAGAGAAAACGGAAACTGACTGTCAAAGCTGAACTCACCACAGTGGATCCTTTCTTCGTCCAGGCCAAAGTAAGAGGTGGATTCCCAGTCCAGGTGCAGGTGAAAGAGGCATCTGAGCCGATGTCCACCGTCAGGGGCTTGGGCTGGGAGACAAGGTGAGGCCCAACTATAGGAGCAAAAAAAGACAAAAGAGTTGGTTGAGCATCGATGACAGCAGCCAATAAGTTGGCAGAGGCCTCCGGATTCCACTTCATAGTCTATCTCTTATCTCTTGGTCTGAGTGTCTATGGAGATGCTCAGTCATCCAGCTCATGGTTGCCCCAAAGGTGCTTTTTCAAGAGGCAACTGGACTTTCTTTGCTTTGCTTCTCACCCAAGAATCTTCTTCAGTACTGACTGAAGTTCTTTAGTTTGGCCCAGAACCGAAGAAGCTTCTTGAATGAGAAGTCTTCAAGGAAAAACAAAGAAGTCCAACTGCCTCTTGAAAAATCACCTTTGGGTCTCTCTCTGAGTGTTTCTCAACCTCAACAACTTTAAGATGTGATGACTTCAACCTCCCCAAATGGCCCATCCAGTTTTGTATCCCTGGCTTACCTATAGAAATTACAGGTTTAGTCTCCAGGGAAATAGCAATAGCACTTAGACTTCTATACCGCTTCACAGTGCTTTATAGCCCTCTCTAAGCGGTTTACAGAGTCAGCCTATTGCCCCCAACAATCTGGGTCCTCATTTTACCCATCTCAGAAGGATGGAAGGCTGAGTCAACCTTGAGCCTGGTGAGATTCGAACTGCCAAATTGCAGGTAGGTGGCAGTCAGCAGAAGTAGCCTGCAGTACCGCACTCTAACCACTTCGCCACCATGGCTCATAAATGCCAGGGAAAAGAATGCTTGATGAAACCCCCCAACCTCTTCCCTAATTCCTTCTTGAAAGTTTTGACTTACAATGAACGTCCACCAGAGTGCTAACATTGGTGCTGCCCACAGCGTTGGATACTTCGCACGACACGGGCTCTGTGAAGAAAGACTGGTCAACTGTGGCTTCGTAGCTGTCACCGTTGGCCTCTGGGATGGGGACACCTCCTTTAGCCCACCTGTCAAGGGAGATACGGTCTTAGGAGACCTTGACTCAACATGTTAAACTCTTAAATCTGGGTTTGGGTCATGGGCAGTGCAATGAGACTGTGAGAATAACTTGGGAGTAGGAGGAAGAGCCACAGACTAGACAAGGGTCTGACAAGAGTTGTTTGAGTCCACAAAAGAATGGAGGTCGAGAAAGCATCTCAGAAGGGATTCTCTTTCGTTCTATGGAAAGTCAAGGTAAGGGCGGGGAGAAGTGCTTTTAGATTTGCAAGTTCTCTTACTATAACCTTACAATAATGGTAGTGTTGGTACTTGTGTTTTTGATTTCATGTCTGGACTACCACAACAGGCTGATAGAAGTGTCCAAATAAATAAATCACAGTCTGGCTTAACTGTGACCTGGTTCATCCTCCATGTTACAACATTGGCTGAGTAGATTCTTGCAACCACAACCAACACAGCCAACTAATATTACTCTACTTTTGTGTTTCATAGGAACCCGGTTGCTTGATTGTTATTGCCTCTTCATTAGAACCTGTCACCCACCCTTCCACCCAAAATGTTAATGTGTTTTCTGGCTACTGAAAGTGTGCCCTTTCCTGTTGTAGAAGAAAAAGCTGTGACCTTTTTAAGTTACTCAAGAGATCAGTAAAGGCGTGAGAGCAAGGAGAAGTTACTCCTTTTCTCTCACGATACTAGAAGCCAAAATCCATAATGAAGCTGAGCAGACATGTTTAGAGCAGACAAATAGAGAAGTTTTTCATGCAGTGCACAGTTGCCCTGGGGAACTTCCTGCCACAAGAATGGATGATGGTTACCAAATTAAGATGGCTTTTAAATTGGATTACAGAAATCAGCGGAAGGTATCAATGATTACTAATCATTTGGATTATGAACCCTCACTAGATTCAGTGACCATACACTTTTGAAAACTAGAGAATACAAGTGGGAAGTAGTGTAACTTTTGAACTTATCCATGTTAGCTAATTCTTACATATCAGCAGGACAAGTAGAGATAGTCCTCGGTTACCAACTGTTCGTTCAGTGATTTAGGTGCGTGGCAACCAGCACACATTTATTAGTTACACCATCCCATGGTCACATGATCACCATTTATGCCCTTCCCAGCCAGCTTCTGACAAATACATTCAATGGGGAAGCCAGTGGGAAGTCACGAATCACAGTCACATGACATCATGCTTAATGACTGTGGGGAGTTTGCTTGCTGACGGGAGCTGGAACTGACGATCCTAAGTCCGGTGAAGTCACCTGACATTTCATTTAACAACTACGTCACTTAGCGATAAAAGAGTTTCCGACCCCAATTGAGGTCAGTATGCAAGGACTTCCATCTGAATAACTGAGTGGGCAATCCTCCACATTGCCATTAGAGGGCACTTCAACCCCACAATTGCTCCATTTGAGCTCTGCAGCTTCTTCAGAGTCTATCTGATTCCTTACCGGTAACCTGTCACTTCAGGATTGGAAGTTGCGGTACAGAGGAAGCTCACTTTGCTACCTTCAGGCACAGTTTGTGGCTGTACAGACAGGATCACAACGGGTGGATCTGTAAGGTGGAGAAGAGGGACGGGGAAAAAAATCCCAATTGTTTTATTTCTCCATTGTACAATTTTTCCATAGGACAATACTATGTACATAGTTTTGTACATAGTACAATACAGTGACCCCAAAGATCATTAGTGTCACAACTCTCTCACACCCTAATCTTCATCAAGCAAGTTTGGGAAACCAATACTGCAAAACATGGGAGAATTATTATGGGGTGTGGTGTCTAGTTCTGTCAGCAGTGACTTAGCTCCCTGTTGTGGTTAGCTGGCAGCAGGTGTGGACAGCTGAGGAGAGCAAGGACTCAGATGAGGGGCCAGGATCATTGGGGAGTGGACTACTGCCTTCAGAGATTGTGAGGGCTGGCAGCAGTGATGAGGAGGTTCCTGAGGAGCCTGTGCCAAGTGTGCGTGCACGCAGGGTTGCTCACAGGAAAGAGCAGCTGCAGCAGCATGGGTGACTCAGGAGCCCCTCCTTCAAGAAAATAAAAGCCAGCTGTGAACCGGAGGTTCTTTGCAGGAAGCAAAGACGTTTTGAGACTCCAGCCTCGTGGACATTCCAGTATCTTAAGTTGATATTTGAAGACTCTTGTGTTGTAAAATATTTCTAGGTAACCTTATCTGTTATTTTTGGCAGCCTCACACAGTTTTGGCAAGGCTCGTGCTTATCAAAGATAATTAGTTTGCAGCAGCCTTTTAACCAGAGATTCGTAAGAATCATTAAAAGGTTTCTGTTCCCTTTGGTTTGTGTTTGTTTTATTGGACAAGGGTTTGGGTCAGAACACTCCCCTGCTGTCTGTTTGCGGATCTAGTTGGATCTCTTGCTCTCTGTCTTGTGAGTTAACTGCTCCATCTAAGTAGAGTTAGACCTTCTCAGAGGCTACCCCAAAACCAGGGAGCCACAATCCCAGTTGCTTGCTGTGCTTCAGGTTTCCTGGGCTTCTCTCAAGGATCAGGTATCTGATTTTCAGGACCAGCTGCAGTAAATATTGCCTCCAACTTAATTGTTTGACTGGGCTTCTTCAGGGCTTCTAATAGTCTTAGAATGCTGAGGTCAGCTCCTATAGGCAGCTCATATGTATAAAACTGCACAGAATCCTAAAATTGGAAGAAATTGCTTTTAACCTTCAGGTCTACAGTTCAGTGGAGGAATCCAAATTAAAGCATTCAGACCAATGGCTGTCCTTCTCTGCTTGGACATTTCTGACAAAGGTCAACTTATTCCACCCCCAGATCACTGGCTCCATTACTGAATGGCCCTTGCAGCTCAGAAGGTTTTCCTAACATTCCGACAGAGAATCTGCCATCCTATCATTCAAATTATTTTTTTTCTGTCCTGCGCAACATCTCAGGCATTCTTTCTGGTATCTGAAGAATGCTATTGTGTGGGTGGCCTCTCTTCTCAAAGTTAAACATTCTCAATGTCTTCTTCACTTAAAGAGTTTCCAGGTCTTTAATGGTAAAAGAATGTCTCCCTTCACAAAGCAAATTATGATCTGGGGATTCATTTGGGTACGTAACCTCTCTTAGCCCAGATCTTGGATTGATACCCTTGATCCTTTGTGAGCGGTGGAGGGGAACAATACTTTGCAAAGATTTCTTGCACTAACTGGGGGGTGGGGGAGAGGGGCAGGACACAAATGTAATAAATTTATTTTATTTTATTTTATTTTTATTCATATTTATATCCCGCCCTTCTCCGGAGACTCAGGGCGGCTTACAGTTTTTGGGATACAACCCAATGCGCTCAGCAATAGCCTTCATTCCATTGTATATGCCTGCTTATTACTAAGCGGCATTTTTTACAAAGTCAGCTTATTGCCCCCAACAATCTTGGGTCCTCACTTTACCTTCCCCGAGAGGATGGAAGGCTGAGTCAACCTTGAGCCTGGTGGGATTCGAGCCTGCAATAATTACAGGCAGCTGGAGCTAAGTGCTAGGCTATTAACAGCCTGCACCACCAAGGCCCTTGCATCTGTGGCTGGGGATTAGCTCAGCTATCTTGAGCTAATCATTAAATTATGAGCCATGGTGGCACAGTGGTTAGAGTGCAGTACTGCAGGCTACTTCTGCTGCCTGCCGGCTGCCTGCAATTTGGCAGTTCAAATCTCACCAGGCTCAAGGTTGATTCAGCCTTCCATCCTTCTGAGGCAGGTAAAATGAGGACCCAGATTGTTGGGGGCAATAGGCTGACTCTAAATCACTGATTCTGTAAACCGCTTAGAGAGGGCAGTAAAAGCACTGTGAAGTGGTATATAAGTCTAAGTGCTATTACTATTAAGAGTCCTTCCAAACTCAATGGTCTACCTGACCATTCCTTGGCCACAAACCCAAACGCAGGGGTCTCTAACTCATCCCTTCCTTCATCCAGTCCTCCTGAGAACTTCCGTGCCTTGGATACTTACACTGAACGTTAAGGGTGACTGAGGTCTGCTTGCCAGCAGGGGCTGCCGGGTTGCTGACACGACAGGTGAAGGTGCTGCCCATGTCTCGGCTGCTTGGTATTAAGAGGAAGGTGCTGACAGCCACTTCCCGCTTGCCATCATCCATCAGGGACTGCAGGAGAACAAAGAAGATGCATTTAGAGCAGAGGTGGTATTCAGCAGGTTCTAACCAGTTCTGGAGAACCGGTAGTGGAAATTTTGAGTTGTTCGGAAAACCAGTAAATACTACTTCTGACTGGCCCTGCCCCCATCTATTCTCTGCCTCCCAAGTCCCAGCTGATTGGCTGGGTCTTCTTTGGTTGCCCTGCACAGGAAAACGGAGCTGCAAAGCAGGTTAGTGGGGTGGGGAGGGAATAAGATTTTGCAGTAACCTTCTGCCAGGAGTGGGGAGGGAATGGGGATTTTACAGTATCCCTTCCCTGCCACACCCACCAAGCCATGCCCACCAAGCCATGCTACACCCACAGAACCGGTAGTAAAATTTTTGAATCCCACCACTGTTTATAGCCAAGCTTCTAGCAACTCTAGGAAGTCCGGGCCGGAAGTTATAGACCTAGAATGCCATGGATTGCTCGCAATTGGTTTGGAGATGGAGCATCTGCAATTCCAGGAGGGAACCTCTTCCACTGCTTGTCTATGAAGATTCTCAATCATCCGGGTCAGGGTTGTCCCAAAGGTGCTTTTTCCCAAAACGTTTCGCTTCTCATCCAAGAAGCTTCTTCAGGTCTCCGAATGAGATGATGAGAAGTGAAACATTTTCAAAGGAAAACAAAACCCCAAGACAAGTCCAATGTCAACTCATAAAACATTTTGTGTACACCTTTTATAGTTGTCAACAGATAGAAGGGGTGGTGGTTTCAAACAGCAGGCAGCAGTGTGGAATCGAAAGTGCATCCCATTCATATTTTCTTCAGAGACTGATTAGATGACTGAAGCTTCTGCTGTGCAAAAATCTAATTGAAGAGCATGATTGATGACTCTTGGCTATGGACGTTTTTCATTGGATGATACATCCAGAGGGGTGGGGGGGAAAGCAGGTTCAAGGGTGACAGTGAATTACATATCTCAGAGTCGGCTACGCCCAGGCTAATGCCGGCATGTTAACTTCTAATAAATCCTTTCAAATTTTGGGAGTGTGGCTCGAGGCTCATGATTTAATTGGAGTAACTGCCAGAATCCTGACATCCAGTTGCCTTTTGGAAAAAGCACCTTTGGGTCTTCCACAGTTTAATCATTCTCAGTGCTACGAAATCCCACCTTCTTTCCAGATTAGATCTCCCTCTGACATTGCCCAATGGTCAGTTCTGACAACTAGCGACTGAAAACCATCAGGCTGAGCTTACCCCAAAACTTGAAAACCCCCATTCCCATGTTGCTCCCGCGCTTGGTGGGAACCAAAGCTCAACCTCACTGACTCACCTTAGAGTAAACCACTGATTCTTGTCGCTGCCCATCACGATACCAGGTGATTTCAGCTGCTGGCTTGGCTCCAGCTGCGCGGCACGAAAGGTTGTAGGGGATGTTGGATATGACATGAACAATGGGGCCACTGTGAATCTCAGGGTCATTGGGAGGGACTGCAAGAACACAGGCAGAGAGGTATGGTTGACTACCTTGTCTTGAAAAGAGGCTATAGACAACCAGGCCTGGGAATGACCAACTGTTGGCACTACAAAATTCATTCACTAATAGAAGAGAATATTTGTAGCTTGGGGTTGAACTGTGGAGTCCTTGGTACTCTCTAAACATCTTGCAGAAGTTTCATTATCCAGCTCAGTAACATCTTCATTGCACTGAAAGTTAACATCAACAGCTTTGATGATGTTATCTAGTTGGGTAATGGAATGTCTGCAAGGAAACAACCAAGTCAGACAGCACCAAGATCTCCACAATTCATTCACTTTTGCTCATTCTGTCTCTTGGTCTGATTTCTGCAGGCTCTCTACTATCCCCACTGGCTTATAATTCAATCTTCACAGCCGGGAAAAATGTCGAAAGCAAGGCTTATGCTAAACCAGAATAGGTAAGCTTGATAGCCCCTTGCAAGGCCCCTTATCTGTGGGTGAAATGACTACCTTTCTGCAACAACGTTTTTAAAAATATGAGTGGAGAAGAAATGGGAGCAAGAGACCTGCAGAGACAACCTGGTCCATTTTCTACTCTTGCCATAATGGAGAATGGGATGTAGCCCAGGATTGAACTCTTGAGCTCTGAGCCTGCTTCTCTGCCTGCAAATATTTTCATTGCCAGGTTAAATATCCTCCTCAATGCAGGTTAGTTTTCTGGCTTCATGTTCTTATGCATCAATGAGCCAGCAAACTCTGTTCTCCCTGCCCTGCACTGATGATATTACCTCATTTATACTGTAAGAACACATGTGGACATGCAACGAAATACCTAATGTGCAATATTATATGAAATAAACAATAACACAGGTTAGTCCGCATTTAGTAATTGCCTTGTTTAGCCATCATTCTCAGTTATGATGGCAGTAAAAAGGTAACTATACAACCAATCCTCGCATTTATTATTTGCAACTTTCACAGGTCTGTAAAGCAAAGGAAAGCTGAAGGAAGTTTGTAAGCATAGTAACCTAGTGACAGCTTTGCTTAACAACCAAGTTGCTGGTCCCAACTGCGGTCGCTAAACAAGAACTATTGGTATCTGTAGTGAGAAGAGTCATATCATTTTAAATTTTAGCGAATATTTTTAATATCTGGCAAATAATTTTTATTTCATGGACCTCTGAGAGAATCTTGTGGGATCCCCAGGGATCCCCAGACCACAATTTCTGTCCTTTACAAACTTTCTAAGTTATCTTCATCAGTGGAAATGACTTCAAGCTTTAACATGGGCATGGACCAGCTTTCCCCAGAAGCCACCATGAGTCTGCAGGAGTGATCTTACACATCGAACCATATCCGTTTCTTTGCAGTTCAATTTAGGCTTTCATGATACTCTCATGGAAAGATCAACCAGAACAGAGGTGTCAAACTCGATTTCATTGAAGGCCGCATCAGGGTTGTGTTTGACCTTGGGTGGTGGGTGGGGGAGTGGCCAGGGTGGGCATAGCACAGCACTTGTGTTAGGGGCACCTGTGGTGGCGTGAGCACTCTGCCAGCAAAAATGGGCTCCCAAACTCTGTTTTCAGCTGGGAAGGCCTCCTGCACGCCTCTGCCAGCGAAAACGGAGCTCAGGAGGGCCACTCTGTTTTCACTGGTAGAGGTACTGCGGGCTGGTCCTTCATTGTTTCCAGGGCAGCCCCAAGGGCCAGATCTAAACACACTGTGAGCCGGATCCGGCCTCCAGGCGTTGTGTTTGACACCCCTGAACCAGAAGAATCAACAAGAGACTCTGGCAGACAATACGAGAGGTTTGAGTTTCTCTTGATGTGTATTAGCTGGGGTAGTTTTTCAGGAGACCACAAATTGGGATTTTGAAACACTGGGATGGTCTCACCAACAAAAACAGGAAGGTAGAAGGAAACTCACTAAGTACAGTAAGTTTAGCTCTCTGGGAGCGCAGCGCTGCTTGTGTGGCTTGGCACTCGTAAACAGCATCGTCGTCCAGTTCAGCATAGTCGATGCGTAAGTTGTGTTGACCGGCAGAGGCATCTCCGACAATAGAATAGCGGGACCAACCTGTGGAGAAAGTCATAGGATAAGATGTCAGCCTTTACCAGGTAGGCCAGATAGGAAACAAGACCAGATAAGCTAACTCTACTTTATTGTAAAGTTAGATTAATAGAATCTTGCAAGTCTGAAAATAGGCATCTCCCACCATTATTTTTTGCAGCCCAAGAACAACCAACCCATGGAACAGAAATTGCCTTCAGAAGTTGAGGGAGCTTCATTACTGGAAGCTTTCAAGAAGGGACTGGACTGCCATCTGTCAGAAATGGTGTAGGGCTGCTTGGGCAGGGGGTTGGGCTAGATGACCTACAAGGTCCCTTCCAACTCTGTTAATCTGTATCTGTAACTTAGGGGTGGTCTCTTCTGAGTCTCTTGCTATGTCCACTATACAGCTGTGGGCTCTGCTCCCTCTTATCCGATCATTCCCTAGGCAGCATCTCTTGGCCTGGTCTCCCAAGATCTCTCTCGCATACCATTACAAGGATGAAACCAAGATTGAAAAGTTCAGTTCTGTGTTGCTCAGGATAAGATTGAGTTAGGATCAACACCTATTGCAGTTTGTGATAAGCCAGCATTTCTCCCAATAAGATCATGCCCAGAAGATCATTGGTTGCCCTCTCCCCTCTTTGGAAGAGCTTTATAGCTCCTGCTGCTTTAAGAAAGTTCGAAACATTCTCAAAATGTTCGAAAGTTTGAAACATTCTCAAAAAAAAAAAAAAAAGATCCATCTTATCCTGAGCACACTTTTTTTGAACCATTACCATCTGGCAGACAGTACAGGGTAATAAAAACAAGGACAAATAGGCTGAAAAACAGCTTCCATCCCAGGGCAGTAACTCTACTGAATTCTACCGTATAGTGCAATATTCATGCAATATCGGGGTTTTCAATTCAATGTGTGTGTGAGGGATGTGTGTTTGTGTTTATTTTCATAGTCATAAATTGTACACTGAAGATGGTATTTAATTTCATTGTATGAGGTGCAATGAGTGCAATGACCGACTAATAGAATAGACTCTGGGACTACAACCTGTGGATTGAACACGATCGTCGGAATAAAGGAAAACTAAGTAAGTAAGTTTAGTCAGGCTGCTTTTGGCTGGACTCGAAACAACAGGTAGTTCAGCTAGTCTGCAATGCCAGAATCTGGACAATAGAATGGGAAACCCAGTATACAGGAGGCTAAAACAAGACCTAAGCTACTTTTTTGTAAAGTTAGATTAATAGAATCTTGCAAGTCTGAAAATAGCATCTCCACCATTATTTTTGCAGCCCAAGAACAACCAACCCATGGAACAGAAATTGCCTTCAGAAGTTGAGGGAGCTTCATACTGGAAGCTTTCAAGAAGGACTGGACTGCCATCTGTCAGAAATGGTGTAGGGCTGCTTGGGCAGGGTTGGGCTAGATGACCTACACGGTCCCTTCCAACTCTGTTAATCTGTATCTGTAACTTAGGGGTGGTCTCTTCTGAGTCTCTTGCTATGTCCACTATACAGCTGTGGCTGCCCCTCTTATCCGATCATTCCCTAGGCAGCATCTCTTGGCCTGGTCTCCCAGATCTCTCTCGCATACCATTGGATGAAACCAAGATTGAAAAGTTAGTTCTGTGTTGCTCAGGATAAGATTGAGTTAGGATCAACACCTATTGCAGTTTGTGATAAGCCAGCATTTCTCCCAATAAGATCATGCCCAGAAGATCATTGGTTGCCCTCTCCCTCTTTGGAAGAGCTTTATAGCTCCTGCTGCTTTAAGAAAGTTCGAAACATTCTCAAAATGTTCTGAAAGGTTTGAAACATTCTCAAAAAAAAAAAAAGATCCATCTTATCCTAGCACAACTTTTTTGAACCATTACCATCTGGCAGACAGTACAGGGTAATAAAAACAAGGACAAATAGGCTGAAAAACAGCTTCCATCCCAGGGCAGTAACTCTACTGAATTCTACCGTATAGTGCAATATTCATGCAATATCGGGGGTTTTCAATTCAATGTGTGGAGTGTGAGGGATGTGTGTTTGTGTTTATTTTCATAGTCATAAATTGTACACTGAAGATGGTATTTAATTTCATTGTATGAGGTGCAATGAGTGCAATGACAATAAACTAAGCTAAGCTAAACCAAACTAAACCAAACCAAACCAAACCAAACCAAACCAAACCAAACCAAACCAAACCAAACCAAACTAAACTAAACTAATAAGGCTTCCTCCAACCATCTACCGTGTCTCTCTTAATAGGGTTGTGATAGACCTACCGGGTAGGTCTCTCTCTCCCCCTAAGGCCAGTCCATCCTTGGTCCACTGAACCATGCCACGGTAGCCCATGATCACGCATGCTAATGTCACCGATTGACCGGACACGATCACTTGATCCATAGGCTGCTGAAAGAAATAGGCGGCCAACCCTGCGAAAACAAAACGAAGATTTAAAGTCAGACTGTTTAGTGATCCTAATGAAGAAATCAGGACTTTTTGGCTGGAGCTTCAGAGGAGATACGCTTGAACCGATTTGCTGAATTCAGACTGATTGTCTGCCAACAGCAGCATTTCGCTTCTGCCAGTGGCCCATTTATCTTGGAAAGTTTACAGGAATGGAGAAAACACGGGCTTATCCAATACTGCCTTCAGGGCCTGCTACTAGTGGCGTACCACTTCTATACATGGAGGATCAGCATCGCTATTTTATCTAAAAGCAAGTTTTCCCCCCTATCTGTAAGGTGTTTTTTTGTGATTAGCGGTTCTGAATTAGTACATCTTATTTAAGGTAAAATGATACCACCTGTAACACGAATCAGGCCAATCCACCCTATCTGAAAAGCTGCAGTGTTGTTGGCAGACATCAATAAGAGGAAATTTTCTATGCTATCAATATGCTAATGGGATATTTGCTTTGCATGCAAAGCATTTTAGGTGAGCGCCACTCCCTTCCCTCCAGTAAGACTAAGAATGATCTTCATTTGAAATTTAACCAGAGGCATTTCGTGGCATGGGAGTGACGCCTGATAATGCCTTGCCAAGGATCTGTCAGACGGCACTTGTAATTTCTCTCAAGTGGGTCCTGGAGATCTCCCACTTGCATAGTTGTGAGGAGACCAGGGAGAGGTGTGAATGAGTGGAGATTATCCATTGCACAATCAACTTCTCAGCACTCTGGTGCCACCCTGGTTTTCCACTGCAGCCCAAGCGAAGGTCCCAAAAGAGAATTCCGCCAATGGGCAGGGCAGGGCTGGGCTGCTGGGGGCTCGCAGGGGTTCAGGAGAGCCCCTAGCTAAGATTCTGTGCAGTTCAGAGAACCCCCAAATCCCACTCCTGGCTGGCCCCGTGCTCCCCTGCCCCTCCCCTCCCCGGAGTCCGCACACAGCCTGTTTTGATGCAGGTAAGTGCAGGGTGCATGCGGAAGCTTGGGGAGGGTGAAAAATAGGCCTCCCGGAAGTTCGGGAAGAGTGGAAACAGGCCTGTTTCCAGCTTCCAGAGAGCCTCCGGAGTCCGGGGAGGCCGTTTTCGCCCTCCCCGAGGCTCAAGGAAAACCACCAGAACCCAGGGAGGGCAAAAACACCCCCTCCACCATGATGCAGGAGGCCAACTAGGCCACACCCACCATGGCCATGCCTACCCAGCAACCGGGCAGAGAATCCCCCGCCAATGGGCTTTTTTAGGTATTGGGATATAGAGCAGGAAAGCACATTAACAGCGCCCCCTCCCTTCCCTTACCATTTGCAGCAACACTCACAAACCCTGCCTGGACAACCAGTAAGAAATGCCAAGTGTAGGACATAAAGTAATAAAACGGAGACCACTTTTTCCTCTTGGTAAAATAAAAAAATTTTTTAAAAAAATCTTCCCGTTAGCAGAGCCTGTGTTTTGCCACCACCCGCCCCCCTAGTAATGATCAGAATGCGTTTCTTGCATGTTCCCAGTGTAATTTCTCTTCCGGTGGCCAAGCCATTTTCCATTGCAATTCAAAGCCTGCCTACTCCGAAACAATTCCTACTGAATTAATTCAATGGGGCTTACTCTCTAGAGTAAGGGCTGCATTCTTCCCTCTCTTTTGTGAGGGCTGAAAAGGGCAAAAATGTGGAGCAGAAGAAAAGGGAGATAGAGCATGCCTTCTTCTTCTTCTTATTGTTATTATTACTTTTAAAGATGACAACATTGCCCTCAGGTTCCTGGTGCAGCCTTATCTCTCCACACAGATGCTCAGGTGCAGCCTGGTGCGCTGTGAGTTTGCTCTTCAGCCAAGGAAAGTTCTGCTGGGCTCCACAGTACTCCTACGAATCTACTTTCTTTCCTGCCTTCCTGCATCGCTCTTGGCAAATGCATTTAAAAGGTAGCTCAGAGTTGGCAGGCATCCAGGACTGTACACGGACAGAGGTGTGCATACCAATGTACCATCGGACGACATCCAAGACCTCAGGTTCTTCTTTCTACTTAAAAGAAGGCAGGAGCAGGCAATCAACGCGAATGTGGTGACACGCGTGTGAATAGATGGCTAGTTCCCTGAACGTTGATCTTATTACATTGGTTTACGGAGGGTGCTGTACTTTTGATTTCTATTCTTTAATGAAAGAGGAAAATGGATTTATAAAAGGAGCAAAAAAAAAGAGATTTTAGAAAGAGTGCAGAGAAGAGCAGCAAAAGATAATTAGAGTGTTGGAGGCTAAAACATAGGAACTGGGTATGTCTAGTCTAATGAAGAGAAGGACTGGGGTGACATGATAACAGTCTTCCAATATTTGAGGGGTAGTCACCAAGAAGATGGGGACAGCCTATTTTCCAAAGGACCTGTGGGCAGGAACAAGATGTAATGGTTGGAAAAAGAGAGACCAACCTGGAACACAGGGGAAATTTCCTGACAATGAGAACAATTAGGGCAGGAGTCCCCAAACTTGGCAACTTTAAGACTTGTGGACTTCAACTCCCATTTTCCGTTGCATTCTGGGAGTTGAAGTCCACAAGTCTTAAAGTTGCCAAGTTTGGAGACCTCTGAATTAGGGGAATGGTTTGCCTTCAGAAGTTGTGGGTGTTCCATTACTGGAGGTTTTTAAGAGGAGGCTGGAGAGCGATTCGTCCAGAATGGCATAAGGTCTCCTGCTTGAGCAGGGGGTTGGACTAGAAGACCTCCAAGGTCCCTTCTAACTCTGTTATGCTTTTATTTCTGTTAACGGCTGCTTCTCATGTAGGCAGACTCTTGAAATAAGCACTGTTACTGTTAAGTTTGCATGAAGAGGCAGATGCGGAGTGCTTCAGCTCTTAAGTTTATTAGAGTCTTCTGAATATTTGGTAACAGTCTTTGAATAGTGTCCCATGACACCATAGATAGGTATGAGCCTGAGTCCACTTCCATTTGGCAAGGCCTTCCTTCAATAAGTACCTTGACATGTACTTTTCTGTTTTTTAAAGGGGAAGAATGACCAATAGTTACTGTCTGATGAGTTTCATTCTTCCCATTTGCTTCTGTGCTGCGCCGCATTTTCTCACATTCTTTGTCTTTGTTTGGAGCAAACTTCCTTCTGTTGGGTGGAGTTCTGGATGATTTACAGACTCTTGCTAGGTGTCCTCTTCTTTCACAATGGAGGCAAATGGTGTCTAGAAACTTGCATTCAGTGCGTGGGGGCTTCCCCCACAACCTCTGCAGAAATCTTGCCTCTTTCTTCCCAGGTCTTTCTTTTCTGCTCCATTCTGAGTCTGTAAATTCCTTCCTCCCCCTCACTGCAATTGACTCAGAATCTAGTTCCTCACAATGATTTGTGGAGGACTTTTCCCCATCAGAATGGTTTGTGGCCCTGTTCATCTTCCTCATGGCTGCTGCTGAGGACTTGGTAGCTTCTGCTGAAGAGGCTTCTTCTATTGCTTCTTTCAGCGTGATCTTAGGTTTCATTAACAACTTGCTTTGTAACACCTTGTCTTTAAGGCCCAAAACGAAGCTAGTCATCATTCATGGCCTCCTCCTAAATGTGAATTCGCATGTCACACCCCCAATGTCTCTTAAACTGCCACGAAGTCGTTTATGCTTTCGTTTTCCCCTCCCCCTGATCACGACGTAAAACGCGTGTCTCTAAATGAGGCATGATACTTGTGGTGTACTGAGCTCTTAACAGCCTTTCCAGATCAGGCCAAGCCATTACCTTCATGTCTGCTGCTCCTCCCACCTGCGAGTGCCTTCGCATCTTGAAAACTGCCGGACCGCGGTATGTAAGGAAACCCCCTCTTCCGCTGCTCGGAAATGGCAGCAAAATCAAGATCCTTCCTCTCCCGATAACATTTGGAAACGACCTGCATACGACTCCCAGTCTTCTGCCGCCGGATCAAACGGGCTGGGGGGGGGGGGTGTTCAGCGCAGCCATCTTGCTCTTCTTTTGTTCCGCATTGCCTTCTCTTCAGGGGAATCCCCCTCGTCCGCCAGTGTTAAGTTTGCATGAAGAGGCAGACGCGGAGTGCTTCAGCTCTTAAGTTTATTAGTGACTTCAGCTCAGAACGGACCGATTTGCTAGCCGAGGCAGCTATATATAGCCGGCTGCCTTGGCTGACAGCCAATCAGAGTGCAGGGTTTTCCCGCACTTTTTAACCAATGCTTTTAAACACTTTACAAGAACAACCAATCAATTCAAACTCTGCATACATAATACTTACCATTCAAGAAGTCTCTTACACCAAGGAATGTCATGGTTTCTCCATATTGATTGCTGACTGGACCTAGCATAGGGTGCTGGCCCCAATCACAAGTACATAAATGTTCATAAATGACAACACAGATCCATATCCTTCAAATATAGGTTCCTTGTTACCTTGAGGGTAAACAATGTTCCCATGCAAATGTCCTCCAGGGATGTAGGTCTGCAAATCCCATTAGGGACTTGTGTTAGGGAAAAATGAGAATTGTAGTCCAATACACCCAGAAGATTTAAGTTAGGGTATCATTTCCTATTTGAAATAAATCCAGTTACCCATGAAAAGCTGTTTGCCCTTGACAAATCTACTCTCCACCCCTTCTGACCACCAGGAAGCTGTTAAGATCCAAAGAGCTGAAGAGAACCTCTTTTGGTGCACAGATCCCTCCAATGTAAAGCCTGCTTAACTGCAATCCAATAAGGGTTGGCCTTTTTGTTCTATTGTTGAGAAGTTTACTCACTCCACCAGGATTTGAATAGTGGGATAATCCCTTCAAGAGGGTCAAGAAGATTGAGGCACAGAATCAATTCAAGACAAAGGCTTGGATGGCAGTCAGTCAGTCAGAATAACCCACTTCTCTTGGGCTTTTAGTTACCCCAGAGAGACAAGACCAAGTCCACCTGATCAACCTTCTGAGAAACATTGAAGTGAACTCTGCTTGCGACTGGTATGAATCCTATCGTGAGCATCAGGAAACACAGAACCGGTCTGGTTATTGCAAGTGGTGTTAAGAACCTCTTCGGGTCTCCAAATTGTGGGTGCAATTTAAGTGGGGGGAAAATGGAGACTTCAGAGCAGGGGTGGCTGGTTGTAGCCATGAGGGGCTGCAATGTGGCTTTCAGAACCACATTTGGATGGCACCTGGTTCCAGTGGGTTAATGGAACAGGAGTCCATAACGATTAAGAAATCATATTGACGAACGTAATTGATTGGTTTGAATTCACTGTGAATTGAATCAAGTCAAACTAAGTTTCTAGGCCAAACCACAAGCTCCTGTGACACCACTCCAAAAAAAAGTATTGTTTTAGCCCATATTGTGCATTCTTTGATTAATAGAGATGGCAATCAGCTACTCCAGGTAGGAAGAACTGCTCCTGAGTTTCAAGGGCCTCTGATCTCCCTCGATTCGGTCTGGGGTCACCTGTTCTCTTCAAGCTTGGACTTAGTGACAAAAACCCAGAGATGGATCAGCAGTTCCATCTTCCTTGATGTTTCCTCTAGGCAAGCATGTTCTTTGGGGACCAGATAGAGATGGGGAAAAAGAAGCAATGGCAGACACGGTTCCTTTGGGACCATTTTGTCAAAGGTTCTCCTAAAATGTGAGTCAACAGTGTTCCTAGCTAATTTGTCTACATTTCTCTCGTTTGCAAATACATGCACAGACACACTCTTTATGACCAACCAAAGGAAGCATTGACCCCAGAGGTGGTATTCAGCAGGTCCTGTCTAGTTCGGAGAACCAGCAAATATCATCTCTGACTGGACCTGCCCCCATCTATTCTGTGCCTCCTAAGTCCCAGCTGATTGGCTAGGTCTTTTTTTGTTGCCCTGCACAAGAGAACGGAGCTGGAAAGCAGGTTAGTGGGGTGGGGTAAGGAGGGAATGGGGATTTTGCAGTAACCTTCCCTTAGGAGTGAGGAGGGAATGGAGATTTTACAGTATCCTTCTCCTGCCATGTCCACCAAACCATGCTCACAGAACCAGTAGTAAACCTTTTTTTAATCCCACCAAGTATTCCACTCAGGTTTTCATCTGGAGACCCTCAAGAGCCTTGGTGGTGCAGGCTGTTAAATGCCTAGCATTTAAGTTCCAGCTGCCTGCAATTAGTGCAGGCTCGAATCCCACCAGGCTCAAGGTTGACTCAGCCTTCCATCCTCTCGGGGCAGGTAAATTGAGGACCCAAGATTGTTGGGGGCAATAAGCTGACTTTGTAAAAATGCCGCTTAGTAATAAGCAGGCATATACAATGGAATGAAGACTATTGCTGAGCACATTGGGTTGTATCCCAAAAATTGTAAGCTGCCCTGAGTCTTCGGAGAAGGGTGGCATATAAATGTAATTAAAAAAAAAAAAAGAGCATTCAACCACTCACAAGAACATCACATACAGCAGTGTCACTTAAAAGCTGTAGGTCAGCTCACCACCTACCTATGACCCTGGAAGCCAATCTTTGCTCCAGAAACTTCATGGTGGTTACTATAGGGAAGTTACTGTCTTCCAATTCTGGCCAATGCAACTCTGATGCATGAGACCAGAAACAGTGCCAGCAAGAGCCACCGCAAATAACAGAAGACAAATGGAAGATGCATGGCCATGGAAGGGGGATTGCACTGGCAGCTCTGGAAAAGCAGGGGTGCAGTGGCTGAAAGACCAGACAAGCAGGGTTGGGGTGGAAAGAGAGATGATTGAACTCTTTCTTTCTAACCACAGTACATTTGTTTCTCTCTTCAGAGCTGAAATGGACAAGGAAAAGTGGAGTCTTTCAAGTGACTCCAAGCCTTTGAAAGACACTCCACTGTTCCATCTCAAAAATAATGATGACAGCCTGTCACTCACAGAATGAATAGCTGAGTAATTATGTGAACTTGGGATGGGCGGTGGGGGGGTGCATGCGTGCGTGTGTGTGTCACACTCTCCAGAGCTGTGTCTGCTCTGTTTTGTGAATTGAGAAAAGTGAGATGTTTTGATGTTTCAATTACTGTTATGTTTCACCTTTTCCTAGGAACCATTAGGAACACATTTGAGGAGTGTTTAGTTTTAAATCATGGAACAAACATCCCACGAAGGACCTCTGGTCCTGAGCACAAAGCCATATTTGGGCTTACATATCTCTGAGGCTGGTGAGAAGTTAGCAGATCTGGGTTCTGTTGACAGCTTGGGAGGGCAGGACTCCCAAGAAGTGTCTGGATGTAATGACTTATCAGGAGAACAGGAATAGACTGTGAGAAGAGGCAGAAACGGCTATCATCTATCTTGAGCAGGTTCTGTTGGTATGAGAACCAGCTGCCTGCACAAGACAAGTTAAGATGAGAAACAAAGGCATCTCAGATTAATTCAAGAGGTGGGCAGTCCCCACACATCTGAAATAGCTTTGATCAATGAACCCAGATCAACAGGAGGCACCAGGAATGCAGATATCAAGATAGACATAAGAGGCAGCCAGGTTCTCCAGCATTGTATTCCTATAACAGAAAACTTAATCTAGTTTTTTGAATTAACTTTTTTTGGGGTGATTGTGCAAGTATAAATGTTCCTCTTGCACATATGTGCTAGTTGTTTCCAGCTCTAGGGGGCGGTGCTCATCTCTGTTACAAAGCCGAAGGGCCAGCGCTGTCCGAAGACGTCTCCATGGTCATGTGGCCGGCATGACTAAATGCCGAAGGCGCACGGAACGCTGTTTACCTTCCCACCAAAGTGGTCCTTATTTTTCTACTTGCATTTTTTACATGCTTTCGAACTGCTAGGTTGGCAGAAGCTGGGACAAGTAATTTATTTATTTATTTATTTATTCGACTTGTATGCCGCCCTTCTCCCTAAGGACTCAGGGCAGCGAACATTAAAACAGAACCAAATTTACAATAAAAAATCAATTAAATAGAACAAGTCAAATACATTAAAATACATTAAAACAAATTAAATAACCCTAAAACGCCAGCTGGGTCATTCCAGGCCAGCCTGTTGAAACAACCAGGTTTTCAGGTCCTGGCAGAAGGAGCAGAGATCAGGGGCCAAACGGAGATCCATGGGGAGCTGATTCCAAAGGGTGGGCGCTCCCACGGAGAAGGCCCTAGCCCTGGGGACTGCCAGCCAACAATGCCTGACCAACGGTATCCCAAGGAGGCCCCTCCAATGGGAGCGAACAGGGCGATTGGAATATGATGCTGGCAGGAGGCGTTCCCACAAGTACCCTGGGCCCAAGCCATTTAGGGCTTTATAAGTTGTAACTAGCACCTTGAAGGTCACCCAGAAGGCAACCGGCAACCAATGCAAGTCGCGCAGGAGGGGTGTAACATGGGAGTATCGGGTCACTCCCATCACAGCCCGTGCGGCTGCATTCTGCACCAGTTGTAACCTCTGGGTAGTCCACAAGGGCAGCCCCATGTAAAGAGCATTGCAGTATCTTTTCTCTGCTAGACCAAGTAAAAGGAGCTCACTCCATTACATGGCGCTAGGGATTCGAACCCGCCGAACTGCCTACCTTTCTGATTGACAAACTCAGCACCTTAGCCACTGAGCCACCGTATCCCTTTGTGCAGTGTATTGGCTTGTAAATTAACAGCCTGGGCTCAGGCAACATGGCAAGCCATAAGAAAGCTAGCTAAGATTGCAAGCAATCCGGCTTAGTATTTGGCATGAATGGAGCCACCAGATATAGAAATGGGTAAACCACGTTGTGTGAAACCACCTAAGAGTGTGATGGGCCCTCTCCTCTTTATATGCTGTAGTGCAAGGGCTGCTATTTTAAACCACAACAGTCAAGAGTCTCTTGCCACTGGCCATGCTGCCTGAAGTTGATATGCATATAAATCCAAAAACATCTGGAAGGCATTTGGTGCTTGCTTTTGCAAAGAAAGAAGCAATGGCCCAATGGTTACTGCAACGGAGGCCTGCTGAGAACCAAGTATTCCCCGTTCCAAAACACTTATATTCCCCCCACTGGTTCTCTCCCTCCCTTCCTCCCTACATTACATCCCTCAGGGTCTAGGATGCCCTTGCCTTGTATTTCCATGCTTCACAGCAAATCCTTTTGCCTAAAATGAACCGCTGAATTTCTGCCTGGTAATAGGCGTGAAATCTGCAGTCCATTGTGCCAAAACTGCAGGGGGAAAGGCAGAGGGGATGAAAGCACACATAACTCTTGTCCACCCCATGGAACTAGAGCGGCATCCGAGGGGAGGCGGGTCGCTCTTCCACCCAGGCAAAAGTTAGCCCAGAGGGTCAGGAAGAAATTCACCTTTGGGAATTAATTAGAATCGAGAGTGAACGATATCGTGGCCTGCCAAAGGCAGTGAATTCTCCACCTCAGCCATTTCTGGATCATCCCTCGTTCCTGGAAAAAAGCAGGACATCTACTTCTTCTCCTCAATCTTTAAAAGTGTGAATGTGCAAAAAAAAAGAGTCCACCCAGGATCTTTTATGTGGTTGGTATACACATTTCTCTCTCCCTCCTGCCCATCTCGCTCCCTCCGTCTCTGCTATGGCTCTGCAGTCACAAAACTGATTCCCTGCCAGGCAACCTAATTAAGGGAAAAAAATTCTTATGATGAAGATCGGGGAGGAAAAAGGGGTTTGAGGCCAAGCTGCATTTTGTAAAAAAATGACTAAAAGGAAAGAAAAGGAAGAACAATAGGAGCCATCCATCAATGGCAAAAGAGGAAGAAAAAAGTGGGTGTGAATGCAGTGATATGTCATCAGGGGTGGGATTTTACTAGTTCACACCTATTTGCTAGAACCGGTTGTTAACATTCTAAGCAGTTCAGAGAACCGGTTGTTAGAAGAAATTACTGAACTAATCCTGTAAGGAAGGCAGGAAGGAAACATTCTGGTGTTGCTTACAGAAACTGCCTCTCCATTAACCCTTATTACATTCTTGGCAGGACTAGACTTCCTGTCTCAGGAATGTCTCTGCAGTTTTTTCCCCTCCTTTGCTGGTACTTTGCTTGTGTGGAGTTACCATTCAAAGTTACAATGGCACTGAAAAAAGTGACTGATGACCATTTTTCACACTTATGACTGTTGCAGCATTCCCACAGTGATGAGAGGCCAGGAGAGGAGATGCGTGCGTCGATGTGAGTGATATTGAGTTGGCCACACCCAGCCAATAACATGACCACCAAGCCATGTCCACCACCTAAGCCACGCCCACAGAACTGGTTGTTAAAATTTTTGAATCCCACCCCTGTATGTCATGCCCGAATAAATAAATCAATGCTTATCACCAAATCTCAATCTTTTTGAATGGTTACAAGACCAATAGGAATATTGGAATAAAATGGTTACCGACATTCATTCAAGAAAAATGTCAGCTAGGATTTTCCATGTGTTTCATGAACATCTTTTAGGAGAATTGGACACTTGCTGGTGGGAATCTCCTTAGTCACAAGGAACACCTCTTCCAGCACGGAGAAGCAGAATAAAGATCTCATCATCCATTCAAACTCATCATCCATTCCATGGATTCTTGGAAAAACCATTTCTTGACTTGGGGTTGAGCAGCATCTTTTCTCTGCTGGACCAGAACCCACTCACAAGTGAGCTTCTGGGCTTTGTAGAACTGGGGTGTTGAACTGAATCACCAAACTGGAGATTTGGGTTCTCTTTTGCCCAGAAAATCTTCCAGAAGTGAGCCAGAGAGGAGAAGAAAGATGACAAGGGAGCCATGAGAAAGAGAGAGAGAGAGTGTGTGTGGCCATATTGTCACTTTGTAAGCTGGGAGGGAGAATTGCCAGAGCTGGCAGCTTGAGAGGGCCTGGGTTGGGGGCTGGACAATAGACCCTTTGTATCAAGGGCTCATTCAATTGCCATCAGTTCCGCCAGCCCTCCTGTCTGGTTGACATACCTCTCCCACTCAGTCTCTCTGCCACTACTTCTGACCCACACATGCCCCTCGCCTGGGCAACCTCCCCTTTGCATCCTTTGTTTCCATCCGTAAGTTGGAAATGTTCCATCAAGCGACAGAGAAGGGAATCTGGGCTTCAAAAAATATTCTGGGGGAACTCATGGGACCCTTTTCAGCTCCTACTGCCACTTTGCAGATAGTAGTTTATAGTGAAAAGGCCCCATAAAAATGCTGTGTATAAGATTTAGAATACACACATGAAGATACTCTTTGACTTGGGACGAGAACTTCCAGCATTAAGCAATGTGGTCAGTGAGCCATATTTGATTTTACAGCAGTATTTTTTTTTGCTGTGGTCATTAACAGCACTTAAGACTTATATACCACTTTACAGCCCTCTCTAAGCAGTTGACAGGGTCAGCCTATTGCCAAACACCAGAATTTTAATGACATTATCATGAGGATCAGTTGTGGGATTCAAATTTTTTTACTGCCGGTTCTGTGGGCGTGGCTTGGTGGGCATAGCAGGGGAAGGAGACTGTCAAATCTCCAGTCAGAGGTGGTACTTGCCGGCTCTCCAAACTACTCAAAATTTCCTCTACCGGTTCTCCAGAACTGGTCAGAACCTGCTGAATACCACCTCTGATGAGGATGCTTCAACAGTCATAAGTGCAAGGATAGGTCATGAGTCACCTTTTTCAGTGCTGCCATAACTTCAGATGGTTGTTAAACAAAGGGTTTTTTTAAAGTTGAGGACTATTTTGTGTCCAATATAGTGTAGATTTGATGTTCTCCTGGTGGAATCCATTAGTGCAAAATAAGACCTATTTTATGATCACTTCAGTGGTTGCTAGTATGCTTCTGGGGACAACTCAAAGTGTTGGTTATCACCTATATTGCCTGTTTGGGATGGTGCTAGGGACTACATAGTTCACAATTATTCCACCTATCTTGTCATGCCACCTACAGATAAGCATGCTCAATAACTAGACACAAGGGTAGTTTTCCCGAATGTCATCACTCTGCTAAACAACTAATTCCCACAACATGGTCAATTTACAAAGATTGTATTACTATTTTTCTTCTCATCCTTCCTATTACCTATCTCCTCCCACTTATGACTATAACCTTGCTGCTTGTATCTTTATGATTTATATTGTTTTATTTAGTTTCCTAGTATGATTTGATTCAGTAGTGGGATTCAATTTTTTTTACTACCGGTTCTGTGGGCGTAGCTTGGTGGGTGTGGTATGGCTTGGTGGATGTAGTTTGGTGGGCATGGCAGGGGAAGGTTACTGCAAAATCTCCATTCCCTCCCCATCCCACTAACCTGCTTTCCAGCTCCGTTCTCCTGTGCAGGACAACAAAAGAAGACCCAGCCAATCAGCTGGGACTCAGGAGGCAGAGAAGAGATGGGGGGCGGAGCCAGTCAGAGCTGGGATTTGCCGGCTCTCCGAACTACTCAAAATTTCCGCTACCGATTCTCCAGAACTGGTCAGAACCTGCTGAATACCACCTCTCTCTCTCTCTCTCCCTCTCCCCTCTATCTATCTATCTATCTATCTATCTATCTATCTATCTATCTATCTATCTATCTATCTATCCTGACAAAAAGTTGCATGACCTAGAAGTTGGACTTTTCTGTGGCTGGCAGAATAAGAGAGTTGGAAAGGACCTTGGAGGGCTTCCCCCAACAGACACCATCATGCTTAACTTCTTCAGGCATTCAAGAAAGCATGCAAAACTTTTTATTTTTAAACAGGTCTTTATTCCTTTGATGTCTAGTTGGTGGGGATCAGGCAGCTGGCCTTATTATTGATGATGGGGTTTGGCTGTTTTATTAGTGGGTTGGGAGATGCATCCTAAGGAATTGTTTTTATGTTGGTATGTACACCACCTGGAGTCTGACTGGAGCAGGAGAATATTTGGAGGAATAAATACTAAGGAACCAAAATAAAATGTCCCTCCTGGCGCCTGCAGTAGTACCTAGTGGTTGGCAACGCTGTCAGTTACGTGGCGAGATATCTGCTCTGTAAATTACACATGATGGCTCCATCTTAGCATTGTTATAGGGCAATATGAGAAGTTACAATGGAGAACCATCCCACTGATCCAGTTTTTTGTAGACAGGCTTAGAGCCTTCAAAATAAAAAATGAGTTGGTACACCATTATCCTTCGCATTAGAGCAACATGGAAGGAGACCATAATAATCCAAATTCTTAGCTGAAGAATATCAACCTATCTAGAGCGGTGGTCGCCAACTGGTGGGCCAGGGACCACTGGTGGTCCACGAGAAAATTGTGGTGGTCCTCACAGAAATGTCTCCCCCAAAGCAATTAATCCAGGCTGTGCAGGAACACAAGGCTGCGCTGCCCACATAGCCTGCACACCCGCTGGCCCCCACTCTTTGCCGAGCACAAACCTTACCTTGAGTAGAACCACACGAGCTGGAACTGGAAGGTAAGACCAATGGTGGGGAGGGAAATCCACCCCGGGGTGGCTTGCTGATGTTGGTGGGAAAGTCGGTCCCATATTCCAGAGCTGCAGTAGTCACAAGATTGGCCCTTTGGTCATCCCGGAGCAGCTCCTCCTGTCCATGGCAGGCTGGTGCACCCGGGTGGAGGAGCAGCTGCTCCGGGATGACCAAAGGGCGAGTCCTGTGACTAGTGCAGCTGTGGAATATGGGACCGACTTTCCCATCAACGTCAGCAAGCCACCATCAGTCAAAATCCATATTAGTGGTCTGCAGGATTTAAAATTATGAGTTTGGTGGCCCCTGAGGTCCAAAAGGTTGGCGACCCCTGATCTAGAGGATAGCAATAGCAATAGCACTTATTTATATACTGCTTTACAGCCCACTCTAAGTGGTTTTACAGAGTCAGTCTATTGCCCGGAACAATCTGGGTCCTCATTTTACCAACCTTGGAAGGATGGAAGGCCGAGTCAACCTTGAGCCAGTTAGGATCAAACTCCTGGCAGTGGGCAGAGTTAATCTGCAATAGCAATAGCACTTAGACTTATATACCGCTTTACAGTGCTTTACAGCCCTCTCTAAGCGGTTTACAGAGTCAGCCTATTGCCCCCAACAATCTGGGTCTTCATTTTACCCACCACGGAAGGATGGAAGGCTGAATTAACTTTGAGCCTGGTGAGATTCGATCTGCCAAATTGCAGTCAGCTGGCAGTCAGCAGAAGTAGCCTGCAGTAACCACTGCATTTTAACCACTGCACCACCGCAGCTCATCGTAGGATGCTAGTCTACTATTGAGCAATGACTCACTCTGTAAGTTTGGCCCTACAGCGATGTCTTCCTTAAGTGCAAGTGGTCCTTGACTTACAACCACAATTGAGCCCCAAATTTTTGTTGCTAAGCGAGATGTTTGTTAAGCGAAATTTGCCCCATTTTTTCCACCTTCCTTGCCAGAGTTGTTAAGTGAATCATTGCAATTAAGTTAGTACCATGGACGTTAAATGAACCTGGCTTCCCTGTTGACTTTGCTTGTCAGAAGGTCGCAAAAAGGGACCACATGACCTCAGGACACTGCAAAACCATCGTAAATATGAGTCAGTTGCCAAACGCCTGAATTTGGATTATGTGGCCACGGGGAGATTGCAACGGTCGTATGAAAACTTGCCCTAAACTCACTTTTTTCCGTTGCTGTCGTAATTTTGAACCATTGTTCAGTCGAGGACCCCCTGTTTGTTTAAAATTGAGATGAGGGGATAAAGTCATTCCTCATACAGTTATATGAACTGACCAATCTGGGAGTGGCGAGACGCGAGGATAGTTCCCTCTTCTCCCTAATTCTCCTTTCAGCTCCTTTCAGCTCTTATGGGAGATCAATTGGATCTCCTCCAAGCCAGAGGTGGGTATTCAGCAGGTTCTGACCCATTCTGGAGAAACAGTAGTGGAAATTTTGAGTAGTTCAGAGAACCGGCAAATACTGCCTCTGACTGGCCCCGCCCCCATCTCTTCTCCGCCTCCCGAGTCCCAGCTGATTGGTTGGCTCTTCTTTTGTTGTCCTGCACAGGAGAACGGAGATGGAAAGCAGGTTAGTGGGGTGGGGAGGGAATGGGATTTTGCAGTATCCTTCCCCTGCCACACCCACCAAGCCACGCCCACCAAGCCACGCTCACAGAACTGGTAGTAAAAAAATTTGAATCCCACCACTGCTCCAAGCCCTTCACCACCAGATTTGGTGGGAAAAGCCAACATGGGCCTTTTCACCATGGCACTGATTCGTACCTAACTTGACCACAAGGTCACACCTTTGCTATTTATGAGTCCTTTGTGCTGACAGGCTTTGCAGACCCCTGCAGTATATGTTGCCATAGCTTCCTGGCATCAGCTCAGACCTGAAATTAGGTCATTCCCAGAAGCCAACAGATGTTAATTTTGTGCATTTGTCCCCGTAAAGCTGGCTACTCCATCTCCTCCTTCCCCTCTGCCCTGAATTACATGGCCTATGAAAATCCTCTAAGCACTTATGTCCAGCCCCTTTGTCCAGCTGTTTAGACAAAGCATGGTTTCTATCAAAATACCAACAATATATTAATTTATGCCTCCGAAACGGAGTGAAGCAGATATCTACAGTATACCCTGGCGCATTTCTAGATGCGTTGGTACTGCACCTCCAGATGTCTCTTAGCCAACATTGTGGAAGGGAACATAAAGTTCCACAATAAACTATTTACAAAGTCTGCACTACTATTACTATTAATCTTCTCATCACTCATTATCACCCATCCCCTGCCACTTGTGACTGTATGACTGTAACTTTGTCGCTTGTATCCTTATGATTTATATTGACTGTTTCCTAGTATGATTTGATTGCTTATTGTACCCTATGACTTAAGTGTTGTACCTTATGATTCTTGATGAATGTATCTTTTCTTTTATGTACACTGAGAGCATTTGCACCAAGATAAATTCCTTGTGTGTCCAATCACACTTGGCCAATGAAGAATTCTATTCTATTCTAAATAATAATAATAATAAAGAATTTAGAGCAGCAACAGGAAAGACAAATGGGTGGAGGGATTTTAAATTCTTGTTAGGATCTCCCCTTGAAGCTTGGGTTCCTCACAAACTCATAAGGATAATTGCTTGCTTTATTTTAATGTCACCTTCAATACAACTAAAAGCTATCTTCAATTTTAAAGGCTAACCAAGTCCAGTTGAATCATAGAGAATTCTCAGGATGGAGAACAGGAAGTAGGTAGTCACTGACCATCAAGCTGTTGGTAACCAGGTAGTGGAGTTAACAACTACAAGTCCTTTGTTCACAGTTTTCTCCAAGGTAGCAATGAATTTTGGATATTTCTATTGAAACGCTAATATTTTCTTGAGGAGATATAGGCATGCGCAAGTTATATTACTTTCTAAAAATTCCATGCAGATTTGCAAATGTTCTGTAGTGAGATGTAAAAAGTCTATCTCTTAGCATGGTTAGGTTTAAACCTACGTTATGGAGCCCATTCCCACCTTCTCAGACTTAAAGAGGCAAGCATAGTTCTCATCATCATAATCTAGTCTCCAGCAGCTGCATTTGAATTTTGGTCTAGGATGGTGTTTCTCAACCCCAGCAACTTTCAGACGTATAGATTTCAACTCCCAGAATTCCCCTATGCTGGCTGAGGAATTCTGGGAGTTGAAGTCCACACCTCTGAAAGCTGCTGCAGTTGAGAAATGCTGATCTAGCATTCCTAGCATTTCCTGCAAAACTTTAAAACATTGCTCTGAAAAATAGCATATGGCAGAATTTTCCCTCCTCTCAAATCTTCCCCAAATGTCCATGAAATGTCACCCCAAACAAAAACACTAACAAATGCCAAGGTTGCTGGTTAGTTTCCCATCTTTCATTTTTCTTTATTTAAAAAAAACCCGAGTCGTATTCTTGGTTCCTGCCCAAACTGCCAGTTCTGCCTTTTATGTAGGTCACTGATTGGTGATGTCCCAATTCATAACCTGTAGTAATAGCAATAGCACTTAGACTTATATGCCGCTTCACAGTGCTTTACAGCCCTCTCTAAGTGGTTTACAGAGTCAGCCTATTGCCCCACAACAATCTGGGTCCTCGTTTTACCCATCATGGAAGGATGGAAGGCTGAGTCAACCTTGAGGCTCTCAGGATCAAACTTCTGACTGTTGACAGAGTTAGTTGTGTGGCCCTCCTGAGCTGTTTTGCTGGCAGAGGACGGCAGGAGGCCATTTCAGCCAAAACGGAGCCTAGATGAGTGACATCAAACTGGCCACGCTCACCCTGGCCATGCCCCTTGCCCCCCCCAAAGTCAAACACAATCCTGATTCATTGGTTAGAGTGCAGTAGATTCGAACAGCCAAATTCCAGGTAGCCGGCAGTCAGCAGAAGTAGCCTGCAGTACTCCACTCTAACCACTGTGCCATCACGGCTCTTATATCCATGAGCTCTGCTCCACAAGTCTCACATTTCAATGTCAGAGGCACAACCACCTTATTGTTGAGGAATGGGGACCGAGGGACCTTTTCCCCACTTGAAAAATGATTTCTTTAGATCCTAATAAGACCTATTTGGCAGAGCCAAAACCAATGGTAGGTAAGGCCATTTCAGTCTCCTGCCTTTATACGTCTGTAATTAGCATACAAATCAAACCACATGTAGAGGAAGCATACTTAACCATCTATCTCTCTACCACAGGGGTGTCACACTTGATTTCACTGAGGGCCACATCAGGGTTATGTTTGACTTTGGGGGGGCAGGGGGGCGTGGCCAGTTTGATATCACTCATTGAGGCTCCATTTTGGCTGTGATGGCCTCCTGTTGCCCTCTGCCAGCAAAAACGGAGCTTGGGAGGGCCGTGCACAGCTTCCCCAAGCTCCGTTTTCACTGGCAGAGGATTGCAGGAGGCTGTCACAGCCCAAAACAGAGCTTGGGAAAGCCGCATGCAGCCCTCCCGAGCTGCCTTTTCGCTGGCAGAGGCATCGCAGGCCAGTTCTTCGCTGTTTCCAGGGCGGGCTCATGGGCCAGATCTAAGCACCCCCGGGCCGGATTTGGCCCCCGAACCTTGAGTTTGACTCCTGTGCTCTACCACCTGTTTGCTCTTTCTATTGTATGGAGTTCCATACATTACCAAATACAATTTCTGGTCCTCTAAGGCTACCGGGCATGCAGTACTGATTTTGCAAGATTCTGCAAAAATTCTGATTTCCAATCTGAACATCCTGCCAAGATCAAACCCCATACTCTGTGGAATGGCACCCAAGCTCCGGAATCATCAATGTCATCCATGCACAAGGCAACAATCGTGCCCTTAACACGTCACCTATCTTTAAAAACGACAAGTTACAACCATTTCTTTAGTGACCATTCAAGATACTGAAAAGGTGACTTTATGACGGGCCCTCACACTTAACAACTGCTGCAGCATCTCTAGAGTTGCGTGATCAAAATCTAGGTGCTTGGAACCGATGTATATTTACACTAGCTGCAGTGCTCCAGGGAGGTCACGTGACCCTCATTTTATGACCTCCCCAGCTGACTTCCTTGAGCAAAGTGGAAGCCAGTTTCACTTAACGACTATGTGATTCATTTAATGGCTGCAGTGATTCACTTCACGTCTATGGCGAAAAAATCACTTAAAATCACTGCCTGGCTTAGCAATGGAAATTCTGGCTTCTATGGTAGCTGCAAGTTGAGGACTTGCTATAAATGCAACTGTCCTAGCAATATCCCTTTCTCTGTCCCGGACCTGCCTGTTTTTTTGAATTTGATGTTTCTCAACTTTGACAACTCTTCAGATGCTGACAACTCCCAGAATTCCCTAGACAGCTCTGGGAGTTGGTCCACATATCTTAAAGCTGACAAGGTTGAGAAGCATTGCTCTAAAATAATGGGTTGCCCAGGGATAAACCATGTTTTGGGAGCAAGAGTCTCCCCTTATGTCAAATGCTGTCATTAATCCAGTCTGTGTTTATTGGGCCGGGCTGGGTTTTTATCCGCCAAACAGGCTTCTATCGGTATGTCTGATCAAGTCTCTGGATTTGGAAAAAAGGGGAGCTCTGAGGAGAGAGGCCCAACCTCTTGAATCCTTCACTCCCTGTGAAATTATGTGCAGCAATCATCCAATATTTTGGGCTCCTGCCAATCGATCTAGCGGCCATTAAGCATATAATAATTGCAGTTTTTGAAGTCTTTGGCATCTCCCTCCCACCTCCCTTCCTCTTGGGAAAATTCAATCTTTCTGTTTCCTGCAACAATTTTACTTGGTAATAATCAATGGCTATCTTAAAGCATCTCACCAGACGTGTTTAAAAATCAATCCAAATGTTTACCGCCGCAGGAAATTAAGGGGGCAGACAATTACTTTGTGACAGAGAACGAGGCTTGGAAAATACACATGCACACACAGCCTCTGAAATAAAGGCTTCATTTGGTCCAGTAGCAACATCTGCTTTATATAGTGTAAATAGACTTAGAACAGCTCCACATTTCCAGAGAGGAGACAGGTGCTCTATATTTTCACCCCAAGACTTAACAGTTCATTAGCTTGGGCATTGGCTCCTCTCTGCTGTAATGCCGCACTTCCTGTGCCAGCTGCAGTGATGAAACAAGATCTGAGGATACACACCCAGCTCTACAACCCAAGTCACCTAAAAAAATGGTTTGAGAAGGGCATGACAGCAAAATCTTGGAGTGAGTGGGAGAAAATCCAACCAGCTATCCTTTGGCCTCCACCCTAAAGTCAGCTTCTATAGCCCATCCCCTTCTATGGCCCCTGCAAACTGTATTCTCAAATTAACATGTTTATATGGGGACAGATTTTATAACGCTCCCGCTCCAAAGCACTTATACACCAACATGGAAAGAATGATAGACTTGTTTTTCTTTTTAAAAAGCCAGGGATTATATTATATTTATCATCGTGGCTTGAAAATTGAAGGGAATGCTTTGGATAAAACTCAGTGGCACTTTTTTGTGCGGCTGTTGAGAAAAATAGGATCGCCAACATGATTGCCAATGTCTGATGATGAATATGGCAGGAGGAGGAGGAGGAGGAGGAAGAGGAGAAGGAGGAGAAGGAGAAGAAGGAGGAGGAGAAGGAGGAGGAGGAGGAGGAGGGATTATAGGTAGTCCTCAACTTAAAATTGTTCATTTAACAATAGTTCAAAGTTTCAGTAGCACTGAAATAAACCTAATCCTCGCATTTACAACCGTTGTAGCATCCCCACAGCCACACAATCAAAAGTTAGGCTGTTGGCCAACAGCCTGTATTTACAGTGGTTGTCATGTCCTGGGATCACATGATCATCATTTGCGACCTTCACAGTTGATTTAAAATAAGCAAAGTCAACGGACAATGCTGGATTTACTTAAGGACTTCAGTTAACTGCAATGATTCACTTAACAACCGTGGTACCGAAGGTCATAAAATCAGTTGTGACTGATTTAACCACCGCTTTGCTTAGCAACAGAAAATCTGACCCTAACCATGGCTGTAAGTCAAGAACCTCCTGTATTTGCAATTCACGTTTGGAAGTCAGAGCATTATCTTTTGAATCTCAACTAATGAGCAGTTGGGCGATTTCTAGTTTACTGTTGTAAGAAGCAAATGGCTGCTGTAGCCCAGGGGTGTCAAACTGGATTTCTTCGAGGGCTGGATCAGCATTTTAGTTCACCTCCATGGGCCGGCCGGAGAGGGAGACGGGACAGACATCTCCTGTAGCACTTTGCCACAGGGGTGGGATGCTACCGGTTTGGATGTACCAGTAGCTCCGAAGAGCAGCTGTCATAGAACCAGTTTGGTATGACTTGCTCCGAGGATCTTAAGTTGGGCCCTCCCACCCGCCTGTGGTTCCTACAATCTTTTTATCCTCTCAACTGTTCGGTGCAGCAGAGCGGATTGCCCTGCTAATCAGCTGAGAGGCGCAGGGGTTTTACTTTAATCTTAGGACACACACGCGCAGCAAAGCGCGTGATTACCGAACCGGTTGTTATGCCGGTAGGGGGCCACATGCAGACCCCTCGTGCCCCATTTTGGCTGCCAGAGGCACCGCAGGCCAGTCCTTTGCTATTTCCAGGCTGGTCCCGTGGGCCAGATTTAAGCATCCCACGGGCCAGATGCAGTCCGTGGGCCTTGAGTTTGACACCCCTGCTGTAGCAGGTTATGTGACCTTGGTGACTGCTTTCAGGCATAATATGATGTGTTTAGGTATAGCATGTTATATGAATATAGTAATTATACAATCGTACTCCAGATTTAGGGTTATGCGTGTTCTGAGTGGCTCCTGTACTGCCAAATTCTGGATGACCACTAGAAAGCCACAATTTTAACTCTGGGGTTTTTTTTTTTGCTGCCATTTAACGGCTATTTGGATTTTTTCCATCCTTGCTTTGATAGCACTGTGTGAGCCCAACCGTTTAGTTTCTCTTATTTCACAAGTTTGCCAATAACAGTGGGTGACGACAAACCTGTGGGCTGTACTCTGGGCAGCTATTATCTCAGAGTCCCTAACCAGAGCTAGTTTCAAAGAAGGCCTTGGAACTGGGAGAAGCACAGATGCAATAGGGAACAAGGTTATCTCAGAGGACAGCCTTAATTCAAGAAGTTGCTTTGAGTGCAAGAATTGAAAGTCAGTGCAATGTAACGGCCAGAGTACCAAGGTAATTTCTACACTATGGACTTAAAGCATTTTTTTTCAAATTTCCCTGTCATTACTCTGCCAAACTAAGCAGTAAATGTGGACAGCTTCTATATCGCTTCAACAATGCTTGGGTGATACAATGAAGATATTCTAAAAAAGTATTGCAGAAGTGACCTAGGACTATGGGACAAAGAGGAAGTGTTAATTTAGCTTTGGGAGCATTGAATCGCCCACCATCTTTCTGCCTCACCAGTTTGTGGTGACCATGAAAGAGAGGTGGGTGAGAGGAACCACATCAGGGGTGGCATTCTACTGGTTCGGCCTGGTTTGGTTGAACCGGTAGTTCAGACGATCATTTGTCAAGATTTCAAGGTTTTAGTAACAACATATAAAGTCCTACATGGCTTGGGTCCGGGGTACTTGCGCGGACGTCTCCTTCTGGCATCACATTCCGATCGCCCTGTATGCTCTCACAGAAAGGGCCTCCTTGGGGTACCGTCGGCCAGACATTGTCGGCTGGCGGGGCCCAGGGGTAGGGCCTTCTCTGTGGGGGCACCCACCCTGTGGAATCAACTCCCCTTGGACCTTCGTTTGGCTCTGGATCTCCGCTCCTTCCGCCGTGACCTAAAGACTTGGTTATTTCAGCAGGCCGGCCTGGACTGAACCAAGAGGGGAGGGGGGTTTCTTTAAAAATTTTTTAATGGTTTTAATAGTTTTAATGTTTAATATTAGGCTTGTACTGTTTAATTATTTTTTAGTTAACTTATTGTATTGTATTTTTTATTCTGTGAGCTGCCCTGAGTCCTTAGGGAGAGAGGGCGGCATACAAGTCTAATAAATAATAATAATAATTTGTGAGCTAACTGGTTCTCTCCGACGATCAGCTGCTGGGCCATTTAACACACAGGGAGAGTTCAGGATTACAGGAGAAAGTCAGTAGGAAACCCTCTGTGCACGCACGCAAAGTGCGCCCACCAAGCCACGCCCACTGAAGTGGTAAAACAATTTGAATCCCACCACTGAAGCACATCTAGGTGGAGAGAAGATAGGACCTAAAATTTAGAGATCAATAAACCGATCCACTCTTGAACCGCTACTTTCTTTCTTTCTAGCTTACTTTCTAGCCTAATTTAGAGGAGGGGGTGCTGTCTGTTCTGACAGTTGTTAAACCGTTGGGAGTAAGAATTCCTGCGATGATCTGTGATCTGTTCTGCAAGTCACATGGAGGTCTAACAATAGAGCTTGATCTACCTTCTGGCCATCGCTGGTGAACACAATCTTGAACTCCCTGGAGAAAGGCAAGGGCATAAAATGTAATTAATAAGTACTCTGGTTTCAGGGGGGAAAAACAGGAGGCCGGATAAGATGAAGCTAATTTGTTCTGATCCAGCAGGGGCCTTTCTGAGGTTTGTCCACTGATTTCCAACTTGATTCATTAGAAACATCTCTTGCAACAGGATTCCAATACTTCTGGCAGGGTATCTAAAGGACAATCTATGGAACCCTCTCACTAAATCTTCCCCCAGATATCTGGAGGTCCCAACTCCCAGAGAGAATGTCACCCTAACATTGTTGATGGGAACTTGGGAAGACGTCGCTCCCATGCCATCTCCTTAGTGGGAGTCAAAGGGACCCAGGGACCTTCCAGGAACCCTCCTTCAACCTCTCTCCACCATGGCTGTGCCAGCTTAGGAGGCTGGGAACTGATGCAGTGCCACCTCTGGAAAGCATGAATTTCTCATTCTCAAAGCTGAGGCAGGCCATGCTGGATGAATAGCTTCTCTCTGCCATTCAATAATTTGTTATTTGGTTCAGATGAAATGATGTGCATCTCTCTCTTTCTCTCTCTCTGTGTATGTATGTGTGTGTGTGTGTGCGTGCGCAGGGGAAACAATGAGCCCATCATCCCAACGTCAGTTTCCAGAAAGGTGTTCAAAAGATCACCTTTGAGTTACTGCAATGCTTAGGGCTTATTTTTAGTTCACCGGTTGCACCGATGATCATTTTTTGTCAGCTCTTCCTACAAGGAGCCTTTTGCGGGTGGGGGGCTCCCCTTTCCTTTCTCCATCATCCCTGGTGTTGCTGGCCAGCTCTCCCCTCCCTTCCCTTCCCCTCCCCCTCCCCAGCCTGTGTCAGCGATAGGCAACGGGGAAGAGTCATTTGCATAGCTTAATACAGGCAAGGCAGGGCATTAGTATTCACATAAATGCACTCCTTGCAACTTTGCCAACTTGAGATCACTGCAAATTTGAGTGGATTTCCACCGAGACAACAGAAGGCACATCCCTTAGGCCAGCTTTTGCTCCTGCCAAATTTCAGTCACACAGCATCTCAATGAGATGGCTGCATTTAAAATTATTTTTATATATGTATCTATAAAGAGAGAGAGAGAGAGAGACAGAGAGGGAATAATCCTTCCCTATCATTTGTAGAGCTGGTTGGATTTTACCGGGAAAAATGAGAGGGGGGGGGTGGAGGAGAAAGAGGTTGTTTTGCTTTGCTTTATTTATCTCTCTATCTATCATGGTCCACATTGAGCAAATTGAAGCAAGGGGGGCAGTCAGCCTAGAGAGGATGGAGAGGGGGGGAATGGTAATGGTTCGACAACAAAACACTCAGTGTATCTATTTTGTCTTTCTGCCGCATGAACAGATTGGGGGGCATCGTAGGCACCAGCCCAGGGGTGTCCATGGGGAGAAGGAAACATGCCAAGATGGCAAGGCCCAATCCATGCTACCAAAAAGCACCATTCCTTTTCTTCATGTCTACTGTAACACAGGGCAATGAGGGATAAAGCTTTTGATGACATGGGGGTGCAGTTTGCCATTTGGCTTTCTTGGCCCCCTTTCCTGCGACACCCCTGCGCGAGATCTTTTGCAGAGAGGAACTGAGGAGAACTTGAAGATATTTTTTGTGTGGGAGTGGGGAGGGTAGAGGCACATAGGGGGCAAATAAAAAGAGAAGGGGAGGAACCAACGTGCCTGATTCTAGGTTACCCAAAGAGTTGGGCTTTTGTGAAATAGCTTTGGGTCCATGCTGCAATTTCATTCGGTCAGGTGAAGATCTACCAGAAGCAATTAATTATACATCAGCTTGATTAGGGCTTCACTTGATCCGTTGGGTGGTAGCGGCTTAAGTATGGTGGTAGCCGAAACCCACCGGTTTCTTCACCGTTTATTGTGGGTGAACCCAAATAATCGACCTGCGTACCAAAGCAGCCACTAGCGTTTCCAGAACATCATGCAAGAAATTCCGCTGCTGCATTCTATTCGTGGATGGGTAGGTTTTGCTCCTCTCAAAGGAAATGTGTTATAAATCTCCCTTGGAAAGCATGCAGATGTCCTACTATGTCATTACTCTCTACCTTGGCACCATGAGAGATATCCTGACCTACAACTAGGACCATCTCCGATTCAGTGGCCAAAGTAACCCTAAGCCTGCAGTTCTGCAGACCAACCTTTCCTTAACCTGGTTTCTCCAAGCCCTGATATTGTTGAGATTAAAGTTATGAGAATTCCCAAGCTTAGGAATTGCAAACCCCGGCACTTCTGGAGGGCAGCAGAGAAATGCTGGGACACGCCCCACCACCGAGTAAGCCTTATTGAAACCTATTCAAACTTCTGAGTAAACAAGCATATATATATGACAGGGAAAATATAACTGACAATGTGGCTTAATTAAAGCTATTACGCTAATTTGCAGATCATTTTAACCACGGCTTTTTTTCAGACAAACCTGGCTGAGTCTACCTATAATGCATTAAGTCATGAACTGTGGCTTGAGCCACACCACATGCTAAGACAAGACCGTGCAAATGAACTAATTACTGGTTGTTGAGGTCTTCTGGGTAGAATGCAGCCATATCCCTCTACATATGTGGAGCTAAGAAGATCATTATAGCTACTTCAAGAGATCCAAGGCCAACCAAGTATAACCTACTAGGTCATAGGCTTCCATTGACCCAATCCCTGCTTTAGAATATTTTCCCAATCTTTGCCAAACAGACAAAATTCGGAGAACCAAGTATACCAGTGCCATGCTCACACCATAGGATAAGCCAGGCACATTAAAAACTGGGGGTGCTGTATTTGCACAATGCCCCAAATTTAAGACTTGTTTGCTTGTTGGTGTTGATTAGCTTAGTGTGATACACGAACACAGTTTAGATGACCGTTCAACTTATTGCGCAAATTCAGAAAACGGATTAATCCAGTAATTAGATTTAATGTGTTATGTGAACACAGTACGTTCCTTGAGGGGGTGGGCTATGTCTCACCCTGGCAAGAAAAGTCTGAAGTACATCACTGGAGAAGAACAACAGGCGATCAAGTGGATCTCACGGCACAGATCCAACTGGCAGGTGATTCCCAGCTACCAAAGTAGACCACTTCCTTCATTAGTGGGCTTTGCGGTCTCCTGCCAAACCCGAAAGTGAACTTTGGAAAATGGGTAAGATAATCATCATCAACAGCATGTGCTTAACAACCAAAGGAGGATGCCGTTATCTAGGCAAGCTTTTGGAGGTCCAAAAAGCACACATCCAACTACGTAACAATCCACTTTGTAACTGCAGAACTCGGAAGAGGTGACATCCTTTGGAAATCAGCCTCCCTCCTCCCTTCTCTCCCCCCCGCCACGCCGAATCAGTGCCTTGTTAGGCTCCCCTATTCCAGAGGCTGCCTCTAGTTGTTGCTCCAGAGATATTATCATTAAAGAATCGTCCCCTCCCTTGGCTGCTTCTCCCCCACCCTCCCCTTGTTCCAGCGAGGCGCAGGCACCCCAGGATAAGAGAGCACCACGGCCACTCAGCAACCATTAGTGTTACTGCAAAGGAACTTGTAGCCATAGGGCAGCCACAGCAAGCCAGGCATGTAAGTGTGAACTCTGTCCTTCTCTCCCCACACATCCTGACCCCCCCCTTAACTCTTCCCCGGGGGTCCCAGCTTTCTACACTCCCATCTCTGTCACTAAGGCATCTGACAGCAGAGTTACCGGGACACCCAGCCTAGGGAAAAAGGAAAAACAATGGGGGGGGGGTCGGCTTTTCTCCCCTCCTTGCTGCTGCTTTCTCTGTCCCGCTTAAAAGGGCTGCTGCACCTTTAAGAGTTGCAGTCCGCATGACAGGGAGAAGTTTAGCAGGTGCACCTTTGGTGGTGGCTGCACTGCGACTGGACAAGCCCCTTTTTGGAGGTCTCTCTCTTCCTTAGAGGAGGCATCTCTCCCCACCCACCTGGCTCCACCTTGGGCTCCTCTGCCAGGCTGACCCTGCCTGGGGAGACAGCCTTGGCACACGCTGGCTGTATAAGCAAGGGGAGAAGGCAGCCTTGTCTGTATAGGAGAGAGAAGGCAGCTCTCTGACCCCCACCCCCACCCATCCGCCAGGCCCCCTGGGCTGCAGTTCAGAGTCACTATTGTTCTCTCTTAACCCAGTTGCAATCCTTCCCATCAAGAGGAGAGGCAGAGGTTTGCAACAGAGCTTCCCAAAATGAGCACATTGTGGGTCAGTAGCCAAAAAAAGGGCTGAACCTATTTTGCATTCTCCTCTACAGCCAGAGCAGAGTAACTCAGGCATCCATTCAGCCCATCTATGGGACTCATCCCAAGTCAAGGCAGACCAATGACCGGAATTGGCATACGGAGGGAGGCTGCCTGCCCCCTCTCCCCTCCCCTCCCCTCCCCTCCCCATGGGTCTGGGTTGGGATCAGCTGAAGAATATATAAAAAGTATGGCATCTGGGCATGTGCAGAGTGCACTTCGCCCCACGGATGGTGCAATGGCAAACAAAGGGCTAATTTTCCAAGGGTCGGAAGGGGAAGCTGACAGGATTGCTTAAGAACATTGTCCCAGCCCTCTGCTGATACCCAGGGATTCCCAGGCTGGAGGCAACCTGGACAGAGAGGTTTTTTTGGGGGGGTGGGGCAGGTCTGTATCCCAACACATCTGGGGGGGCACAAGGTTGGAGGAGGCTGCTCCACACCTTTATGCCCTGTTTTGGGTGTGTGTGTGTGGTGGGGTGCTTAAGGCCTTTTAAGCAGAGTGTGCTTGCGGGGGGGAGAGCAAGAGTTATGGGACGCGTACCTCAATGTCAATATCTTCCCTTAAAGGAAAGAGTGAGGTTACATCGGGCTCTCTCATTGGAGCCCCCTACTCCCCCTCCCCGCCCCATCTGCAGATTTCTGAGGGAAAAAGCCAGTGGCAAGCGATTCAAACGGCCCCGGAATGACAACGCGGTGCGGGGAAAAAAACCCACTACAGATGGGGTGGGGGCTGGCAAAGAGGCGGCTGGGGAAGGGCGCGCCGGAGCTGCGACTGCCTTCGAGGTAGCGTCTTCAAGGTTAACCGCGAGGGGGAGTCCGTCCGAGGGAGGGAGGGAAGGAGGCCAGAGTTCAATCCTGACCCATGCACGCCCCCCTCCCCACCCCAAGACTTCCCCCCCCGGCGACCTGAGTTAGACCCCCCCTCAGTCTCCTCTCACCTGCAGAGCTTTTGCAGGAGGCTAATTCTGGGGGGCTCCCCCCTCTTACCCCAAGCCCCTCTTCTGCGGAGATGAAACTCCCATCTACGGGGTGGGTGGGTGGTAGTGGGGGGAATGGAGGGTTGGGTGAGGGTGGGAGAAGGGAGAGAAGAAGACCCCCTTTCTCCGGGCTGCGGGAGAAAAAGCTCCTCTCTCTTGCAGTGGCTTGCGCGGAAAGCCCACCGAGTCCTCCCTCCTTTCAACGCTCGCGAGCGAGGGAGGGAGGCACGCCGTACCTCGAGCGAGTTTTTCCTCAAGGTCACCCATATAGTACATGCATACTCAAGGCTGGCAGGCGTAATTTGGATGGAACACCCCCCCACCCATTCTTCTACCCAATCCTCACCCCCTCGGTCGGTCCATCCCTCCCTCTCTCCTCCCCGAAGGATGCTAGGAGCTCCTGCCTCCGCGATGCCCCCTTTGGCTCTAACCACTGGACCGCACCGTTCTGGAGCCTTAGCCAGCATTTTCCTTTTGGGAGGCTCTCTCTCTTGAGCCCCCTCCTCTCCCTTGCAGCGGACCCTCCCCTGCGATTCTCCCTCCCCCCCTTTAAAGTCCTTGCAACCCAGCCATTAAAAAAAACTATTCCTTTCCTAGAAGAACTTGCACCGTGCTAGGTACTTTCAGGTAACCAACAGGACGAATCGCCGCGGAAGGAGGAGGAGGTGGTTGGGGTGGGGGGGTCTCCGCCCTGGCTCCTAACCCACTGAAGTGGGGGGGGGTTGTCGTCCCCACCCACTCTTCCCGGCTGCCTCCCGCCTCCCCCCCACGAGAGGAACTTCTCGGCTCGCCCCAAAGCAACAAGAAGCCAGAGCAACAGCCCGTACAGTACCTGCGTGCGCCAAGTAGCTCAGGGCGACGGTCCAAGGGAGCCAAATCGCCGGCTTCATGATGGGGGACGGACGGAGGGAGGGAGGCGAAGCAGGTTAAGGGCGCCGGTCCGAGAGGGCGTGCGCTGCGGGCTGGGACGGGGCTCGCTGCGGGAGCCCTCCTCCGCTTCCCCGGCCGCCTTCGCCCTGCTTCCCAAAGGTTGGCTTCCAAGTCCTCTGCCCCAGCGGCGGCAGCGGGGCTTGGTTGTTGTGGGCGGGGTGGTGGTGGTGGCTGTGGATTCCCCAACAGTCTTTGCAAGTCCCAACGCGGGGCGAGAAGAAGATCCCGCTTCTGTCTCTTGACCTTGAATTCCGGGCTGGTGGGAAAAAGCCAAAAGTGAAGCGCAGCTCAACCGAGGCAGCAGCAGAAAAAAAGGGGGAAAAAAAAGACACCCCGGCAAAAAAGGTGGGGGGTTGAAAGCGGCCGAGAGTCCAAAGAACCAACCTCCGGGCTTGGCACCTCCTCTCCCCCCCTTCCCCGATGCCCGGGACCCTCCAAGTGGCTCCCCAGCTACTTGGCACACTGTCGCCCTCCACCTCCAGGGAGCTCGTGCTCATTCAGCAGGGCAGAGGGTGACCACGCCCATCCCGGCTCCGGATTGGCTGCTCGGGAGGCTGCACTCATTGCGGGCTGCGAGAGGAGGAGGGGGAGCGTGGTGGGGGGGAGGCGGAATCGCACGCTTGCAAACCTCGAAAGCTGCCGGCCAGCAGGGCAGCCCGCGGCCGGAGCGGCTCGTCCGCTTATCCGCTTTCTTCGCCCAGGCTAGAAAGCGGGTGATCGCGGGAATCCGTGGAGGGGCGGAGTGGAGGGGGAGGGGGGGAAGAAAGAAGCACTCGTCGCTTGCCGAAGAGCGTGCATGGTGGGGTTGGGTGTGCGCTCGCCAGGCTGTTGGGGCGGGGTGGGTGGGTGGGAGTAGGTAGACCGCCGGCAGGAGTGTGGGCCGGGGTTTAGTTGCCGTGTCCCTTTGGCCCGCCATTCGCTTCCTTAAAACGGTCCGGTTTGCAAAACGCCAAACTTAATCCCGGGCCGGTCCATTATCCCCCTAACCAGTACGAGGTTGCAACCTTCGGGGGAGCGGGGGGGGGCGCTGCTGTGGATCACGATTCGCTAGTTAATTTGCTCCTGCTTGAGCAGGGGGTTGGACTAGATGACCTCCAAGGTCCCTTCCAACTCTGTTATTCTATGTTCTATGTTCTAATAGGAAAGAAAGAAAAAAAATCAGGAAAGGTGGTACCTTTAAGATCTGCAACCATGAGTCACTAAGCGCCCTTGGGGGACTTTTATGAATGGGGGAGAGAGAAGGGGGAGGGGCTTTTGCTGTTTGCCTTCAGCCTGCCGGATCTCTTGGAAGTGGGAGGTGGGGGACGGTTTGGCCCAAATCCTATAGTGCCCCGTTGACCGGAGATTCCGCCTTTCCACCTCGCTACCTTTTCCCATTTGCTTCTGCCTCAGTGGCTCTTTTGTTGAAACCCGCTGTGTGTGTCTCTCCCGCCCACCCACCCCCCAACCTCCAGGCTTCCGCTCCTACAGTAGTTTCTAGCGCTGGACTCCTGCGCGCTGCAAAGTGTGGAAGTTGCATTATTTATTTGGGGCACTGGAGCTGGGAGACTCTTCTTGACCCGCTTCGCAGGGAAAGAAGAGCAAGAAAAAGAATATATATATATTCCCTAAGCTCCGGGGAGAATCAGGCTACACAACAACCTGATGCAACCACCACAACCCCACTCAGCAAGGTGCTTTCTTGACCGTGGGAGGAGGGGTGTTTGCTTGCTTCACCCATTGACATGCATCTGATTTCGCACCTCCTTTACTTCGGGTATCCTGTGAGAAAGCAGAGGCTAAATTACCTGCAGAGCCAGTTTGCATTGCTACCTTGGTTGCCTAATTAATACAAATATGTGCATCTCCTTTTTGAATCGCCTAAGGATGGAGAAGTCTGTGCCAACAAGGTGTAGTTGCCTTCTGTTGGAATGTTTTTTTGGACTTTGGGGAAGCTCTTTCTGAGCAGTTTGGTGAACTGGTTGTTGGAAGAAATCATTAGGGCACAGAACCGGTTGTTAAATTATTTGAATCCCACCACTGGGCCAGTCCTGTGACTATTGCAGCTCTGGAATATGGGACCCACTTTCTCACCAATGTCAGCAAGCCACCGTCAGTCAAAATTCATATTAATGGTCCGCAGGATTTAAAATTATGAGTTTGGTGGTCCCTGAGGTCTAAAAGGTTGGCGACCCCTGCTTTAAAGTGTTCAGAACAGTTCATACACCTTATTCTAGTCATCCTTTGTGGGGGGATACTATAAGTTTATACCCATATTACAGGCAGGGATGAGGAAAAACTGAGGGCAGGAACTCCCTTCATATGTGGAGTTACAGATGTGCTCTGGTGGTGAAAGGATTCTATTTTTATTCCTGGACTTCATCTGAGATTGGACACTGGGGCTTGACTGCTGATTCCTGGTAAGCTGTATGAAATATTTTCTATAATGAAAATGCAGCGAAGCGAAGAATGGCTCAGAAGAAGGAGAAAGTCATACTTTTCTGGGGGAAAAAATGACGGTTACTCCTTTTTTTTGGCATTTCCTGTGCCTGGAATTTGAACAGAGAGCCTATCTAATGATCCTATTTCTTCGATCTTAAAATAGCTCTGCTTTTTGCCTGCACTAGAAGCGTTCGCACATGCACGAAGGCAAACCACGTGGGATGTTTTTTTCAGATCTTGCTTCTGTCAGGAATGGATGGACCTACATCTGTTGAGGGGTTTGCGCTGGTTGGTGGCAGCGCTTGGCTTGGGACAGGGGACCTAGGCACACAAAAGGGAAAAGGCCATTCACCACTTCAGCCCGGAGAGATGCTTTGCAAGGCCAGTCCTGTTGCCCAAGCTGGCAACTTCCTTCAACAATGTCCTTCTTTGGGAAGGCAGGTTATATACTCCTTGCTGTCTGGTCCCTGTTCCTATTTCCTCACTCCCCATCAGTTGCTTTCCTGGTTAGGCACAGCATTAGGGATTGGCATGCAGGAATGTGGGAAGCACCATTAGCATCCTGCATACATCCCTGATTCAAATTAGGTTCACACACTGTGTCTGGGGTTGGATCTACCAGATTCCCCCAACCGATTACCTGCACTCCCAGGAAAGAGGAAGGTGGGTGCAGAAAGTGGTCTGTGGGGGATCTCTGGAGGGTTTTAGGCCAGGGCTGCCCCCCTCCTCACCTGTCCTCCCCTTTTTGTCTTCAGTGCTTTTCTGTTTTAACAGCACCAAATCGAGGCTGCCCCTCAGCTGACCTGCTTCCTGGTTCCCGGGTGGCATAACCTTCTGAAACACCAAGCTGATATGCCGTTGGGCTCCAGAGCCCCCCGCTCCTTTTCTTACCATACGCCTTTCCCACTAGCATCTGTTCCCAATTATCTCTTGGAAGTGTGTGCACTAAGCAGCTGAGGGGTGTGTGTGTCTGGGTGTGTGTGTGTCAGTGTGTGTGTAAGGCTGGTGTAGGGAGACACTTTCCCCCTGCAGCATGTTAACAATAATTGCATCAAGTCCTGTGCCCCTCAACTTTTTTGGGTCTCTTCAGGCTGGCCCAGCAGACTTTCCTAGACCTCCAGACCCCAGAGATGTCACCGTCTTAAACAGCTTGCATCAGTGGGACCCAGATCTTCTATCTAGTCCAGAGGTCTCCAATTTTGGCGACTTTAAGATCAGTGGACCTCAACTCCCAGAATTCTGGGAGTTGAAGTCCACCAGTCTTAAAGTTGCCAAGTTTGGGGACCCCTGATCTAGTCCATAATCAAAGTGACTTGAGTGTCCAGCCCTGTGCTTCTCAACCTTGGCTACTTGAAGATGTGTAGACTTCAACTCCCACAATTCCCCAGCCAGCATGGCCTTAAGTCCTTAGCCTCTCAGAATGCAGGAGAGTTTTTAATCTCCTCCTCTCTGGCAAATGCAGTTGTGCTAGAACCAGTCTGGTGTAGTGATTAAGGTACTGGTCTAGAAACCAGGAAACTGTGAGTTCTAGTCCTGCTTTAGGCATGAAAGCCAGTTGGGTGACTGGACCAAATCACCAGACCTTTGAGTTCTAGTTCTGCCTCAGGCATGAAAACTGGCTGCACGATTAGGCCAATCACCAGGAGACGGTGAGTTCTAATCTTGCCTTAGGCAAGAAGCTTAGCTGAATGACGTTGGGCTATCACTCTTTCTCAGTTCAACCTACCTCTCAGGGTTGTTGTTTTGAGGAAAAAGAAGAGGATGAAGGAGTATCTTGTGTGTTCACCACCTTGACTTACGAAGTAATAAAGGCAGAATTAAAAAATGAATACAATTTCTCCTTGCCATGGGCCACTGGGAACCAGATGCCATGGGAATTAGTGCATGCCACAAGTCCTCAAAATAGATTGCAGATTGCTGATGAATGGGTGGGAGGAAGACACTGAAAGAGATTGCTGCCACTTTGTTTTCCTTTTGTGTGATGGAGATTAAACTGACCAGCAATATTGGCTGAAAGCTTCAACATCTTTACCTCTTAAATCGCCCACCTGTGTTAGCTTGCCTCTGACTGAGCAGTATTTACATACAAGCCATTGGCAGATGGCAGGTAAAGTGGGCCACACACACACCACTGCAGGTCCTATATTTATAAATGGGTGCGTGTGTGTTTGTAAATGCAGGATTCTTTTTTATTTTTATTTTACGTATGTAAGTAAGAATTCAAAGTGAGCATTGCAGCTGGCTGAGGAGTGGCAGTAGTGAGGAAGCTTCAAGACATGAAACAAAACAGACACCAGATCCAGCCCAAGAGGATTTGAAAAGAATATTCTGAAGATTTAGAGATTAAAGTGTGTGTGCGTGTGTGTGTGCGTGCAAGAGGGCACTGGCGTGTGCATTGAGCAGGCAGGGTTGTGCTCTGCCAGACCTGGAGGATGAATGACAGGCAAGGAATGGAATCGTGAATTCAAGCCTTTATTGAAGATGGTACTGCTCGTCTGGTAACTTCCAGGTAGGAGGACTTCAGCTCCCAGAACTCTCAGCAATAACCTGGCTGTTTGGTAAATTCCTCCAGTGGATGTCAATGCATCTGGAAGTTTTCAAGGTTGGGAAACACAGGCTTATAGTTTATATGAGTAATCCTTGATTTACAACGGTTATGGAAAGGCTCTGAAAAAAAGTGACTTAGACCAGTTCTTGGATTTGCAACCATCACAGTCATGTAAATAAACCCTGCAGTCATGTGGCCAAAATTCAGGTGCTTTGCAACCAGCTGGGTCTTAGGATCACATGATCATCATTTGCACTCTTCCAACCAACCAGCTTCTAACAAGCAAAGTCAGTAGTGGAAGCTGGATTCACTTAATGACCATAGTAAAACGGTTGTAAAATCAGGCACAAATCATTTAATGACTGTCTCACCTAGCAAAAGAAGTTTTGGTCCCAATTGAGATTACAAGTTGAGGACTCCCTGTAGAAAAAGGAAACTGCTAAGGAACAGCTGAAGGTTAACTTGGGAGTATCTGCATTATGCCTGGATGGTTGGCCCGGAAGGCAGGGCTTCTGTTTTCACAAATCTTTTGCTTCTTAGAAGTGCTGAAGAAGTGCTAGTAACAAGTGTCGAGCCATATGCAGGCATACCAGCGACATGGTTTTTCTAATTTCTAATATTGCTCCAACAGACAAGTGAAAAAGTTGTGGCACAGGAAAACAAACAAAATATGTGATTTATAGCAATAGCACTTAGACGTATGTACCACTTCATGGTGCTTTACAGCCACCTCTAAGCAGTTTAAAGAGTCAGTCTATTGCCCCTAACAATCTGGGATCCTCTTTTACTGACCCCAGAAGGATGGAAGGCTGAGTCAACCTTGAGCTGGTCAGGATCGAACTGGCAGTGGGCAGAGTCAGCCTGCAAAACTGCATTCTAACCACTGCGCCACCACAACTATATTTATAAACTTCTAGTAAAGAGGTAGGTAATATTTAGGGGTAGATAATATTTGGGGGGGCTGGGTCTGGACATTCTGATAGCATGTGGAGGATGTGCTCACATCACAGAATACCTATTTCCAGAAGGCAAAAAGATGGGAGTTTTTCCCAATCACTTATGCTATTCAGGATCCTGCATGCATTGGTATATCCAATCTGGTAGGGCAAGGAAAGATATTTTGGATGTTAAGGTGTTGTCCATAAACACACCAATAAATCCATCATGCTGTTTATTTCTGCCTAGTCTATGAAGAAGTAACTTTAGGCATTATTGTGCCCTAAGTTCATGATGGACGACAGCTGAAAAATAAAGACATCCCATTATGAAATATTTGCTCAGTGCCTATTTTGCCTACTGCCATTCAGTCACTCTTTTCCAGAAATATAGGCAATCCTCCATTTACGACATTAAGCCTGGAATTATAGTTGTAAGTTATTACAGATGTAAAGGCATCACTTGACCAAACCCATTTTTTGGACATTTTTTTGCAACATGGCCATTAAGTGAATCAATTTCCCTAAGAGATGTTTTTTTTGCCAATGTAAATGAGTAAATGCTGCAAACAGGCAAAAAAATATCATGTTGCAGTCATATGGCCCTGAGTTGCTGCAAATGGCCAAAAAAGGTGAGCCAGTTGCCCAAAATCCAGTCACATGACTGCAGATGGGTATCTGCTCAGCCATCATAACTTTGAAAATAGGTTGTGAGTAACTTTTGGGGGTTTATTATAACTTGAGGGATTGGTCGTAAGTCAAGGATTACTTGTAATATAAATATAAACCATAGAAAGAATTGAATCTTCTATGGGTTCTGTTCAAATCCTGGCTATTATAAGGACGTGCACACCTAATTTTCCTGGTTTACAGTATGGAAACAGTAGAGAACCTGCCCAGTATTTCACAGTTGAGGAAAAAAAGACAATTATATTTGCCTTTTCTATTGAGCTTATTTCCAAGCCAAGCATCGGATTGACCTTTCACCTTCCCCTTTCTTTGCATTGGCTGCATGTTCCATTTATTTAAACCAGCATTTCTCAAATGTGGCAATTCTAAGATGTGTGGACTTCAGCTCCCAAGGATCCCTGGCCAGCATGATGCCTGGGGAATTTTGGGAGTTGAAGTCCATACATCTTAAAAATGGCCAGGTTTGAGAAATGCTGATTTTTAAGGGCTGTAGAACTTTGTAAGTCGTTCCTACGTTGCCTTTGGAGGCAGTGTGTCTTCATAAATGTATTTGTTTCCTTTGAAAAGGAAAACCAGTTAGAGTCCTTCCAGACTCTTTAACAAGTGATTCCATTCAACACAATGCACTTTACCAGGTCAGTTACTAATCTGGCAGTTGCATTTATGCACCACGTCAAGTTGAGTCTCATAATAGATGTGGGTATATTTATAGTGACAGCTAGAGCCATGCATCAATGTTCAGCTTCTGGAGAGGTAGCTGTGTGCACCCAAGCAAGGTGTATTTGCAGGTGCCCATCCACCGAAGGGCATAAACCAGAAAGCCAGAAATGTAATCTCTATATACTCCCTGAAGACAGGACCGAATCCAAATGAATGGCAATGCACCTGAGTACATATTGATATTTTAGTAAAAGCATTGCCCACTTTGTTTTCCCACGGCTCTGTTGCTTTCAAGGGCAAGTCATTTGACTCCCTTCACTTTTGATGTCTGACTTGTGGCGAAGGTGCTGAGAAGCACAGCAGCTGTGCAAATCTCTGCCCTGTTCCCCTTTAGCAGGGACAAAACTCTTGGCTTGTCCTTTGGCTTGGCTCTGAAGAAAACTCTTGAGTTGTTACCCCCTCCTGCTTCCCCCCCCCAAATCAGGACTGTAAGGGAAGATCTTGCACCTGGTCAGCGGAGGCAGTTGGGGCCTTCCTTCCCCAGGTGCTTGGATTCCCAAGCCTCCCCCAGAACCTTCTGCCTGTAGGACCAGCTCCCACCTCCCCAGGCCTTTGATGTTCCCATTCCAGCCACCCCGTCTGATGGCTGTAGCGGCTGTTTGATGGCAGCTGGACTGCGGAGCATTCGGCCTGGGTTCTGGTGGGAGAGCAGCCACATGTTGCCAAGGCTGGCTGTCGGCACCATGCAGCTCCCAGCCTTCTTTCCTCCTCCTCCTCCTCTGACTGGGTTGCAAAGAGATGTCTTCAAACAAAGTTGGCAGGGAGGGTGGAGTTTGGGCCTTTTCATGCATCCCTTTGTGGTTTTGTCTCTTTTCCCCGCTCCCTCTTTCCCTCCATTCTGCATTCTCTCAATAGAAGCCCAGCAGGAGAGAGCAGGCTTGGGCCCAGCCTTGCCACGGGTTGGCCTGGGAATTCCAACAGATTTTTCAGATGGCTTTTTTTTTAAATTATTGCTGGGCTCCCTTCTTACCAAATAGAATTCTTTATTGGCCAAGTGTGATTGGACACACAAGGAATTTGTCTTGGTGCAAATGCTCTCAGTGTACATAAAAGAAGAGATACATCCATCAAGAGTCAAGAATCATCAGGTGCAACACTTAATAATAAGCAATCAAATCATACTAGGAAACAGTCAATATAAATGGTATGGATAAAAGCGACAAAGTTACAGTCATACAGTCACAAGTGGGAGGGAATGGGTGATAAGGAGTGATGAGAAGATTAATACTAATAGTAATGCAGACTTACTAAATAGACAGTGTTGTGGGAATTATTTGTTTAGCAGAGTGATGGCGTTCGGGAAAAAACTGTCCTTGTGTCTAGTTCTGGTGTGCAGTGCTCTGCAGTGTCGTTTTCAGGGTAGGAGTTGAAACAGTTTAGGTCCAGGATGCGAGGGGTCTATAGCAGAAGTGGTATTCAGCAGGTTCTGACCAGTTCTGGAGTACCAGTAGCAGGAATTTTGAGTAGTTTGGAGAACCGGCAAATACCGCCTCTGACTGGCCCCACCCCCATCTTCTTCTCTGCCTCCCATTGAGTCCCAGCTGATTGGCTCGGTCTTCTTTGGTTGCCCTTCACAGGAGAACAGAGCTGGAAAGCAGGTTAGTGGAGTGGGGAAGAAATGGAGATTTTACAGTATCCTTCCCCTGCCACGCCCACCAAGCCACGCCCACAGAACTGGTAGTATAAATTTTTGAATCCCACCACTGGTCTGTAGATATTTTCATAGCCCCCTTTTTTTTGAAAAAAGTTTTTATTTTTTACATAGACATAGACATGACATAAACATAAAACCATCTTCCAGTTACAAAAACCCTCTTTTTGACTTGTGCAGTACACAGGTCCTTGATGGAAGGCAGGTTGGTAGCAATTGTTTTTTCTGCAGTCCTCTCTGAAGTCTGTGTTTGTCTTGTTGGGTTGCAGCCAACAAATGGTGCAACAAGAGCAGAAAGGGGTGCAGTGAGTAGTTTTGGGGATGGGTTTTTTTGGGGGGTCAAAATCAAGGTTTCTGGGAAAGGGATGGATGAGAAATCCAGCTCTAGTTCCACCTGGACTTAAGTCAGATTGATGCTGGGGTCTTTGTGCTGCCCCTCGACACTCCCAGTTTGGCTACTCCAAATAACCATATAGTGAGAAAGAGACGAGGGAGGCTGGTCTGGGAAAATGGAAGAGCCTTTTTGCCTATTCCCCCTGGGGACTGAGAAGAATGCGTGGTCTGCAGAAGGAGCGGCTCAGAATATTATTATGAATACGATTAATTATTTATTTCACAGGGACACGTCCTTCCCGCAAAGCCCAGAAGGGTTTATAAGCGAACAAGAAAAACTTCCAGAAATCAAGAGATTTATGATCCAGAGAAGATTGTTCTCAACTACTCCTGTGTCAACAAGTTGCTGTGGTTTTCCCCAAAGGATGCATCAAACCCTGTCCAGCCAGCCAAGTGTTTTTTTTTTATTTTTATAGCTGCTTGATGGTTTTTAAGATGGGAAAGTGAAAGGCTAGGACAGACACAGCGTGTGGTCGAGTCTTTTCCCTCTTTTGCCAATTCCATCTGGCCAAGAAACATAACTGAGGAGACTCATTTTCTGGATTTAAGCTTAAATGCCGTGAGACCTATACCATAGGATGAACGGTTGCAGGAACTGGGCATGGCTAGTCTAGTGAAGAGAAGGACCAGGGGAGACAGGATAGCAGTCTTCCAATATTTGAGGGGCTGCCACAGAGAGGGGGGTCAAGCTATTTTCCAAAGCACCCGGAGGCCAGAAAAGGAATAATGGATGGAAACTGATCAAGAAGAGATTCAACATTGGAAATCAGGAGAAATTTTCTGACAGAGAGAAGTCCATCCCATGTGCATAACTGCGAGGGATTGTAGTCCAAAACATCTGGAGACGATCAAGTTAACTAGCTTTCTATATACGTTGAATTATATTTTCAAAGCCATATGCAGAATAAATGAATGAATGAATGGATAGGATAGGAGAGAATAAGGTTGGACCCTGGAATAAATATATTTTAAGGTATCTCAGTAATGGCAACCCTTTTGGGCTTGGCATGTTACAAATTAGGAAAACGACTCACTTGATTCTATTGGCGTGCCCACCCCCTCAAACCCCCCAAAATTCTTTGTCTCCCCCACATCTGGGCCACTTGAACAGCTGCACTTGGTGGCAGTGCCAAGGCTGCCTGAAGAAGTGGCCTTGCCTTCAGCCCTAGTGTTACTGCTTCCAATCAAGAAGGCCACCTCATGCCATTCCCCAGGGTGCATGAGCTTTGGGGAATGGCATGATTGTTAGTGCTCTCCAGGAAGTCCTAGGTGCTCAGGGCTGGGCTGCTGGGGGCTTGCAGAGGTTTGGGAGAGCCCCTAGCTAAGATTATGTGCAGTTTGGAGAACCCCCAACTCCTCCTGCTGGCCCCGCCCACCCCAGGAGTCCCCATGTGGCCCGTTTTAGATGCAGATAAGTGCAGGGCGCATGTGGAGGCTTGGGAAGGGTGAAAAACGGGCCTCCCAGAAGTTCAGGAAGGCCAGAAATGAGCCCGTTTCTGGCTTCCAGAGGCCTCCAGATCCCAGGGAGGCCGTTTTCGCCCTCCTGGAGGCTCAAGGAAAGCCTCCGGAGCCCAGGGAGGGCAAAAACATGCCCCCACCATGGTACAGGAGGCTGGCTAGGCCACACCCACCATGGCCACGCCCACCCAGCAACCAGGCAGAGAAGCCTTTGCTAAAATTTTTGAAGCCCACCCCTGTCTACGCTATTTACCTTAAGGTGGTTTTTCTTTCTGTGGACAGGACCCTGCATCCTACCCAAGATGCTCTGAGGCGCTACGGGTTCTTTGCTCTTGAAGCAGCTTCAGGTAATGGTTTTCCGTGGCCTGAAAACCACACATCCTAGACATGATTTTTCGACATCGTTTGTGGTGGTCATTAAGCAAACCACAGTAGTTAAGCAACTCAGTATTCCCCAGTAGTGGTTTTTTTGGCTGGAAACTAGAAGTAAACACTGGAAACTGGCAATTTTTTTTGGTAAATTGTAGTCACCTGATTGCAGTGCTGCAAATGACGGTAAAGCTGAGATGATTGCCAAGCATCTAAAATGTGACCATCGGGATGGGGTTTGCAGCCGTCGTAAGTTCAAAAACAGCTTGAATGTAGCTTTTGTGGGTTTGCCGTAACTTCAGAAGGTCACTGAGGAACTGTTATGTATGCAGGTTTGAATGTCATTGGTTAAGTTTGAACTGTTCTTGTAAAATGTCAGAAATGATTGGTTTAAAAAGTGCGGGAAAACCCTGCACTCTGATTGGCTGGCAACTGCAGCTGCAGCCCAGCCAAATCGGGCCTGTTATGAGCTGTAGTCACTAATAAACTCTTCACTGAAGCACTCCGCGTCTGACCCTTCATGCAAATCTAACACAAACCAGTTGTAAATTGAGGACTACCTGTACGTAAGTACAGAGATTCACACCATGTATTGAACTATTTCTTAACCAAAGGGTTCGATTCCTACTATGGACAAAATTGGTTGCAGAAGTTGATGGCTGAAATGGCAAAATGGGTCCATTTTGATTAAACAAAAGAACATAAGTACTTTCATTTCCACATGGAGACAAACTTCGTGCCTGATGTGGAGAAGAATGAAAATTTGACTTTCACTGATTAAACTGATAGATTTTTATAGAAATGGCTTGTTCATATTATTATGAAAAAGCAAGAAGCATTGATTTGACATTAATGCCTTATTTTACTGTAACAGAGAGAGTCGGAAGTCAATGCTTTTTTCTCCTTCTTCTTATTTTTCCTCATTTCTCTTTCCCCTTTTCCTCCCCATGGCTTTTCTATTTATTTTGTATTTTGTGTTTCATAATACTTTATAACTCAATAAAAATGTTAATGGATACAAGAACTATTACTTAACCAAACAAGATGGATTTTCTTATCCACTAAGCTACAAAGCAAACCAAAGCATCTTAACCAAGTTTAAAATAAATGAAAGTAAGCATGGTTAGGCTGCTGTGTAGGCATGGCCACGGTCTCTTCTTCGTACCGTCACAATAACTTGCTGGGCTGACTTAAGATAGACCACTATTGGTTGGCCTAACATAGACCAGAGAGGTTCTGGGCTGTGTGGAGATACAAACTTAAGTCTTGCTATATGTCATGCCCCTGTCGGAGTCTGAATCCGAGGAGGAAGATGAACAGACAGGGAGTGGGAGTGTGGCTCCGTTGGCTGTGGAGAAAACTGGGGAAGGGCAAAGTCCAGCTGGGCAGTGCAGGAGAGAGGTAGAACAAGGGAGAGGGAGTTCAGAGGAAGACCCAGGCCCACCCCCTCTTCATCCTAGGGCACGCAGGGAGGAACGGAGAAGAGAGCAATGTGGGTTGTGTGGCTTACGGGTGGGGGGGGGAAGGGCCCTGATTCCCTTCATTAGCCGCAGCTGGGAAAGAGTTTAAAAGAAATGTGTGCTGTGTGTGGCAGCTACTGAGAGCAAACATAAGTTTATCTTGTGTTGACTTTGGTTATCTGTGTTCCTGGCGTCTTCCCAACTGTGTTGAGTTATTGCCGTTCCTTCACATCTGGAATTCTTGCTCCTGTTCTGCCAGACTAATTACCTAATTTTGCCTTGATTGGACTCATAGTTATAGATTGTGTTGACCATGTTTTGACTTAATTTTCTGCAGTCAAAGGCTGTTCCTGGGAGAGTTTTTCTCCAGCCAGAAGGTAACCAGGACATTGGGGGCAAAGTTGGAGCTAACTAAGGGACCAGGGATGGGATTCAACCAGTGTTTTTACCGGTTGGGTACTTAAGTTTTGGGCGCACATGCCGCACAAGGCAGCTGAAGTTGAAAAAGCAGGAAATAAAGGACAGGTAAGAGCCCGGGCGGGCGGGTGGGCCAAACAGCAGCAGACACAGAACTGGTTTGGTGTCTGCTGCTCTTCAGAGCTACCGGTTCTATAGAGCTGGGCAGAACTGGTAGCATCCCACCCCTGAAAGGGACTCCTACTGATTATCTGACTGTGTTGCCTTTGTGCCACGCCCTGGGTCATCACACTATATTTCATCTAATGCTCAACTGCGATAGCACAAAAACAATGTCGCAGTCTGGGCTGAGCCTTCATAAAAATTATTCTGTGGTTTTAAGCCATGCTGAGCCTTGGCACATGTACAAATGATCTTCCTAAATTGGATTTGAAGCCTCTCTAGCCATCATTACACGCACGATCACTCTGTTTCTCTCTCTCTCTCTCTTTTTTTAAACTGGTGCATTTAAAAAAATTTTTTTTTAAATGCATGCACAACTAACTCAACACTCCTGAGGGATTGTGATGGAATCATACCTTAAGAGTCAAAAATGGAGAGGCAGGGAGGAATATGTGTTCCAGAGAATTTGTGTCTTCCGGTTCTCCAAACTATTCAAAATTTCCGCCACTGGTTCTCCAGAACTGGTCAGAACCTGCTGAATGCCACCTCTGAGCCCTGCCTATGTCTCATCTCCTGGGCAATATGCACAACTTCATCAAAGCTGACACTACAGTTGTGTTTAACTGTTAGAAGAAAAGAAGAGCCCAGGCGGTTTTGCAAGGAGAGCTAAAACCAACATTTTCAGAAATCAGCCCTCATTTTTGAGTTAAGCTAATCTTGTTTGCTTTGCTTTGAGCCTGGAAATTCCAACCCACCCTCTCTGATCTTTTATCACTTGCCTCTCACTTCTCACAAGCCCATGCAACAGACTCATTCTGGTAAATCAATTGTTTGAAGTTTGATAATCCCCACCACCACCACCTGATCTTCAAAATGTGTCGAAACAATTCACAATGGTGGAGTTCTTACTCTGCTTTCCTTCAGTTTTGATCTGAGGGAGCAGGAATCTGCTGCAGAGAAGATCACCCTAGTTAGTCATGTTGACTTTGAGAAAACTGAAGATAATTCCAAAAGGCAATACCTTAATTAAAAAAAAAGCTGAATGTTGGAGGGCTTCTAAAAGGTGTCTGTGTCAGGCTACAGGATACTTACTTACTTACTTACTTACTTACTTATTTATTTATTTATACTTATATGCTGCCCAACTCCCAAAGGACTCTGTGTGGCTCATAGCAAAAAAATACAAAGAATTACATTATAAAAAAATTTAAAAACAATTTAAAAAACAGAAAACAACAGAAGGGCCGGATCTTGCTAGATCTCAGTCGCGAGATCAACAGCCGCATGCCTGCCAGGTTTTGACTGCTTTGCCGAAGGTCAGTAGGGTGGAGGCAGTCCGGACCTCGGGAGGTAGCTGGTTCCAGAGAGCCGGAGCAGCCACAGAGAAGGCCCTCTCCCGTGGGCCCGCCAGCCGGCATTGTTTAGCTGACGGAACCAGGAGGAGACTGACCCTGTGGAATCTTACTGGTCGCAGGGAGACGCAGGGTAGGAGATGATTCTGGAGATAAGCTGGTCCTGAGCCATATAGGGCTTTATAGGTAATGACCAACACCTTGACTTGCACCCAGAGACTAATAGGAAGCCAGTGCAGCTCGTGGAGAATTGGTGATATGTGGGCGTATCTCAGGACACCCACAACAGCTCACACGGCTGCGTTCTGGACCAACTGAAGTCTGCGAATGCTCTTCAAGGGTAGCCCCATGTAGAGTATACAGTTTAACAGAGTTGGAAGGGACCTTGTAGGTCATCTAGTCCAACCCCCAGCCCAAGCAGGAGACCCTACAGCAGTGGCGGCTAACCTTTTTGGGCTCCTGTGCCAAAAATTGTGCACGTGCCAGCACCCAGAAAGCAATCGCCCCGCCCCTCGCATGTCAATCCCCTCTGCCGCTTCCTTACTTGCACTGCGCCTCCCAGCTGATTTTTGCCCCATTTGAGGCCTTTTTCGGCCTCCCATTGGCTTGAGGAAAGCTTCTGCAGGCTTCTGCAGGCTGAAAAATGGGCCTGTTTCATTACTTCCGGTATTTCTGGAAATACAGGAGGTGACAAAATGGGCGTATTTTTCGGCCTGCAAAGGCTTTCCTCAAGCCTCTGGGAGGCCGAAACAGGCCTCAACAGGCTGAAAATCAGCTGGGAGGCACGCACATGTGCAGTGAGGTAAGTTTGCCTCGGCTCACGTGCCAGGACAAATGGCTCTGTGTGCCATCTGTGGCATGCATGCCATAGGTTCGCCATCACAGCCCTACACCATTTTTGACAGATGGCAGTCCAGTCTCTTCTTGAAAGCCTCCAGTGATGAAGCTCCCACAGCTTCTGAAGGCAACTTCTGTTCCATGGGTTGGTTGTTCTCACAAGTCTAGGTTGGCATGGGGAGTAGAAAGCCCAGCAAGGTTAAGTCCAGATCAAACTGGTACTCCAGGCTCCATGCTGCTGCCCCTTTTAGAAAGTTGATCTTGCATTTCAGGCTAGTTGAAAACAGAAACGAAGGGGGAGGGAGGTGGATTTTGTAGCGTTTGTGCTGATTGCAATGTTGCGTGTAGTGAGAGAGATCCTAAGGCATCTTTTCCTCCTTTGCCAAATCTTTGAAGCTGGAACTCTCTCTACTCTTATTAAAAAAGATGCCCCTCCTTGAACAGAGACTGACAAATGTTGCACTTCCACTGAAGTGAAGCCAGTCCCATCCGCTGCCCCCCAGCCAACTGCCTCACTTTTTTTTTTTAGGCCAATTCAAAAATAGGTGAATGTCAGCCATGGAGTGGAAGCAACGCAACGGTAAAACCCAGTGTAAGAGGGTAATTATGCAGCGTGCATATATTTAGCAGGGAAAGCATGCAAAGTGACAGCATGAATAGGGGAATTCACACATTGCCAAATTAATATGCACAGCTTTCGCTTTTTAAGTGATGTTGGAATAGGCACAAGCAAATAATGACAATGTCAATCATGGATTTTGTAAGCTGACTGGTCTACATGTTTTTCCTTTCCGAGAAGTAGGTCTTTGGCCTGGTAACTTATGAAATTTACGTGTCAGCAAGCAAGAACACAGCATGTGCGCCAGATAAAACTGTAGAGAACATCCAATTATATTCTGGAATGTCATTGTGTGATTGTCCAAATTTACTGGGTGGTATCATCATCACCATCATCATCATCATCATTTATTACTGTTAATTGGTTATGGTTGCACCATCTGTTTTCATGCTTTTATTCTAGATTTTTTACTCTGTAGTGTTAAATTGTTGATGGCATATGTTTGATTATTGAAGATTATTGCAAACTGGTGGTGAGATTGCATTTTGGCTAAGTACTAAAGACAAAAGAAGGAATGGAGGGAGGAGAAGGAATGGAGGAGGGGAGAGAGAGGAACAGAAGGATGGAAAGGAAGGGGGAGGAAAGAAAGGGAAGAGAGAGGGGAGAGAGAGAAAGAAAGGAAGGAAGGAAAGAATAAGGAGGATGGAAAGAATGACAGAAAAGAAGAAAAAAAGGAAGAAGAAGAAGGAAGGAAGGAAGAGAGGAAGAAAAGGGAAAGGAAGGAGGAAGAAGAAGGAAGGAGGAAGGAAGGAAGGAGGAGGAAGGAAGAATGATGGAACAAAGGAAGGAAAGAATGAAGGAAGGAAAGAAAGGAAGGAAAAGAGAGAGAGGGCAGGAGGGGACATCAATTCCATCCTAAATTCCTGGTAATTTCAGCACATTCTCCACATTTTGGTGTGAAAGTCAATATTTACTTTTCACAACCCAAAAGCAACATAGTATAGAAAGTGCTCATCTGGAGTGCCATGAGTTAGTAATAAGTTGCCTTGCATGAAAACCAACCATGGGACGATAACATTATCCAAAGTTTGAACGCTGGGCAGGGAAATCACCGGATCCGATGATGTGCAGAACAAGTCAACGAGCTGATGAAGAAATGGCTTCACTGTGACTTCAATGGAGTGCAGGTGTTAAGTTGCGACTGCCCACCTTCACCTGCCAGCTTTGTACAAAGCTCAGTGGAATTGTCGGGTGAGCTCATGGAAGGAAGCAGGTAAAGCCAAAGCATTAATTATCTCCGGTGGGATATAATCTTAGTGCCATGAATGAAGTTGAAGTTCTGGGCCGGACGGCAGCTGTAGAAGGAAGAGAGAAAGCACAAGCAATGGAAAAATAAACAGCATGTTAACGAATTGCTAATTAAAGCTCAATTTTCCAGACAATAATAACTTGTGCACCTCATGGGATAGAAGATTTTCCATTGCAAAAGGATGCTATTGTGCTTCTTGCAGGCGTGTTGAACAGACTGGCTGCTCAAACACACACAACTAAAGGTTCCCTGGATGTGACTAGAGGTAGTCCTTGACTTACAACCATGATGGAGCCCTGAAATTTCTGTTGCTAAGTGGAACGTTTGTTAAGTGAATTTTGCCCCATTTTACGACCCTCTCTTCTACGGTTGTTAAGTGAATCTGACGTCCCTATTGACTTTGCTGGTCAGAAAATCACAAAAGATAATCCCATGATCCAGGGACGCTACAACCATCATAAATTGAGCCAGTGGCCAAGTGTCTGAATTTTGATCAGGCTGCAATGGTCGTAAGTGTGAAAAATGGTCATAAGTCCCTTCGTCCCTTCAAACAGTCACTTAACAAGCTATTGGAAGTTGAGGACTATCTCTAGTTTGGTCACCGATATGTTCTAAGTAGCCCAGGCCCCCCAGACATGCAAAATCTTCCGGTCTCATTTGTTCATTCATTTCTTTAATGTTTTAATTAGGAAGAATGTTGATTGAGGATTTGAAAAGATATCAGGAAAGAGAAAGGGGAAGTCGGTCTAATTAAACAAGGATAAAGAACACACCAACGACGAGCGGTTTCAGTGACAGATGCACACGTGTTAAACGGCTAAAAAATGTGGTAAGGAACATCCATCAAAGGCGCGCCTATGATTGAATGATCATAAATGATTTTATGTTGTCAAATGCTTGACATCTCCCATAGTTTCTGGCATAAGGGGTGAAGAAGATCATTCCGCATGTGCTAAGGATTGAAACGACAGGGAGCAAATCTGCGGCAATGGTAAATGGGAATGGTAAAAGTTTCGCAGCAACCTGACGGTTTTTCAGCAGGATGATTTTGGGTTACTTCTGCCAAAATAAGTTTGGAATGGAAATGGGAGACAAATGGTTTGTCAACCCGCAAATTTTCACAGGGTCCCTCCCCAGAAGTGTGATGAAATCATGCCAGTGGAATGCATCCACTTTGTTTCTGGATTTTGGTGGGGTGGGATTTTAACCATCTGGGCGTTGGTGAAAAATCTTCCTAAGTCCATTCCCAGTCTTCAAAAAACCCACCATATTTATATATTTATGTTATTTGAATTAAATAAAACTGCACACAAAAGGTCTAGAAATTATCTGGTCTCTTTCCTTCCTCCTTTCTTCTGGGTTAGCTCCAATCAGTTTTAGTAGGGGAAGAGGTCAAGTTAGACCCTGCTGATGGAACAGAATAGAATAGAATAGAATAAAATAGAGTAGAGTAGAATATAGAATATAGAATATAGAATAGAATAGAATAACAGAGTTGGAAGGGACCTTGTAGGTCATCTAGTCCAACCCCCCCACCCAAGCAGGAGACCCTACACCATTTCTGATAGATGGCTGTCCAATCTCTTCTTGAAGGTTTCCAGTGATGAAGTTCCCACAACTTCTGAAGGCAAGTTGTTCCATTGGTTGATTGTTCCCTCTGTCAGAAAATTTCTCCTTATTTCTAGGTTGAATCTCTCCTTGATCAGTTTCCATTCATTATTATTCCAGTCCCCTAATCATCTTCATTGTTCTTCTCTGGATTCTTTCTAGAGTCTAAACATCTTTTTATAGTGTGGTGTGTTGACCAAAACTGGATGCAGTATTCTAAGTGTGGTTTTTACTAAGGCTTTACAGAGTGGTATTAGCACCTCCTTGATCTTGACTGTATCCCTCTGTTAATGCAGTTTAGGATTGCACTGGCTTTTTGGCTGCCACCGCACACTGCTGGCTTAACTGATTGTCCACTAAGACTCTCACAGTTACTGCTATTAAGCCAGAAATTTTTGGCTCAGTTATGATCGTCAGTCAAGGATTACCTATAATGCAGTACAATAGGCTGGTCAAAACATTTGATTGTGTGATCAAGTCTTGTGTGTTCCTCAAATGACCAACTGAGAAGATCAATAGGTCAGGTCCAGGGCTCTGTTATCTCCCTCAACCTAGCCCTTGCTTGAAGATTTGTCTTTGAAAGGTCCTCAGAACAAGGCATTGTGAGCAAAGCCTCACCATAATTTAAAACAGGAGTTGGGTAGCAATGGCTGCTACAACTAGGGTAGCTATCTCTTTTGGGTGACCCAAGTTGCTTGCTAATTACAATATCTCATCCAAGATGCAACAAATCCTAAATTGGGCAAGATATTGTGGAATATCACACACACATACACAGATACACACACACACACACACACAATCTATCAGGATTTTTCTAATGTTTCCTGACTTGTAATAAGAAGCACAAATAATCAGCAAAGCTGGCCTACTGGTAGGACTGTTCCTACTCACACATCAGAGGACATTTTTAAAAGTGAGGAAAGGGCCCAGATTGATGAGTTTAATTCAGTGCAGACCACTCTGTTGCCAGATCCATTCCTGAAATGATTGTTTGGGAGCAGAAAACCTGTGTGTGACACTGATTTGGACAAGGCCACTTATTTTATATGTCTCAGCATGCTTTCCGTTCATGCCAGGCAGAATCATTCTCTTGCATTTTTCCCCCCTGAATGTTCTCATGTGAAGAAAGCAAAGTGCTTTCCAAAAAATTTCTTTGGGAAAAGGGAGGTGGAATGCGGTGCTTACATACTAAGCAGGTGGCTCAAGGGTGTGTGGGGATGTCCTGCTTTGTCACAGTGGCCTTGTTTTCTTCCTACGCTTCTGTTAGATCACAGGAGAAGAAACTTTCAGGAGGTATGGATTTCAACTCCCAGAATTCTTCAGTCAGCTGTACGGGCTGGGGGATTCTGGGAGCTGAAATCCATACCTCTTATCCGTTGCTAAAGTTGAGAAACGCTTGTTCTAGATTGTGGAAGATAGGGAAAGGTGTTGAGGATAACGAGTTAGTAACGACTTTGCTCTGGGCCACATGAGCAGAACATGGGAAGGATATGTAGGATGGAGTTGTGCGGTTCATTCTGGACAGTTGTCCAAGTAGGGATGCCCTGGGAGGATTTTGGCTGTGAGAATTCTGATTCGTTTTCCAATACTGTGATTCTTCTGCTGCCTTCTTCCTGTACACTACATTGGGTCTTGTTCTGCTCAGTCTGAAGAATGGTAGCCTTCTGATGGATAGGTGGGCCAACAGGGCTTGGTCCTCCAATATCGCTTCATTTCAAGTTTCAATTGACTTAAAGAAAAAAAAAGGAGAAGGAGTCATAGAAAGAGAAGAAGGAGGAAAAAAGAGAAAAAAGGAGTACTGTAGAAGGAGAAGGAGAAGGAGGAGAAGGAAGAGGGGAAGGAAGAGGAGGAGGAGAAAGAGACATAAATGTTATGATATGAATTTTACCTCACCTGCTTTAAACTTATTAATTATGCACAACCAAGGCATAATTACTGTCTCCTAACCAGTTCCAGGTTCTTAGATAATTCAATTAAACAAGATTACACGTAAAAAAAATGGAATCTGCTCGCTTTCAGATAAAGTAGGATCAAAAACACCGCTCGGAGAGAGAGGAAAGGAATTTCTCAATCTTTCTGAGAAAGAATAGACAAAGGCATGCTATTGTTGGAAGAGAAAGAAACCATAGGGCACACACACACACACACACACACACACACACACCAGGCCTCCCCTTGTCTCTCTCCTTCACCAGCATCCAGGTGGCTTATTCCCTCCTTGTCCATTTTGCTGGTGGCCTGCTCCCTGTCGAATGCCTCCGTAGGAGGATGACAGCGTGATGGACGGGGTGTCCGCCTGGTTCCCCCATCTGCTTCCCATGCTGGAACAGCCTGGCCAAGAACAGTCCTCGCTGTGGGGGAAGACAGGCAACAGCACTGCTCCAGATGGGGCGTCTCCTCCATGGGCCTCGCAGCCATCGCTGCTTGTGATAACCAACGAATGCTCTGTCCTACACATTGGCCACAAAAATCAGAACACAAAATACAAACTAGGCGGATACAACCTCACAGACGACCCACACTCTCTCAAGAACCTTGGAGTACCCATTTCAAAAGGTCTAAGCCCCAGAGCTCACTGTAACAGCATTGCCAAAAAGGCATTAGGCTGAAAAACAGCTTCTATCCCAGGGCAGTAGCTCTGTTGAATTCTACTGTATAGTGCAGTGTTGGTGCGGTATCGGGGGTTTCCGGTTCAATGTGTGGAGGATGTGTGTTTGTGTTTATTTTCATGGTCATGATGTGCACTGAAGATGGTGTTAGATTTCATTGTATGAGGTGCAATGCAGTAAAGTGAAGTGAAGTAAAGTATAAAGTGAAGTGAAGTGAAGTAAAGTAAAGTAAAGTATAAAGTGAAGTGAAGTAAAGTAAAGTAAAGTAAAAGTAAACTAAAGTAAACTAAAGTGTAAAGTAAAGTAAAGTAAAGTAAAGTAAAGTAAAGTAAAGTAAAGTAAAGTAAGAGTTGTTAACCTAATTTTGCAAAGCTTCTTCTCCGGTAACACTGCACTGCAAACCAGGGCATACAAAACCTTTGCCAGACCAATTCTTGAATACAGCTCATCTGCCTGGAATCCACACTGTATAATGGACATTAATACAATTGAACAAGTCCAGAGGTATTTCACGAGAAGAGAACTCCACTCCTCTGCTCGCAGTAGAATACCTTATGCTACCAGGCCCGAAATTTTGGACCTGGACAACATAGAACTATGCCACCTACGGTCTGACCTAAGCTTAGTACACAAAATTGTCTGCTACGTCCTACCTGTCAACGTCTACTTCAGCTCCAACCGCAATAACACATGGGCAAACAATAAATACAAACTCGTTTTAGTCTCCAGTCCCCTAACCAGGATGATTAGGGGACTGGAGACTAAAACATATGAAGAATGGTTACAGGAACTGGGCCTGGCTAGTCTAGTGAAGAGAAGGACCAGGGGAGACAGGATAGCAGTCTTCCAATATTTTAGGGGCTGCCACAGAGAGGAAGGGGTCAAGCAATTTTCCAAGGCACCCGAAGGCCAGACAAGGAATAATGGATGGAAACTGAACAAGGAGAGATTTAACCTGGAAATAAGGAGAAGCTTTCTGACAGTGAGAACAATCAACCAATGGAACAGAAATTGCCTTCGGAAGTTGTGGGACCACCATCACTTGAGACTTTCAATAAGAGACTGGACTGCCATATGTCAGAAATGGTGTAGAGTCTCCCACTTGGGAGGGGGTTGGACTAGATGACCTACAAGGTCCCTTCCAACTCTGATTATCCGTTATCTGTTAAGTAAACCGCTCCAAACTCGATTGCAGAAAATACGACTTCAGCAACAGATTGGTCAGTGCCTGGAACTCACTACCTGACTCCGTTGTTACATCCTCAAACCCCCCAAACTTTAACCTTAAACTGTCTAGCGTGGACCTCACTCCATTGCTAAGAGGTCTGTAGGGGAGTGCATAAGTGCACCAGCCTGCCTACCCTCCCTGTCCCACTATTCCCATTTATTCGCACTCATTTATTATGTATAGACTTATACCTGTTTATACTTATATGTTTATACATTATGTACATTATGTTCATACTTATACTTGTTTTCTCATACATGGTTGACAAACGAAATAAATAAATAAAAATTAAAAAGGTACATGGGGGGGAGAGGAGAAACAGGGAAAATCAAAAAAAAGAGGGAATCCTGATGCGTGTGTGTTTGTGTGTGTGTGTGTGTGCGTGTGTGTGTGTGAATGGGGCTATCTTGTTAGCCTTGGAGGGACCGTGCTATTCTTGGAAAACATTGCAGGTTGTCTTCAACTTACGACAGTTCATTTGGTGACCATTCAAATTTACAAAGGCCCTGAAAAAGGCAACTTAGGACGGCTTTTCACTCTTAACGGCTGTCGGGGCATCCCCACAGTCATGTGATTTACATTTAAAAGCTGTGACAACTGACTCACATTCATGACAGTGGCCTTGCCCTGTGATCCCCTTTTGTGACCTTCTGACAAAGCAAAGTCAATGAGGAATCCAGATTCACTGAACAATGGTGGCCAGAAAGGTGCAGATACAGATGAATAGAGTTGGAAGGGACCTTGTAGGTCATCTAGTCCAACCCCCTGCCTAAGCAGGAGACCCTACACCATTTCTGACAGTCCAGTCTCTTCTTGAAAGCCTCCAGTGATGAAGCTCCCACAACTTCTGTTCCATGGGTTGATTGTTCTCACTGTCAGAAAGTTTCTCCTTATTTCCAGATTGAATCTCTCCTTGTTCAGTTTCCATCCATTATTCCTTGTCTGGCCTCAGGTGCTTTAGAAAATAGCTTAACCCCCTCTTCTCTGTGGCAGCCCCTCAAATATTGGAACACTGCTATCCTGTCTCCCCTGGTCCTTCTCTTCACTGGACTAGCCATGCCCAGTTCCTGCAACCGTTCATCGTATGTTTTAGCCTCCAGTCCCCTAATCATCCTGGTTGCTCTTCTCTGCACTCTTTCTAGAATCTTCAACCTCTTTTTTCTAGCATGGTGACCAAAACTGGGTGCACTACTCTAGGTCTGGTCTTACCATAGGTCATAAAATGGGGCAAATGTCTCACTTAGTGACAGAAATGTTGGCTCGATTGTGGCCATAAATTGAAGGCTACCTGTATTAGAGGGCTGAACCACAGGATGGGAAGAGGGTGAAGATTGGTGTTGGTGGGGCAAGAACTTTCAGGTTGATTCTCTTTCTGTCGTGGAAGGACAGAAGAGAAAACTAGGGAAAAGTTTCTGACACGCCTACAAAAGGCCACTCCACCCAGTGACGGATGGCTCTCCAGCTTACTGTCATGCCCCTGTTAGAATCTGATTCCAGGGGAGGTCGAACAGCTGACAGGGAGTGGGAGTGTGGCTCCTTTGGCTGTGGAGGAAACTGGGGAAGGGCATAGTCTGGCTGGGCATTCAGAGGAAGACCCAGGCCCACCCTCTCTTCATCCCAGGGCACGCAGGGAGGAACGGATAAGGGAGCAACATGGGTTACGGGGGAGAAAAAGGCCCTGATTCCCTTCATTAGCTGCAGCTGGGAAAACAGGATATAAAGGGTGTTTGCGCACAGAACCTTGCTGGAAGCAAAGCGTGCATTATCTTTGTTTGTAACGTCTTATCTGGGTTCTGGCTCCTTCCAACTGTGTGTGTTTCATTATCTTTTGAAGTCTGCAATTCCTTATCCTGCCCTGTCTCGTTAATTGCTGCAGCGTGGTTTGTGTTGGTTTTTATTTATAATTTAGATGTACTTTGGGTTCGGACTGAATTTCTTCCATTTAAAAACGTTCTTGGAAGAGTTTTTTCTCCAGCCGATGATAACTGGACATTGGGGGCCAAGTTGGAGGAATTAAAAGGACTTTACCTACTTTTGTGACTTTGTTGCTTTTGTGCCACGCCCCGGGTCATCACACTTACTCTGGGTGAGAGCCAGGATGATTTTTTCCCCCTTTTCTTTATCTCTTCCCCCAACTTTCCCTTTCTTTTCAATTTACAACCCAACCTTTTGGTTCAAGTGGGCCCCGAAGGCAGCTTTGCAATCATCTTTACGGTTATTGTTATAGCTGCACATAAGGCAATGCAGGACGCTGTGGGATACAAAAGTGACAGGCGATTGCTTATGGTTTACCATACGGAGAGAAAGCAAGACCTCCCCCTTGCTCCCTCCAGACACTCTCACCCAATTAAGACTGGACTGTCTATATCGTAAAAACGGATGTAAAAAAAATGACGGTAATATATTGCCAGGTGTTAAAACAAGGAGGGTTAAGGAAAAAATAGACATTGAACGAGAGAGCGGGCAAGAATCAGGCAAAGGTGTCCTGGCAAGGTTTTAGTCCATGTGACATTTTGACATTTAGGCTCCTTCTCTTCAAGGAACATCATCATGCCTTGTTTCACTGGTGTTTTCAGGGATTCACAGCTGGCATGCTATCCTGATGTCTTGATAGATTCTCTGACCAATTTGGGTTCAGGCAGGGGTTTGGCGGGGTGGGGTGGGGAAATGATCAAGCAGAGAAGAATTGGATCTGGTTAAGACCATTTCCAGATCTCATCTGGTCTTTAGAATTGATTCTGATCATCCTCAGCAGAATTGAGCCGGTTTGCTCCAGCACGATGTTTCTCCACCTGAGAACCTGAGGGATAGGACAAGAAGCGATGGGTGGAAAGTAATCAAGGAGAGAAGCAACCTAGAACTAAGGAGAAATTTCCTGACAGTGGAACAATTAATCAGTGGAACAACTTGCCTCCAGAAGATGTAAATGCTCCAACACTGTAAGTTTTTAAAAAGACGTTGGATAACCCTTTGTCTGAAATGGTGTAGGGTTTCCTGCCTAGGCAGTGGGTTGGACTAGAACAGGGGTCGCCAACCTTTTGGACCTCAGGAACCACCAAACTCATAATTTTAAATCCCGTGGACCAGAGACCCTGGGAAAATCCCAAAAAAAGTCTGCAGGAAAATTCCCCACCCCTTTTTCCTACCAATTGATCATTCTTTATTTGGGGTCGCAGGATACCGTCTCCAGCTCCGTTCTCAGGGGAAGAGAGAGAGAGACTTTTGGCTTCATGCAAGGAAAGCAGCAGAAGCAGCAGAAGTCTTTCTTTCTCTCCCCCAAACTCTGCCAGAAATGAGTCTTTGTGAGACTTGTCACACTGGCGCAGCCTCTTGGAGCAGGATGACTTGCAGGGTCCCAAAGACTCATTTCTGGCAGAGTTTGGGGGAGAGAAAGAAAGACTTTTGCTGCTTTCCTTGTGTGCAGCCAAAAGCAGAAGAAAGAAGCAGAAAGAAGCCCATTATCCAGGCCAGGCAAGTGGGGTGTGTGGGGCAAGTTCCCCTCCTCTGCCCTTTCCCCCCTCCCCTCACTACCTCATGTTTGCAACAAGCAAGGGACACAAGCCTTGTGTTCCCATGCAGCCTGGACTAATTGCTTTGGGGGGAGTGCTTTGGGAGTGACATTTCTCTGCGGACCACCAAAATTTTCTCGTGGACCACCAGTGGTCCCCGGCCCACTGGTTGGCAACCACTGGACTAAAAGACCTCCAAGGTCCCTTCCAACTTATTCTATTCTGTCCTGTCCTGTCCTGTCCTGTCCTGTCCTGTCCTGTCTATTCTATTCTATTCTATTCTATTCTATTCTATTCTATTCTATTCACCTTGGAACTTTAAGTTGTTTGGATTCAACTCCCTAGCCCTCAAATGGCCATGATTGAGAAACACTGGTTTAATGATTAAAGAACTGGACTAGAAACCAGGAAACTGTGAACCCCAATCCTTCCTTAGGCATGGAAACTGTTTGAGAGACTCTGGGACAATCCTTCCATCTCCACCCAGCCCACCTCACAGGGTTGTTGTTGGGAGAATATGAGGCAGGAGCTACCTGAGGTTGTACAAAGTAAAGTTGGGATAGTAATAAAATAAATAAACTAAGTTACTTTGGGCCTCAGTCAAGAGACTGATTGTTTGTTGTTCGTGACATGTTTAACCAGGACTCTTACAAACCCAGGGGTTGTGCTTACACAATGTGCTACACTTGGTTAGTTTTAACTTTGGGTTTTTTTTAAATTGTATATATGCTGGCCATGCAATTAGCTGAAAGTACCATGTCTGGTTCAACCCAGAAAAAGGAGTGCCACAGGTTAATGGCATTAAGGGAGAAACATTTCATAGTTATAGGTTGAGTGTCACTCAAAAGATGATATTCAGTATGCTCTGAAGAACCTTTGGATCCCCCTTTTTAAAACTAAAATTAGACAATGGCATAAAAAGTGAATCTAAATCTTTTCTCTTGCACCCTTTTTTCTATTAAAAAACCCCTCCCCCTTAACAAAAAATGGGTTTTCCCTGAAATTACAACTTACTTCATTAAGATTTTTTTTAACACATACAGAATTTGAGGACAGAATTTAACCATGTAGTACCTTGCCAACGTTTTGATGTGGTAACTTGACAATTTCACTGTTTTTTATTCTTAAGAATATGCCAAAACCAATTTGTCAAATCCCAGTATTTTTTTAAGGTTTACATTAAAATGTGCATGTATTTTGCTGCCCATCGCAAAATTTGCTTGCAGCTTTGCAGAACATTCATTTTTTACAAACAGTTCTTTCTAATATAACAAATATTACATTATTTTCATGAATATATGCATTTTTGTACAGATCTTTTCCCATTAAACTTTTCAAGTAATTCTTGGCAAACTGCATTGCAACATTTGGGAAAGTATGAATTTCAAATAGCTAAGTTTTGATTCATGTATTTGTTTAAAAAAAATGGGAAATTAACTTTGCAATCAAATGCTAACTCCTCTGGCCTTTGTATAAATTGACTACTAGTCCTGATGTTGAGTAGTGGTGATCTAAAGAGGGAGGAAGCACTTCATAGGATTAGTGCAGGAGAAGCAAGCTCCATTCACGGTTGTTTAGTGAATTAATTCTTTCTTTCTTTCTTTCTTTCTTTTCTCTTCTCCTTCCTTTCTTTCTCCCTCGACTCTTTTTTCCTTCCTTTCCTTCCTCCTTCTTCCTTCTTTTCCTCCGCCTTGTCCCTTCCTCTTTCTCCTTCTCCTTTCCACTTTTGACTCCATGTAACTGGGACAGCTTCAGAGAAGGTGAGCTTTGAAGATGCTTTACACCCTAGAAAATGCACTGCTGGAAAAGAGAAGCAGAGGAGAATGGGCTGATTCAATTTAGAAAGGCAAATGAAAGGCAGGAGGACGGTTGGCCAGCAGTCTTGCAATATTTTAAAGGAACGTCTGAAAGAAAGGTGAGAAATAGCTACTTTTATTTAGGACAAGTTCACCATTCATGGCTAGGGATGCACAGAACTAAGCACACACCACACTTTTGAGTGGTTGCATGCTCTGTGTGTGAGTGTGTGTGTGTGTGTGTGTGTGCTCACCAAAATGGGTAGGTGCTGGATGAAGAAGTTGGCAGGGTCAGGGCGAAAGCAGATCTGGGTTTTAGTTGAGTTTTAATTAAATTCAACCATATGGATGAAGAAAGAGAACACGGTGAGCCCTCATATATTTAATCTCCACTCCTCCTTTTAAAAAAAACCCCTGCAATTTGATGGTAAATTTTGAGTGTTATAGAAAGCTTTGGTGGTCCCCATGGCCTCAGATTGCGGAAACCTGATTGAAACTACAGAAAAGGTTTAAAAATCAGATGTATGGATCTGCTTTGGTTTTGATTGATGTCAGCTTTAGTCAAGGATAGGGAGATCGCCCATGGATGATCTTTGGTGGCTTTTGCAACAGATAGTCAAGGATATGTAATTTGCAAGTACATAGCAACAGCAACATAACCATGAGTTGAGCCCTCCCTTTACTGAATCAATAGAAACTCGTGATCATCAGGAATGAAATTTTAGTTCCTATGATCAGGGATGAGCTTCTGGTATACGTATAAAAAAAACCCTAAACATGTGACTTGCGAATTCTCTAATCATAAGTCCTTTTGCAACCGGGCTCTTTGCAAGATTGAGAGGAGGGGGAGGAAGAGGAAGACAACAAGGGATGCATTTTGGAGGCACAGTCGGAGATTACTGGAATGTCCTTGGAAATCTTCCAAGCTATTAGCAGAGATCGCTTGAGATGAATCTTTTCCCAAGCAGTTACAAGGAGTTGAGCCTGGCTTGATGTTACTTAACCAAATAACCAGCTTATGAAACTTGCAATTTTACTAATGACTGACTCAATGAAAACGAAAAACAAAAAGGCTGATGCATGACCATTTCTGGGACAATGGGAGTTACCCTGAGGGACAGACATTTACAGCATGGGTGCTTTCCAGATGTGGAATTCCAAAGACAAAATTCCCTAGTTGGCAACTGCTGAGGATTCAGAGAACTGAGATTCACATTATCTAGAGGACACCAACATTTGGGGAAGATGCAAGAGTGCCCAAGGATGATGGAAGAGTAGAAGGGACTGGGATTGTAAACTAGGTTGTGGGGACCCAAGAGAGAACATATTACTTACTACTATGAAATATTTGCGCAAAATAAGTTATGAAAATTCTTGAAGCTTGTAAAGGAAGGGGAAAAATCAATTGGAGCCTTAAATAGAGAATAATTGGAGCAATGCATTGTAGGGTGTATTGATTATGGATAGAAATAACTTTCAGGAATGGAAGGAAGGAGGGAAGGAAAGAAAGAAAGGACAGAAAGGAAACACAGTTTGTATTATTGACTCTAATTTATCTTTCTCTTTCATTGTCATCCACAGGATTGTTGTGAAGACAAAATGGATTGTAAGAATCTTCTGCCACCATAAGGAGGCATGCATATTTAATAATGTTTAATAGCTAATGAGCAAAGGGAGGTTATGGAAATTCAAACAAGGAATAATATATAGTGGTGGAAGGAAAAACATTTGTTTGCTTTCCCCTCCATTACATCCTTCACGATTCAAATGACTCTCCCCTCCACTTTTGTAATATATTTTGAAAATTAGACCTCTAGTCCATATTTCCTCCAGGATTTAAGACCGTGTCCTAAAGTTCCCCCTTTTTACTCCTTCCATGAAAGACAAAACCAAGGCACACTTTTCCCCTAAAGGACTCAGTTCAGGGATTGAGGCCAGAGTCAAACTCACGTGTTGTCACCAGGGCATTTCCACTGGTTTAGAATGGTTTATAAAGTAACACCCACCATCTACTTCTCAAAGAATTGTGTCGAAGGAGGGGTTGTAAGCCAGTGAAGGTTTTCCTTTGTGCGTTGTGATAAGACTGCCACCGAAATCCCATCTTTTTCACAGCAATTGAAGAACGAGAAATCTTGTTCAGGCCTCCCTCGCATTGTCTCCCATTCTTCACATCTGCGCATGACCTTGACCTAACTACATCTTTGTTTCTTTCAGGTGCTTATGCTCTACTTGTTCAGAATAGCCTATACCTTAGGGATGGTCCCCCTGCTGCCTCAGGAGACTGTGAAGAGAAAACTGGGGCTTCCATAGGGAGGAAATTTGTGTTTTCAAGGTTTTTTTTCCCCACCCAGCTTGCTTCGGAATGCATCTGTTTAAAAAAAAAACCCTTTGCTTTATGCAGATATGCACATTGTTGGCATTTGACGCATGAAAGTTTAGTTGCTTCCTGTGCCCAAATGTTAGAGGAGAGCTGGATTCCTTTGGAATATTGATTTTGGTCAGGCTCAAATCCAGAGGTGAGCTGCACATACTGTAACAACCGGTTTGCCGGAAATGTGAGAATGCGTGTGCATGCCCCCTTCGTGTGTGCACGCGCACTTTGCACATGCACCATCCGCACTTGTGCGAGGTTGCAAAAACACGGGGATTTCCTGTGTGCGGCAGAGTGGGCAAGGTGCAGAAAGCAACTGGGTTGCGTGGGCAGGGCGAGCAAGCCAGATATATAGGACAAGATAGCACTGGGGCAGATGGGCAGGCCCAGCCAGTGGTTGTAACTATTGGTATAAGCGAGCCGGTCTGAACTGGCAGCTGCCCACCTATTCTGACCGACGCCCTTTTCCAACAAATCAAACACAATCCAAATAGAACAGAAACCTTGTAATGCTTTTGCAAAATAATTAGCTGTGATAAGCACAAGCCTTGCCAAACTGTGCAAGACTTGCCAAAAGGTAACAGACAAGAAATAATTTGCAATACAAGAATCTTCAAATACAAACTCAGGATACTGGAACGTCCACGAGGCTGGAGTTTCAAAACGTCTTTGCCTTCTGCAAAGTACGTTCATTCACAGCTGGCTTTTATCTTCTTGAAGGAGGGGCCATTACCTTGCAGTCTTACTCCTGAGTTGACTGTGCTGTTGTAGCTGCTCTTTCCTCCGAGCAATCCTGCGCGCATGCGCACTTGGCACAGGCTCCTTGGGAACCTCCTCATCACTGCTGCCAGCCCCCACAATCTCTGAAGGCAGCAGTCCACTCCCTAATGGTCCTGGCCCCTGATCTGAGTCCTCGCTCTCCTCCACCGTCCGCACCTGCTGCCGACTGACTACAACACCACCACTGCTCAAGTCCCCGTCAACCAAGTGGCGGTGTTCACACAACACACGGAACCTGATTTTCAAATAGACTCATGTTTGGGTTTGCATAATACACTGAACAACAAACAAGCCAACTATGCGCTTGTTAGTGCGCTGGGCAAACTTGCTAACTTGGACATGGGTGGAGAAAGAAACCACTGGGTCTGAATGCCGCATAGCAGCTTACTAATTACAAATGCAGGTTTTCTGGGACCTGGTAAAATATAGCTTTGGGTGTTGCTAGCCTGGGAACCTGTAACGCTGACTGGGAGAAGCTGTAAATTGCCTGAAGGATGGTTCCAGGTTCCATTCACTGGCATACATGAACTTGAGATGAGGGAGGAGGAGGAAGAGGTGGGAGGCAGGGAGGAGTAAAATGCAAATGCATCAAGCTGGCCTCTGGTGACTTTGCAGCCCCATTATACTGCTTTGTTGCCCACACAGATAGTCCTGGACTTAACAACCATTCATTCAGCGACCATATGATGTTGCAATGGTGCTGGAAAAGTGACTTATGACCAGTCCTTGCACGTAAGTTTATTGCAGCATTGCCACAGTCGCATGATCAAAACTTGGGCATGTATATAGGCATGTAATTACGACGGTGGAAGCATCCTGGAGTTATGTGGTGGCGCAGGGGTTAGAATGCAGAATTGCAGGCTAATTCTGCTGACTGTCAGCAGTTCTACTCTCACAGGCTCAAAGTTGGACTCAGTTTTCCATCCTTCCAAGGTTGGTAAAACCAGGACCCAGATTGTTGGGGGCAATAGGCTGACTTTGTAAACTGCTTAGAGAGGGCTGTAAAAGCACAGTGAAGTGGTAGATAAGTCTTAAGTGCTATTTCTATGTGATTGCTATTTGCGTTCTTCCCAGCTGGTTTCCGATAAGCAAAGCCAATGGGATAAGCCCAGGGGTGGGTTTCAATTTTTTTAATAACCGGTTCTGTGGGTGTGGCTTAGTTGGTGGGCGTGGCTTGGTGGTCATGTTATTGGCTGGGTGTGGCCAACTCAACATCACTCACATCGAGGCACACATCTCCTCGCCTGGCCTCTCATGACTGTGGGGATGCTGCAACAGTCATAAGTGTGAAAAACGGTCATAAGTCACTTTTTTCAGTGCCATTGTAACTTTGAATGGTCACTCCACACAAGCAAAGTACCAGCAAAGGAGTGGAAAAAAACTGCAGAGAAGTTCCAGAGACAGGAAGTCTAGTCCTGCCAAGAACGTAATAAGGGTTAACAGAGAGGCAGTTTCTGTAAGCAACACCAGAATGTTTCCTTCCTGCCTTCCTTACAGGACTAGGCCAGTAATTTCTTCTAACAACCAGTTCTCCGAACTGCTTAGAATGTTAACAACCGGTTCTAGAGAATAGGTGCGAACTTGTAGAATCCCACCCCTGGATAAGCCTGGTTCGCTTAATTGCTGGGTGATTCACTTAACCATGGTGGCAAAAAAGACTGAAAAATCAGATGCAATTCATATAACAAGTTCCTTGTTTAGCAACATAAATTCTGTTCCCAACTGTGGTTGCAAATCAAGGATGACCTGTAGCATGGATGTGGTTTTTCCTTTGTTTTTTTCAGGTTTTTTCTTTTTTCTTTTTCAGTTTCTCAACCCAACCTGCTGTCCTGAGATTTCTTAGTGGTTTCCCATTCAAGCACTAACCTGGTCCAACCTTATTTAGCTCTTTTCCAGAGCAGCCAAATTTCCGAGCATTACTACCCTCTGGCAACTAAAATCCCCCTTGAACTGAGCGACCAAGTCAACACATCAACGTAGTTTTCTGTGTGGTACGATGATTGATCGCTGCCTTGTCATCACAGAATGTGGTTTTGAGTTCCCAGCCTTGCTTACAGCTCTGCCAGAGTAGATCCCACATTGCTTTTTGAGGCCGAGGGATCTATTAACAGGAGACACAAACTGTGGCAAGCGCAAAGCGGAATGGGAGCTATCGTTTTGTACAAAACGAGTGGATGTTTTTAAACACAAATGTTAGGCCTGGCTGCACCTCAACATCTCTAGGGAAGTAAAGTCGCCGTCACACGTATGCGAGCAGATGCATATTTTCTCACATGTAAATTTGAGTATGTTCAAAGAGGCTTATTCCCAGGTAATTGTGACTGCAGAATGAGTTAATCAATGCAGAATAACTGACACTATCTGCTAATTCCACATGTGCAGCTCCTGATGCAAATGAGTGTCCCAAGTGATCCACTGGGCAGGACAGAAACATCACTGGTTGGTTCAGCTAGATCCTCTTTCCAAATCCTAAGGATAAAGAGGTGAATTCACAGCAGGTAGGTTTAAATCCGTGACCTTCAATAGTTTCCTCTCGAAAAACACAGCTTTTCCTAAGTGAAGACAGAATGCGCCAGCTGGTGAGTTATGCAGCACTTTTGGTCAGGTCATGAGGGGAAAAAATAAACCAAGGCATAGTTTTGATAGCTTTAAAAATTGAATATGGATCATTCCTGTTATCTGATGGGACTCTGCAGGGATTCATCCTGGTCCAACAGATAATTCTGAAATCAGTTTGGATTATGCACCGATTTAACTATTCCAAAGATTTTATAGTGTGGATCTCCTCCTCCTCCTCTTCCTCTTCTTTCTCTTCTTCTTCCTCTTCCTTTCCCCCTCTTCCCCCTTCCTCCTCCTCCTCTTCCTCTCCTTCTCCTTCTTTTCTCTGTCTTTCTCTCTCTCTCTCTCCCTCTGTCTTTCCCACTCTCACCTTTCATAAACAACCAAAGAGGACGATAACTAAGGCCAGTTTTTAACTATTTCTATCTCTTGACAGTATTTGAGAGCCATTTTCTTCCACATGCAACCCCTCCTCCCTTTCCTCTTCAAATCTCTGGCAGTTGGTTTAATCTATAACCAAGTATGGGGCCTTCCCTTCGGGCTTTGTGTATCTCTACTGAGGCGGGAGGGTGCGTCTTTCTCCATGGAGACCCAGTTCCCCCTCCCTTGAGGTCAGGGACCCATATTGTCCCTCTGTGTTTTGCTTCATTAAATCTTTATCGGAGTTCATTAAAAGTGTGGTTTGGACATTCCTGCATAGTCTATTAATCCTGCCTGAGGCTCTTCCCCTCCCCCGCCCTCCCAATGGCCCCCACCGTGGGCACAAAAGAACCATCTGTTTCTGCCATGTTTATTCCCTCCTGACATGCTGGCAGGGCAGGGGGAAGCGATGGCAGCCCCCCCTCCCTTCCCCCTTGGTCTCCATCAGGCCTTACCTCTCTGGGAAAGTCGGCTTTCATTCACTGGAAACATCCCCTCACGATAAAACCAAAAACGGTATGCAGGAATGTGCCCACCTGCTTGGCCTTCCCATTTTGCTTCTTTGGTTTCAGCTCCTTGTTTCTCCCTCTGGCCAGAAGCTTAGGGTTGTAGAAAGTTAGCACCCACCCCTCCTAGAAGAATGAAGCATTTTGAGAAATTTTTTTTTTTAAAAAAGAAGGAATATTATATTTTCCCTAAAGGAGAAACATGTTTCTAAAGATCCTGCCCTCCTCTGATCTTCAGGCAATTTAATAATTATGGACTGAGGATGGCTTCTTATTTTTACACTCTAACCATCCCCAAGTATAGAAGAGTTTTCTCCCTAGCTCGTTTCAACGTCTTGCCCTCAGCACTACTGGACGGGCGATTCAAGAGGCTCCCGATTAGTGAGCGGCTATGCCCCTGTGAGAGAGCTGAGGTTGAAACTGGAGCATGTCTTTTTATACTGCCCTATGTATAACGCAGGCAGAACTAAGTTACTGTCTCTCCTTGAAATAGACCCCTCCAGACCCAATGCTAGTAATTTGTCCTTATATTGTCTAGGGGATGGCTCTTCATACATCACTTCTCAGGTTTCCAAATTTTTTTAAAGAGCTGTAACCATCAGAGGAGAATGCTGTAACTCCCCTCAGTCAAAGTTTCTGGTGACCAATTGTTCATGATTTTATTTTTCCCATGTTCTTCTTTTATTATACTTGTATTTTGGTCTGTGACTGAAAGAAATTAAATAATAATAAATGTTTCTAAAGAAAGAAACTCAGGGCCTCAGTTCTCTGCCCCAAGTAGAAACTAAAGGGCCAACTTTTAGAAGTGCAGATTTGGTAATCCGTTCAAGACAGAGGTAGGATTAGCCCTCAGCCACAATAGGAATTGCCCAACAAGCCCCTTCATTGCACCAGCACCTACAAAGTTTGCTATGACCCCTACAACAGCCAATAGAATGCATGCTCTTGCTAAGGAACAGGAAGCTCAAGGGCAAGACCCAAGAGAGGGTATAAATAACCCTCATTCACAACTCCATGTGGTCAGCTGCCCAGGACCTCAAACCCATGTGGTCCCATTCATCAATAAACCATCTTTCCAATCAGCCTCTATGTTTCCAGTATCTTTCTCCCCGCTTGGAACTGAACTAGGTGGATATTTCTTCCAAGGGGGTCATAGCTACAGAGACCAAAATTTCCTGGAAAAAATAAAGAACCCACCGGTAAATGGGATCAATACAAAAGACTAGAGGTGGTATTCAGCAGGTTTTGACCAATTCTGGAGAGCCGTTAGTGGAAATTTTGAGTCGTTTGGAGAACCGGCAAATAACACCTGTGACTGGCCCCGCCCCCATCTATTCTCTGTCTCCAGAGTCCCAGCTGATTGGCTGCATCTTCTTTGGTTGCCCTGCACAGGAGAATGGAGCTGGAAAGCAGGTTAGTGGAGTGGGGAGGGAATGGGGATTTTGCAGTAACCTTCCCCTGCCACGCCCACCAAGTCATGCCCACAGAACCGGTAGTAAAATTTTTTGAATCCCACCACTGTGAAAGACGTCCCTAAGGATTTTAGTTCTCGACTTACAACCATGTATTTAGCGACTGATCAAAGTTACAGTGGTGCTGAAAGAAAGCGGTTTACAACCAGGTCCTCTCACTTACAACTATTGCAGCATCCCCAAAGTCATGTGATGGAAGTTTGAACATTTGGCGTTTATTTCCGATATGTAATTATGGTGGTTGCAGCATCCTTGGGTCATGTGATAACCATTTGTGACCTTCCTAGCTGGCATCTGACAAGCAAAATCGATGAGGGAAGCTGGATTTGTTTAACAGCCATGTGATCCTCTTAACAACGGTGGCAAAAAAGGTCATAAAATTGGGTACAAGTTGCTTAACAATGGCCTTGCTTAGCAACAGACATTCAGGTAACATTTTTTACTACCGGTTCGCGTGAACCGGGCTGAATTGGTAGAATACCACCACTGGAGTGCACCACTTTGGAGATGAATTCACTTGACCTACTAAGCTTGATTTCACGTTAAACATGGTTTTTGGGGCTCGGCAGAGAGCATGCAATATTCACTGGGTGAGTTTGTGGCTTAGTATTATTGTTACTACATTTTTATTCCACCTTTTTATATATAACTCCCTTTTATACTTTACTTTTTGCCTCCTCTTCTCCCCACAACAAACTATCTTGGTGGTTTGTTGGACTGGACTGAGAGAGAAGGACTGGTCCCAAGTCCCCAGCCAGATTTGATGACGAAGGAAGGCCCGGAACTCAATGCCTCCTGGTTTCTAGCCAGCAACTTCATCACTATACCAAAATGATAATAGCTTAACAGGCTATGCAAAATGAGAAAAATCAATTAATTGGATAACTTGGATATGTGTATTGTGTGAATTCACCTGTTGTCCTGTTTAGTAGTGCAGATGTTCTCTGTCATGGCACGGTAGTCTTGTTAGCCTGACAAAACAATTTGTTAGGTCATCTATAGAAAATATTTGGTTTATTGCCCTCTTTTTTCTTTCTTTTCTTTTCTCTTTTCTTTTCTTTTCTTGCCTTTTCTTGCCTTTTCTAACCATTGTTGGGGAAGGTAGCTTTTTAAAATTTGTTTCTTTTTATTCTTTTATTCTGCCTAGAAAAAGCACTAAGCGTCGCCATCTTGTTACAATATTGTGATTTAAAACTGGCTTCTGTTTTATACATGCCGTCAAGAAATCACAGCTACATAAATATTGCTTTGATTCTATTCCAGTAAATTACTTCCCACTGAAATCAATGAGGCTTAAATTAAGTCATGATTGCCTTAGTTTCAGTGAGATCTTAGTTCAGCTGACATAGTTTGGATCGGACTCGCAGTAAATAAAAACAAGAATGCAATTTGTATTAGTATCATTATTAGATCCTTTCCCCCACCACCCCATTCTGGTTTCTTTCGACTGAATCATTTCTAGTTTGCATTGACTAGATGGCAGGATTAGCTTCTTCAGGATATATGTAAAAATAAGGATATATGGGCATGAGAAAAAGCACTTAAATTCCATGGGGTCTGAAAAATGGGCAAGGAACATAGGAGTGAAAGTTCTCTTCTCCTTATGTTGTGCCTGAAAACTGAATTTGGAATGCTGGAGACCTAGAACTACATAGAGATTATGGGGTCAGATAAAAAGTAGGGAAACATGAGTTGAAAATAATTCTGCTCCCAGCCATGAAACCTCAAGTAAATGACTTTGGGCCAGCCTTCTCTTTCAGCCCATCCTACATCACAAGGTTCTGAGGAGAAAATGGAGGAGAAAGGGCTGTGTATACAGGTAGTCCTCAGCTTATGACCATAACGAAGCCTGCCCATTGCTGTTATAAGTCGTGATGTTCATAAAGTGGGTCACACACATGACCAATCTCATTTTCTGACCTTTTCTGTGGTGGTCATTAAATGGAAACAGCAGTCGTTCAGCAAACTAAAATTGTTCGCTATCAACCACTTTTGCCAAAAACCAGAAGGAAATGCAGGTTTTGGTCAAAATGTCGTCAAACATGTCACGTTGACTGTGGGATGCTGGAGACAGGTGTAAAAGTGGCCTGGTTGCTAAGAGCCTGAAATAGAGTCATGTGACTGCAAGGGTGTGTGTGCAGCTGTCAATACTTCAGAAGCAGAGGGTAAGTAACTCTGGGAAGGTCTGTCGTAAGTTCGAATGGTCTCTAAGCGACCAGTCATAAGTCGAGGACTGTCTGTGGTGGCGTGTGGTTATAATGTAGTATTGCAGGCTGACTTTGCCCACAGCCAGCAGTTCAATCTTGACTGGCTCAAGGTGGGATCACCCTTCCATTCTTTCGAGGTCGGTAAAATGAGGACCCAGATTGTCGGAGGCAATAATAAACCACTTAGAGAGGGCTGTAAAAGGATTGTAAAGTGGTATATAAGTCTAAATGCTATTGTTATTTGTACTGTTGGAGCCCCTGTTGGAGAGATGGCATATAAATACAGGTAGAACTCAACTTACAACCACAACTGAGCCCAAAAATGTATATTGTTAAGTGAGAAATTTGTTAAGTGAGTTTTGCCTCGTTTTTTCTTGTGATATTCGTTAAGTGAATCACTGTTAGTATCATGTTGACTATCACTAAATGTGGCACCTAATGTTTTATGATGAATGTATTTTTTCACAATGTCTATGATAATGATCTATCACTATTGTTATATGTACGCTGAGAGATTATGCACTGGAGACAAATTCCTTGTGCATCCTATCGCACTTGGCCAATAAAGAATTCTAATAATTCTAAGTGAAACTGGTTTCTCCATAGAGTTTGCTTTTCAGAAGGTCACAAAAGGGGATGACATGATTCCTGAACACGGCATAAATATGAGTCAGTTGTCAAGCATCCAAATGTACATCCTATGAGCTTGGGGAGGTCATAAGCGTGAAAAATGCTCAAACGTCACTATTTTCAGTGCCATTCAGAGGTGGTTTTCAGCAGGTTCTGACCAGTTCTGGAGAACCGGTAGCGGAGATGTTGAGTAGTTCAGAGAACCGGCAAATCCTGCCTCTGACTGGCCCCGCCCCCATCTCTTCTCTGTCTCCCGAGTCCCAGCTGATTGGCTGGCTCTTCTTTTGTTGCCCTGCACAGGAGAACGGAGCTGGAAAGCAGGTTAGTGGGGTGGGGAGGGAATGGGGATTTTGCAGTATCCTTCCCCTGCCACGCCCACCAAGCCAGGCCATGCCCACCAAGCCATGCCCACAGAAATGGTAGTAAAAAAAATTGAATCCCACCACTGGTGCTGTTGTAACATTGAAAGGTCACTAAATGAACTTTTGTAAGCCGAGGACTATTTGTATTGTAAAAACTGAACAGAATCAACATGAGCAGGCCTGCCATGAATGATTTGAGAGGGATGCTATAGTTTGCTAGCAGAACATTCATTTTCTGGGCCAAAATGCCAGTTTTGCTCCCTGCTGTCTCCCCCTCAAAACAGCGGGATACCCCTTAGAGCCTCTGAGATCTCCTTTATTTCATTCCCCCCTCCCCCCCCCAAAAGCTTTAGGAGAGATGCAAAAACCCCTTCCTGAAACGGTTGCAGTTTTAATGTGACAGAAGGAGAAACGATTAAATATATCCATATGCAATTAATTTAATTCTAATTAAATTTAAATGAAAAGAAATCAAATTAGATCCTTACCCAGGCCCTTCAGCTCCAGTCGAAAGTGGGTCTTTGCGCTAAGCCATACGCAGCAAATTGTGCAAACTCAGCTGTGGTGCTTTCAAACCATAGCTTACGGCTTAGCATAATTTGCACACCCAGCAGGGGGTGGCTTCTTCAACAAACCATGATTAAACATGTTGTGGGAACCCAACACTAATCTTGAGCCTGGCATCCTTGCTTGTTTCTCCTCAAAGTAAAATCTGAGCTGGCCGCTGTTTTTTTTAAAACTGCCCCATTATTTATTATCCTTATTTGTGATAACAGATAACAGATCATCAGAGTTGGAAGGGACCTTGTAGGTCATCTAGTCCAACCCCATGCCCAAGTAGGAGACCCTACACCATTTCTGACAAATGACAGTCCAATCTCTTCTTGAAAGTCTCAAGTGATGGCGGTCCCACAACTTCCGAGAGCAACTTCTGTTCCATTGGTTGATTGTTCTCCCTGTCAGAAAGTTTCTCCTTATTTCCAGGTTAAATCTCTCCTTGTTCAGTTTCCATCCATTGTTGCTTGTCTGGCCTTGAAAATAGCTTGACCCCTTCCTGTCTGCGGCAGCCCCCCAAATATTGGAAGACTGCTATCATGTCTCCCCTGGTTCTCTTCACTAGACTAGCCAGGCCCAGTTCCTGTAACCGTTCTTCATATGTTTTAGCCTCCAGTCTCCTAATCATCCTGGTTGCTCTTCTCTGCACTCTTTCTAGAGTCTCAACATCTTTTTCATAGTGTGGGGATCAAAACTGCATGCAGTACTTTAGGTATGGTCTTACTAAGGCTTTATAGAGTGGTATTAGTACCTCCCTTGATCTCGATTGTATCCCTCTGTTAATGCACCTTAGGATTGCATTAGCTTTTTTGGCTTCTGCTGGCTCATATTTAGCTGGTTGTCTACTAAGACTCCAAGATCACTCTCACTGCTATTGAGCCTAGTTTCACCCAGTCAATACATGTACTTTTGGTTTTTCTTGCCTAAGTGTAGGCCTAAGTATATTGCTAATGTAGAACTAAGGGTAGGATTTTTACATCCTTATATTCATTTCAGACTGTTTTATGGTAGCAGTGTTTTGGGTTTTTTTAATCCAAAATGTGTCTAACTTTATGCAGACAGGCTGGGTATGCCTCCATAGACAGGTAGTCGTCGACTTACAATGACCATTGAGTCCAATTGCTTCTGTTGCTAAGCGAGACATTTGTTAAGTGAGTTTCTTTTGACCCTTTTACGACCTTTCTTGCCACACTGGTTAAGTGAATCCCCACAGCTGTTAGTAAGTTAGTAACACGGTTGTTAAGTGAATCTGGCTTCCACATCGACTTATCAGAAAGTCGCAAAAGGGGATTGCATGAATCCTGGGACACTGCTGCAACCGTCATAAATACGAGTCAGTTGCCAAGGATCTGAATTAGGCTCACGTGACCATGGGGATGCTGCCAGGTCGTAGCTTGAAAAATTGGAATAAGTCCCTTTTTTCCAGTGCTGTTGTAAGTTCGAACCATCACTAAACAAACTGTTGTAAGTCAAAGACTATCTGTAGAAAGAGAAACTAATTCCTTGTGCAGTGCTCTGCTTGGCTAATTTTGCCAAATTTAGAACCCTATAAAATGGCATAGGGAATCTTAACCCATGTTATGTGGCCAGCAGAGGTGGTATTCAGCAGGTTCTGACCAGTTCTGGAGAACCGGTAGTGGAAATTTTGAGTAGTTTGGAGAACCGGCAAATCCCACCTTTGACTGGCCCTGCCCCCATCTATTCTGCGCCTCCCATTGAGTCCCAGCTGATCGGCTGGGTCTTCTTTGGTTGCCCTGCACAGGAGAGCGGAGCTGGAAAGCAGGTTAGTGGGGTGGGGAGGGAATGGGGATTTTGCAGTAACCTTCCCCCAGGAGTGGGATGGGAATCAGTGGTGGGATTGAAATTTTTTTACTACCGTTCTGTGGGCGTGGCTTGGTGGGCATGGCATGGCTTGGTGGGTGTGGCTTGCTGGGCGTGTCAGGTGAAGGATACTGCAAAATCTCCATTCCCTCCCCATTCCTGGGGGAAGGTTACCACAAGTTCTCCGAACTACTCAAAATTTCTGCTACCGGTTCTGCAGAACTGGTCAGAACCTGCTGAATACCACCACTGATTAGAATGGAGATTTTACAGCATCCTTCCCCATCACGCCCACAAAGCCATACCCACCAAGCCACACCACGCCCACCAAGCCACGCCCATAGAACCGGTAGTAAAAAATATTTGAATCCCACCACTGCTGTGTGGCCTGTGATTTCCTCCTTGTTCCATGGCCCTGAGATAATATTTGCAAAACATGGCCAGTGGCTTTCCTGAGCGACGAGTCCTTTTTTGCAGAGCCAACATTTTTGGCACTGTGTGTCTCTTGCCTTGATGGGGCCAGCTTCTTGAATTCAGACAGCAGGAAAACGCTCGAGGGCTTCTTCAGCCATTCATCGACTTGTGTCCTGAATCCAGGAAGTCTTTAATACTGATCTTAGGGAATAACTAATCCCCTAGAATTGACTGAAAGTAAAAGACAACACATTTTATTGCTTGTTACATAAGCCTGGCTCTTTGGAGAGATTTTTCTGACTCAAATAACACCACCATTTCTCCTCAGGAGAGAATGGGGTAAAAAAATAGGCTTGAATTGTGGGACTCCCCCCAATAGACTCGTCTAGGGATTATGTAGGCCAGTATTTCTCAAAGTCAGCAACTTTAAGATAGGTGGACTCTTAACTCCCAGAATTCCCCAGCATGCTGACTAGGGAATTCTGGGAGTTGGAGTTCGCCCATCTTAAAATCGCTGAGCTAGAGCAACTCTGATGTAGAGCTTCAGGGCACTGATGATTCATATAATGTTGGCTGTCACACTGTTTCTCAACCTTGGCCAATTTTAAGATGTATAGACTTCAACTCCCAGAATTCCCCAGCCAGCATGCTGGCTAGGAAATTGTGGGAGTTGGAGTCCACAAATCTTAAAACTTGCCAAGTTTGAAAAAATGCTGGGCCAGATGACAACATTGTTATCTATAGTCACCCATTAGTTGTAGCATAACGGAAAAATATTCTGAAATATGGCCTTTAGTCATAGAACATTCGTCTGTTCTTAGATAGGGAAACCAAGCACAGTGCAGCTGGTCACTCAATGTGAGAAATTATAAGGCAAGTTTTGATGAGACAGGGAATGAGTTCAAAAGTACAGCAGCTTTCCATCCACTAAAAAGTAAGAATCTGTAGAAAAGTAACAAATGAAATCTGGCTCTACCTCAGATTCAGATCTATGCATTCTTCCTCTTCCTCCTTTGTTACTCTTGCTCCATTTTTTTGGGTAAGCGCTCAGGACAACCTGTATGGAGTTTCTCCAGCTGCCACATTCCTACCAGTATCCCAAAGGTGCTTTTTCAAGAGGCAACTGGACTTTCTTGCTTTTTCTTTTGAAGATGTTTCACTTTTATCTAATAAGCTTCTTAAGCTCTGGCAGGAAAGGGCACCCTGAGGACACAGATATACCTCCAGGTGGCCTCAATGACTCTCTAAAAGGATGCAAATGACCGCTGTCTGCAAGGAAGATATATCCTCCCTTACCCACTACCATACAGTCAGAGGTGAAGAAGCTTCTTGGATGAAAAGCGAAATGTCTTCAAAAGAAAAAAACAAGAAAGTCCAGTTGGCTCCTGAAAAAAACACCTTTGGGACAACCATGACCTGTGGATGACTGAGAATCTCTACAGATTCCTACCAGTAGTTTCAAAACAGTCATTGAAGTTGGTTATTACTTTCAAAAGAAACATGTAATCCACTTTATAGCTCAGAACAAACTAATCCTTTATACATGAAAACAAGTCTAGTCTTTGCATGGACGCCAAAAATCTAATTATAAAACTCAAACTGCAGTTGAAAAGACAGATACAAGAACAGCACCCCCAACGAAAAACTAAATTAATTCAGAAGAAACCCCATTTTCCTCGGTGTTCTAGATTAGGTATGTCCACCAAATGTTAGATTATGGATCCCATCACCCCTAGCCAGTGCAGGGAGTGAGAGGTGTAGATCAACATATCTGAAAATGGTTGAAGTTCTTGTTTTTTATTGGAGATACACTTTGGCAGATTTGGTCCACAAATCTCATTTTGTTTTAACCATGATTCACTGAGCAAGTCACAATGGACTGGTTCATCTATGTTTCTAATTCATCCAGGATGTTTTCATGATGTGTAATTGTAGATAACCATGGAGTACTTAATAACTTCTCCCTAAAGCATTTTTTAACTAAACAGGAGGGCAGAAACTTCTACCTGCCCTAATGTTTTTCACCTCCTTAGTGCAGTTATTTCAACTGACTTCAATTCCCACAATTCTTAGCCGGCTCAGAATCTTGTAGGTTCACTGCTTGTTAGCAAGTCTACATACCACTGGGAATAATCCTGCTGCTTTGAGAATGTACAATTAACAACTTTCCACAACACTCCGGATTAATCTCAGGAGTATTGTGGGAAATTAAGAGGGCAGTGAGACTCAGCACTTCTTCTATTACAGGTAAAGCGGGGGAAGTGGGCAATTAAAAGGAATCTCCATGTAGGTCAGAGGTATTTAACCTGTGGTCCACAGGCAACATACAGCCCAGGACATCTAGTAGTTAATGCAGCCCCACAAAATCATATACTTTTAACATTATTTATTCATAAGAGCATTCAGTTTTGGTCGCCACGATGTAAAAAAGATGTTGAAACTCTAGAAAAAGTGCAGAGAAGAGCAACCAAGATGATTAGGGGACTGGAGGCTAAAACATATGAAGAATGGTTGCAGGAACTGGGTATGTCTAGTTTAATGAAAAGAAGGACAAGGGGAGACATGATAGCAGTGTTCCAATATCTCAGGGGCTGCCACAAAGAAGAGGGAATATTCTCCAAAGCACCAGAAGCAGAGGTGGTTTTCAGCAGGTTCTGTCCAGTTCTGGAGAACCGGTAGCAGACATTTTGAGTAGTTCGGACAACCGGCAAATACCACCACTGACTGGCCCCGTCCCATCTATTCTCTGCCTCCCGAGTCCTAGCTGATCGGCTGGGTCTTCTTTTGTTGCCCTGCACAGGAGAACGGAGCTGGAAAGCAGGTTAGTGGGGTGGGGAAGGAATGGAGATTTTACAGTATCCTTCCCTTGCCACGCCCACCAAGCCATGCCACACCCACCAAACCACGCCCACAGAACCGGTAGTAAAAAATTTTGAGTCCCACCACTGACCAGAAGGCAGGACAAGAAGCAACGGATGGAAACCAATCAAGGAGAGAAGCAACTTAGAACTAAGGAGAAATTTCCTGACAGTTAGAGCAATTAATCAGGGGAACAACTTGCCTCCAGAAGCTGTGAATGCTCCAACACTGGACGTTTTTAAAATATGTTGAATAACCATTTGTCTGAAGTGTTGTAGGGTTTTCTTTGGTTGCCCTGCACAGGAGAAGGGAGCTGGAAAGCAGGTTAGTGGGGTGGGGAGGGAATGGGGATTTTGCAGTATCCTTCCCCTGCCACGCCCACCAAGCCACACCATGCCTACAGAATCCGTAGTAAAAAATTTTGAATCCCACCACTGCGTGGCTCTTCTCTTCATAAATCGAGGACTTCTTGTAGTGTGAAACCTTTTCTTTGGCATCGTCCTGTGCTATAGAATTCCACCCTTCCTGAAAGCTTATCTGCTTTATCTGGGCTGAAGGGAACCCTCAATGGAAGACCTCATCTTCAAAGGCACGTGTCTGTATTACCACGGAAATGATACTCCGGATGAAATCTTAAAGGGTCCTTATTAAAAGCAGGTCCAGGAATGTGAGATGGAAATCTTTAGGAGTTCTGGTCTTAATTAACTCTGGGATGGGAAACCTGGGGGTCTTATGAAGCTCCCTGATGGAGCTTTTGGTTGGTCCCCAGTGCATCGCCTAACTTGCTGCTCACTTTTTCTTTCCTTTTCCTTTCCTTTCCTTTCCTTTCCTTTCCTTTCCTTTCCTTTCCTTTTGTCTTTCCTTTCCTTTCCTTTCCTTTCCTTTCCTTTCCTTTTCTTTTCTGGGTGATGATGGGATTGCTGTTTAGCACAAGCTGCACTGTTCATATCGTCACTGCAAGGTTTCTGGTAAGCTTTACACTTACTAATTTCCCAATGTAAAAAAAAAACACACTTGTTCTCCGTCCAACAGGAAGAACACAATGGGGATCATGTGTGCGTGGGAAGGGCGATCATTTGCTCCTGTAGCCTCATCTTGGCCAAGATCCCAGCAAATTTGAAGCTGGAACCCTTTTGCTGACTTTTTTTTTTGCCCCTGAACTTGGCAGATGCAAACTGTTGGCCCAGTTTTTGCCAAGGGTGGCTGAGTAGAGGGCATGTTCCTCCCCAGTTAATCCTGTTATCTCATTAAGAGCCCTTTAATGGACAAACTCCCCTTCCGTTAATTTGAAAAGGAGGAGAAGGAGAACAGGAGCAGCGTGTGCAAAAGAAGAGAGGACAATGTTAAATCAACACAGACTGAAGCATTGTTTGAAGGGCCTCTTAGGGAGGGAGGGAGGGAGGGAGGGAGAAATGGATGTTGGTGACGAGGGAAAGGACCAGCAGAACAAATGCAGGGCAACACTGGAACAGCCGAACGTTCAGCATTCGGGAAACCCTGATCAGAAAAAAATCACATGTGTTTTTGTGTGTATTTGAAACATCCCCAAACAATTAGCACCCTGTTCCTGTGATAAGGATTTATGGGTTTGTGACTACAGCTCAGCTATTGATCTGGTTTCCCTTTAAGGCAAAACAGATGTTTTATTGCTTGCTTTCAAAGATGTGGCTTTGACTATGGAAGGGAGAGAGAGAGAGATGGACCAAAGTCGTCTGGTTGCAACCTGAGTGGAATGTGACCTCCTGGTGCAGCACGGATGCGCTGGCTGCCTTTGCCACGATGCCCCATCTGTGACTGAGTGGGATTTTCACACAGTCAGGAAGCTTTCGACTGGCAAGGCTTTAAACCTTTCTCTCTTTGCGGATTAGACCCTCAGCGGCTTGCAAGGGCATATGCCACTCCATTATGCTCAGCGGGGCACGCGCACAGCTGCCAGCAGGTTGGGCAGCCTGTTGCTTGCTTGCTCCCCTCCGCCGGGTGGTGCCTGGCACAGCGCAACCTCCACTCTGCAAGCAAAGGCTGGATTTCTTTTCTCAGGCTGAGACTGGGAGGGCGGCGGGTTCTTCTGGAGTAATGTGTATCTTTGCTCCAAATAGATGAAGGAAGCTTGGAAGTTCTGGTCCCCTTCAAATCCACATACACCCTCCCACCCCCCTGTGAACCAAAGGACAGAATTGACTGGATGTGGACCTTCCAAGTGAGAAAGAAGGTGACTATTAAAAGAGATGAGCCTGCAAGGAGTCCCCCCCCCACTCCAGAACATAGAACATAGAATACAGAGTTGGAAGGGACCACAGAGGTCATCTAGTCTAACCCCTCCCGGCACAACCATCCAGAACATAGAATAACAGAGTTGGAAGGGACGTTGAAGGTCATCTAGTCTAACCCCCACACACAACCATCCAGACCACAGAACCACAGAGTTGGAAGGGATCGTGGAGGTCATCTAGTCTAACACACACACCCTGGCACAACCATCCAGAACACAGAACCACAGAGTTGGAAGGGGTCTTGGAGGTCATCTAGCCTAACCCGCTGACAAGCAGGAGAGTCTGTACCCTTTCAGATGAGTGGCTGTCCAGAAGGATGAAAGTATAAAGTATTTCTGTGGCTGGAAACAGGGTTTTAAAATTTAGCTTCTAGCAGTTGGCAGAGGTTGTACTGATATGGTGATGCATGTGGAGGAATGGATTTGCAAGTTTAGGTCCTTTCTTGAGGTGGGGGTTGGAGGTGGAGACTGGGGGAGATTACAGTAAAAGGATCACCTAAATCGGATTGGAGAGTTAACACTCCCAGGCTGGGTTTACAAGTCATGTTTGAGACAAAGAAGTCAGTCAAATATATGACAATTGCTTTTGTAATGCATATAGTTCGTTTTAAAATCATACTTGGAATATCGCATCCAGTTTTGGTCACCAGATTACAAAAAGGATATTGAGACTCTAGAATGAATGCAGAGAAGAGCAAGAAAGATGATTAGGGGACTGGAGGCAAAAACGTATGAAGAAAGGCTGAAGGAACTGGATATGTCTAGTCTAATGAAGAGTAAGACAAGGTGACATGATAGAAATCTTCCAATATTTGAGGGGCTGCAACAAACATGAGTCAACCTACTCTCCAAAGCACCTGAAGGGAGGAGATGGAAACTTATCAAAGACAGATCCAGTCTAGAACTAGAAGTGGCGGACTTGCACTAAAGCGAGGATTGTATTTGTGCAGCATTGGAAAAAATGGAGAAATACCACTAGATGAAGAGATAATTAAGAAAATATTGGACTGTGCAGAAATGGACAGACTTACATCGAAGATTAAATAGAAAGAAGATACTGAATACTGTCCAACATGGGATTTATTTTATCAATGGCTGGAAGAAAGGGGGTAAAGATTAGGGATATAATTTGTATTGTTAAGTAAACAAAATAGCCCAGACCACACGATGTTTATTAAGCACTAATTAAATGTATTAGTAGAAAATTAATAAAACTTTATATTAAAAAAGAAGAACTTGTGGATGCTCCACAGAGGTGGTATTCAGCCGGTTCTGACCAGTTCTGGAGAACCAGTAGTGGACATTTTGAGTAGTTCGGAGAACTGGCAAACACCACTTCTGACTGGTCCTGCCCCCATCTCTTCTCTGCCTCCCGAGTCCCAGCTGATTGGCTGGGTCTTCTTTGGTTGCTGGGCACAGGAGAACGGAGCTGGAAAGTAGGTTAGTGGGGTGGGGGCAGGGAATGGGGATTTTGCAGTATCCTTCCCCTGCCATGCCCACCAAGCCACACCCACCAAGCAATGCCACACCCACCAAGCCACACCCACAGGACTGGTAGTGAATTCTTTTGAATCCCACCACTGGTGGTCCATCACTGGAGATTTTAAAGAAGATATTAGACAGCTATTTCTCTGACATGTTATTCTGTAATTTTAATCTTGGTTACCCTACTGGTCTGAGACCACAAAGAAAAGCCTTAACTGAATTGATCAGGTTAATATGATTAGTATGGTTTAGTATGATTCGCAAACCAAAGCTGCTTGGTTAGTTTATCATTCAACGAGTGTTTTCATACAACATTCTTAATGAGGTCCAGTTAGATTCCACATCAGATGCATTTCACGCAACTTGCTAATGTTGTAAAACTTTGTGGAGGCTTTTTGCAGCCTAGAATATTGTACACAATCAGCTTGTTTACTTCCTTTATAATTCAGCATCTTGTGAACCCAGAAAGTAGCTGTTGGAAGTTAAAACCTACCTCTCTCCTAGGAAAATGAAATATTTTGGGATATACTGAAAAGGCTGAATATTTCCCCTAAAAAGAGAAGTAGAAACTCAGAAGCAGAAACTCAGCCCCTCTCCACCTTTGCTAATGGGCCATTACTCTGGCCTGGGCCAGCCTATTTTACATAACAAAGATCTCCAGGTAGAGCTGTAGGAGTTGCCCAAAGCCCTTTCATTACATCATCATCCAGCAAGGCTCAACCAAGCCTGGGACTCAGGACAGCCTAAAGAGTTGCCACTGCATGGCCCCATGGGAGTCTGACAACCAATCAGAATACAAGCTCAAATTCAAATCCCAACAGAGGGTATAAAACCCAGGGACTCTCAGCATCTCAGCCCCTTTCCTTCTTTCTTCACCTAAGGCATGTGATCCTGTCCACCATTAAACCATCTTTCCAAGCAGTCACCATGTTTCCAGTGTCTTTCTTCCCCACTTGGAACTGAACCCAGAAGGATATTTCTTCCAACATAGCCTAATTCAAAGTAAGCCTGTCATCCAGACCAGCTCTGTGATGCTTCTTTTTGCTGTCACAAGAAAAAAAAATCCGCCAGAAATGTCCTGCCAAATTTCAATGATGCATTTGAAATGGGAGGGTGAAGGTGGCCTGCGGTTACTCAAATTTGCAATAGGGTGTTGCAACATGCTTTTGGCAACAATGGGATAAAGCAAAGCTTCTTTATATGTTGGTCTTAGCAAGGCTGGTGCTGAGAAGCCACCGTGTGATACCTATTGTAGAAAGTTAGCACCCACCCCTCTTCTAGAACAGTGGTCACCAACCAGTGGGCCGGGGACGACTGGTGGTCCAGGAGAAAATTTTGGTGGTCTGCAGAGAAATGTCACCCCCAAAGCAATTAATCCAGGCTGTGCGGGAACACGAGGCTTGTGTCACTTGCATTGCGAACAACAGGAGGTAGTGAGGGGAGGGGAGAAAGGGCAGAAGTGGGGGAACTTGCCCCACTCACCCCATGCACCTCATCTGGCCACCGAGCTGCTTCTTTTCGCTTCTTTCTTCTTCTGCTTTTGGCTGCAAGCAAGGAAAGCAGCAAAAGTCTTTCTTTCTCTCCCCCAAATTCTGCCAGAAATGAGTCTTTGGGACCCTGCAAGGCCTCCTGCTCCAAGAGGCTGCGCCAGTGCAACAAGTCTCACAAAGACTCATTTCTGGCGGAGTTTGGGGGAGAGAAAGAAAGACTTCTGCTGCTTCTGCTGCTTTCCTAGCCAAAAGTCTCTCTCTCTCTCCCCCTGAGAACGGAGCTGGAGACGGTATCATGCGATCCCAAATAAAGAACGATCAATTTGGTTCGCCAACTACGCCCTTTTCTGGACCGCGATGCCCTGCGCACAGTTACTCATGCCCTTGTTATCTCCAGACTCGACTACTGCAATGCTCTCTATTTAGGACTACCCTTGCATACTATCCGAGATTGCAGCTGGTGCAAAATGCAGCGCGCTGGTGGTGATGGGAGTTTCCCGGTTCTCCCATGTTACCCCCCTCCTGCGCTGTCTGCATTGGCTCCCGGTTGTGCTCGGGTGAGATTCAAGGTGTTAACACTAACATACAAAGTCCTCCATGACATGGGTCCGCAATATTTAAGGGAGTGACTCCTGCCGACATCAAGTACTAACCGCCCTGTGCGATCACATAGGCAAGGACTCCTTGGGGTCCCATCGGCTGGCCAATGCCGGTTGGCGGTCCCCTGATGACGAGCCTATTCTATTGCAGCCCCTGACCTCTGGAATCAGCTTCCCCCGGGGCTCCGTCTGGCCCCTGACCTCCGCCTTCCGCCGTGAATTGAAGACCTGGTTATTTAACCAAGCCGGGCTGTGACCCTTTGGGGGGGGATGGCTTTTATCATGGTTTTATCATGTATTTATGTAATTGTATCTTAATGGGGCTTGTTAGTTTAATTCTTTTTAAATTATTTATTGTTTTTCTTGTTTTAGTTGTGAGCTGCCCCGAGTCTTCGGAGATGGGGCGGCATACAAGTCTCATTAATAAATAAATAAATAAATAATAATAATAAATAATCTGTAGGGGAATTTTCCTGCAGACTTTTTGGGGGATTTTCCCAGGATCTCTGGTCCACGGGATTTAAAATTATGAGTTTGGTGATCCCTGAGGTCCAAAAGGTTGGTGACCCCTATTCTAGAAGACTGAAATATGTTGAGAAATATTAAAAAGGCAGAACACTATATTTCCCTGGATGAGAAATGGAGAAACATGCTCTTGGAAAGCAGCCCCCACCTTTCTTAATAGCCCCCAGCAGATATTTTGTGGCCATTGAGAAACATTGGGCCAGCCTATCTACAAAACAAAAGACCTCCAGCTCCAGGATGATGGGATTAAGACATGACTCCTCAGGACATATAGGATTAACCTTCAACCATCTAGCAGCAGAGCTTATCACCTTGCACAATCTCCTAGGGACATTGAATCACCCTCCAGGCTTCAACCAAAGTTAGCTCGGACAACCTACAGAGCCAGCTATGACCCCTACAACAGCCAATAGAATACATGTTCTTGCACAGGAAGTTCAAGTGCAAAGCCCAAGAGAAGATGTAAAAGCCCTGCACACTCAACTCCATGTGGTCAGCTACCCAGAATCGAAAGTGCTTGGTGGTTCTGCTTCATCATTAAACCATCTTTCCAATCAGCCTCCATGTTTCCAGTGTCTTTCTCCCAGCTCAGAACTGAACCAGATGGATATTCCTTCCAACACTAGATTAGCCAACAACCAGCTTTAAAGATTAATTCATCCACTCTTTCCCACTCTCTCTCTCTTTTCAACCTCCAGTTCCAAGGACAGAAGGCTAGCCACAGTTCTTATTACATCACCTTCCCTCAATTTCACAGTTTGCTACTGTATGTACAGAACACCCCCTCCACAACTCCGTAGAAATAAAATTCCTCCAACTCATACAGTAACCTGGTGTCTCACTGTCTTGAAAAAGTAAATTAAGCCAGGATCGCAATGTTCTGGTTGATTTGGGTGAACGTACAGTATATGGGCATGGCTGCCAAATCCGCCATGATATTTTTCAGGAAGAAGCTGGAGAAGAATTCACCATGGCTCTAACTGATGAGCAGAGGAGGTTCAAATCAAATGCCTGTCCAGAGATGGGCATATATTCTATGTCAGTAGTCTGTAGAGATTCCCAGTCATCCAGGTCCTGGTTGTCCTAAAGGTTTTTTTTCATGAGGCAACTGGACTTTCTTGTTTTTTCTTTTGAAGACGTTTCACTTTTCATCCAAGAAGCTTCTTCAGCTCTCACAGGATGGTGGGGAATGGAAAGATTTACATTCCTTGCAGACAGCTGGTCATTTGCATCCTTTCAGAGAGTAATTGAGGCCACTTACAGGTTTATCTCTGTCCTTGGGGTCACCTGAGTGGTGCTCCTGGTTCCTATAGTCTGCAATTCCACTACAGGAACCGGAAGCGCTACTCAGGTGACCCTGAGGACACAGATAAACCTCCCAAGTGCTTCAAGGACCCTCTAAAACAGGGCTGTCAAACTCCTAGCCCGTGGGCCAGATGCGTCACGTGCTGGCCACACCCACACCCAATTTAGCAAAGAGGAAAAAAGTCCTGATACGTCACGTGACACCACCATGATGACGTGTGTTTAACACCCCTGGGCTAAAAGGATGCAAATGACCAGCTGTCTGAAAGGAATATAAATCCTTCCATTCCCCACTACCCTATCAGAACTGAAGAAGCTTCTTGGATGAGAAGCAAAATGTCTTCAAAAGAAAAAACAAGGAAGTCCAGTTGCCTCTTAAAAGAAAGCACCTTTGGGTTCTAAGGTGAAAACCTAGAACCGCCTTCGGTCCGATCTAAGTATAGTATATAAAATCATACATTGCAATGTCCTACCTGTCAATGAATACTTCAGCTTCAACCATAACAATACAAGAGCTCACAATAGATACAAACTCAAGGTAAACCGCACCAAACTTGATTGTAGGAAATACAACTTTAGCAACAGAGTGGTCAATGTCTGGAATACTCTACCTGACTCTGTGGTTTCTGCCCCAAACCCCAAAAACTTTAACCTTAGACTGTCTACTATTGACCTCACCCCTTTCCTAAGAGGTCTGTAGGGGGCGTGCATAAGCGCACCAACGTGCCTACTGTCCCTGTCTTATTGTTTATTTTTTATTTTTCTTATATGTATCCATTTCATGTATTCATAACTATGTTTATACTTATACCTGTTATCTTATAATTGTTTGACAAATAAAATATACACACATTTAAGGCAGTATTTCTCGACAGCAGCAACTTTAAGATGTGTGGATGTCAACTCCCCAATTTCCCCAGCCGACTATTCAGGCAATTGATCTTAAAACTGACAAAATTGAGAAACATTGTTCTATGGGATTAGGGAAAGTGAGTTTCCCCTCTAGTTGAATCCACATGGCATGCTTAACCTGGTTACTGAATTAACCTATTTTCTGAGTTCACATACTAAATCAAGTTGTGAGCTAACCAACGCATTTGATTTACAAGACATACTAAGCCACACAAAAAAATGCAAGCATGGTTAGGTCTAGCCAAAGTTGGTAAGCCGAACAGACTCAATTAAATGTGTTGTATCAACACAACTTCTCTCTTTTTTCTCTCCCAGGCTCCCTGGGAGGTTCTCAGAACAAAGATGAGAGGCAAACTGTTTAGAAATAGAAATAGAAGAGTATATAGGAGTGCAGAAATTAATAATCACCCATTAATTCTGTGAAGAAACACCTGCTGTGGTATAAGTTTTGTTTCATTGCATCCACTCAAGAAAATGAACAAATAATCTGGATTTTTCCATCAAAAGTTTTCTTCTTGATTGACAGGAAGGAGCCTCTGCTCTACAATCACATCTCTGTAAATCTGTGTGTGTGTGTGTGTGTGTGTGTTTTGTTTTAAGCAGAACGCAGCTTACCAACCATGACAATGGCTCACTTGAGGTTAATAAACTGCTGAGTTTTGGTGCTTGGTGGGACTGCAAAAACTGTAGCAGGGGATGGGGAGTAATTGTCAAGCATCTGGCAGACCACAAAACACAATTAAAAGCTTGGGTGTGCCTTGCTGGGTCAGAAATCTTTCAGGTCTGTTCTACTCTGATGAAGAAACCGAACCAGCATCATGGAAGTTCGGATCGCCAAGGTAACGTTCATGGGTCCATTGATGGACCTGATTTACCATAATTGATTTAATTTAAAAAAAAGTCTAAAACATACCTCTCTTAGGATGGGAGTACTGCTTTAGTTTCTCTGTTGAGCTACTTTTTTTCTGGCCTCCTAGAAACGAGAATCTTCTGGATCCGATCACATTCATCAGATGCCTTTTGATTTGTCCACAACCCACATTCAGGAATCCAAATGTGCTTAGTGGGCCACAGTGTGTCAGCCCTTCAAGACAGACCGGATTAGGAAACCAATGCCAGACCGGACTCAGGACTACTTTTATTATAAAGCTATAGTAACAGAGTCTTGCGTCTGAATGTGTTTCCCACTCTCTTCTTTTCTCTTTGGGAGAACTAGCGGGAGGCTTATCTGAGATGTTTACTCACATTACATTCTTGGCCTGGGCTCAGATCCCTCTTATCTGCCCCTTGCAGATAATGTAGTGGCTCTTTTCCCATCCTTCAAGGCCATTCCCTCTGTCCTCTACTTACTGTGGGATTGACCAACCTGTCTTCCAGCTTCTACTCACTCCCAGAGATTATCTGTTCTCAGCCAAGCCTTGGCTGAATTTGCAAGGAGACTCTCAGCTAGTTAGGAATTTGGATTGCAGATTTGATCAAAGGCTGATCTGTGAAGGAAGGGTTTTAAAAAAATAAAATAAAAAATCACGAAGGTCACTGAGACCGTGTGATTGAAGCTCAATTCTCTTTTAAACATGCATCACAAATGAAAAAGGAGTTGGGAGTTTTGATTATATAGGCATGGCTGCCATCCTGACATTTTTGATCTACCTCTGAAAGGCCAAATAAAACAGATGATTGCCTTCTGCCTACCCCTGGACAGGGATCTTCCTGTTGTCCCCATGGTGGTTTAAACCAGCAGTGGGATTCACATTTTTTTACTACTGGTTCTGTGGGCATGGCTTGGTGGGCACGGTGTGGCTTGGTGGGTGTGGCTTGGTGGGTGTGACTTGGTGGGCATGGCTTGGCTTGGTGGGCATGGCTTGGCTTGGTGGGCATGGCAGGGGAAGGTTACTGCAAAATCCCATTCCCTCCCCACCCCACTAACCTGCTTTGCAGCTCTGTTCTCCTGTGCAGGGCAACAAAAGAAGACCCAGACGATCAGCTGAGACTCGGGAGGCAGAGAATAGATGGGGGCGGGGCCAGTCAGAGGTGGTATTTGCTGGTTCTCCAAACTACTCAAAATTTCCACTACCAGTTCTCCAGAACTGGTCAGAATCTGCTGAATACCACCTCTGGTTTAAACCCATTGCTTTTTTCTTCTCACCCTTCCGCCAAAAGAGTAAACTCCTTGCATATGTAGTGGTAGCCTTGAAGTCAAAAGGTTGTTAAATGTTCTCATAATTGTTATTTGTGCCTTGAGAATGGCTGCTCTCAACTTTTTCCTCCTAAGTTAGCCAACCTTTCAGGGATGTTGTGAGGATAAAATATTGGAAGTGGAGAACAGAGCCACATTATATATCACCTTCTTTAAGCATTCTCTATACCATTTTTATGGCCGGGGGCTTCCTTCATGGTTAGCAAAAGAAATATGCATTACAAGGAGGAGTGACTTTTAGAACTGGGTTTAATAACTGCATTTAACCCGGCTTCTGGATTAATCCATTGTCTGGATTTGAATGATACCCTGAAACATAAACTAGCCAAAGGATTTGGTTCATAGAACACACTCAATAAACCAATCAAGGTGAAAACAAATTGAGCTTACTATAGGGTGAATGTAGCTGTTGGGTTTGCCACCGGTGCACTGATTGCAAGAGCAACCTTGGTGTAAAGTAAATGCAGGTCATATTTGGGTAGCTGGTAGGGGGAAGTCACATGGATCTTACACATTTTGGGGGAAAGCCAGGACCAGGGTGAGTAAAATTAGATTATGTGCTTGGGCAAAGCTCAGGATTTTCTGACATTTATTTCCTCCTGGATTTCTGGATGGGATGGGGTTTCTGGGTTTGGTTTTTTTTTTAATGTCCTCTTTCTCTGAAATGCTAACCATCAGTAGCAGGAAAATGGTTTAGCTCCTATTTGCTAAATATCCCTGGGTACACCGCTTGAATTTCTCCCGTATGATCTGTGAAGGGCTGTTGTTTCATTGCACATATTGGAAGGTGGAGTAAATCACAGTCTTTTACTTGAGAGACTGGAGTGGGAATAAAACTTTCCCCTTTGCTTGACACTGAGAGTGCCTCTGGGTTCTTGCAATAATAGATTGGCACTCTCCTACCATCCTTTCGCATCACAATGACGGACAGTTTGCCAGAGCTGAATACAGATCCAGCTTGCAAGCCAGCCAAGTTTATTTGAACAGGGTGGGATGGCTGGTGCACTCTGCTAAGGAGTATTAAAACAGGACACCTAGCCAGCTCTTCTCCTGTGTAAAATTCGCACGTGCTACCAACCAAATCATCTTTTAGCGCAGGCTTGAGTTGGGAACTGGCAGCCCACACAAGCCTCTTGCGGCTGTTGGGGCTCCATTAAGCACCCTGCCCAGCAACCATGCTCTGGTTTGGCTTGAAATAAAGTCTCAGAGCAGCGGGAGCCATTCTGCAAACGGGAACGATAGCCTTGAGTGTCGTGATTATTTTAATTCTTTTCTCCATGATTGTATTTTGAACGATTGAATGCCACCCACGGTCCAAATGAATAGGGGCGGCGTATAAATATGGTTAAATAACAAACCAATAAATAGCAAGCGGGCAAGCAGCCAGCCTGGGAGAAAAATGGGCATCCCAATTCTATTTTCATAGCACGGATGGAAGGCGTGTGCATGTGTATAGACACACACACACACACACATATCACCTCTACGTAAAAAGAAAGGCTGAGTTCACACCTTATTCTAAGCAAGTGATTACGAACCTATGAGACACATGTCAAATAGAACAAGCCACATCTTGGGTGACACTCCAGTGTTCACCAACACCCAACTATTCTCAAACACGCTCTGTTCTCATGTAATTTTAGGAAGCTGTGCAAGAATGAGGTATACTCTAATGCGACCTTTGGGACCTCTGAAAATCATATAAGGCCATGCTGGTTTTTGGATGCTGCAGAAGAGCATTTTCTGAACCCACTCGAGAACGAAGGGCCCGTGCGACCTGGAGCACCGCAGGTAGGCTCACGGGCCTTTCCACAGGAAGAGAACATTGCCCGAAGGTAAGTGGGGTGTGGTAGATCTTGGGGAGGGGGCGCAATGGCTCAGCAGTTAAAGATATTGAACTTGTCAGCTGCAGAGCTGACAGCCTGAGTTCAAGACCTGAGCTTTGCGCAATGGGGGTGAGCTCCTGTTACTTGCTCCAGCTCTTGCCAATCTAGCAGTCTGAAAGCATGCAAATGCGAGTAGATAAATAGGTACCATTTCAGTGGGAAGGTAACAGCATTTTGTGGGCTCCATGCTGGCAGCACGACCACAGAAATTGTTTTCGAATAATGCTGGCTCCCTTGGCCAAGGAATGGAAATGAGCACAGTGTCCTAGAGTCGGACACAACTCTGACAGGGAAATCTTTACCTTTATTTTAGATCCTGGAGAGCACTGCGCTATGGGGGCAATTGCCTTCTTCCTCAAAGCTTCCTTACCTTGGAGAACAGCATGAGGCAACCTTTTTGAGTTGCAGTGGTGGCACTAAGGCTGAATTCAAGGCCTAAGCCTTTACCTCAGGCCCAGCCTCAGAACTGATGTCCAGGAATGCCTAGATAGAAAATTGTTTCTTTTTTGTCTCTCTGTGTGTGTCTGTGTGTCTGTTGTGTGTACAACATGCCAGCAGAGTCAAATTAGGCATTATCTGAAATTTTGACATGCTGAGCCCAAAAGTTTTGTCCTCCCTGTTCTAAACCATTATGTAAATTATTTGTTTTTCTGGATTAACATGTGTGCTGGTATGGGATAGGGTGTTAGGAGTAGGATTTTGGAGACTCGGATTCAAGTGGCTCAGGCTGTTAAATGCCTGCTCTTAAGATCCAGCTGTCTGCAATTATTGTAGGCTCTAATCCCACCAGGCCCAAGGTTGACTCAGCCTTCCATCCTCTCGGGGTAGGTAAATTGAGGACCCAAGATTGTTGGGGGCAATTAGCTGACTTTGTAAAAATGCCGCTTAGTAATAAGCAGGCATATACAATGGGATGAAGGCTATTGCTGAGCGCAATGGGTTGTATCCCAAAAAATTGTAAGCCGCCCTGAGTCTTCGGAGAAGGGCGGCATATAAATGTAATTAAAAAAAAAAGGTTCATTCCCAGCCATCAAAGTTTACAGGGTGACTTTGGGCCAATCACTTTCACTTGACCCAGCCTAACTCACAGGTTTGTTGTTGTAAGAAAAATGGAAGGGACCTCACAGGTAGTCCTTGCTTGAGGACCATTCATTTAGCGATGGTTCAAAGTTACAATGGCACCAAAAAAAAAGAGATTTATGACAGGTCCTTACATTCACAACTGTTGCAACATCCCCATGGTCACACAATCAAGATTTGGGCGCTTGGAAACTGGCTTGTAATTATGACAGTTGTCATGTCCCATGCAGTGGTGGGATTCAATTTCTTTTTACTACCAGTTCTGTGGGCGTGGCTTGGTGGGCATGGCTTGGTGGGCAGGGGAAGGACACTGTAAAATCCCCATTCCCTCCCCACCCCACTAACCTGCTTTCCAGCTCCGTTCTCCTGTGCAGGGCAACAAAAGAAGACCCAGCCAATCAGCTGGGACTTGTGAGGCAGAGAATAGTTGGGGTTGATGGGGCCAGTCAGAGGTGATATTTGCCGGTTCTCCTAACTACTCAAAATTTCTGCTACCGGTTCTCCAGAACTCGTCAGAACCTGCTGAATACCAACTCTGGTCCCATGATATGTGAGTAACCTCTATCTGCAATCTTCACAATCAGCTCCCGACAAGCAAAATGAATGGGGAAGCCATCAGGAAGTCACAACTTGTGGTCACATGATATGGCTGAGAGAGACGAACGGTTCAGAAATGTGAAAAAAACAAACGAGGTTGTAAAATCAGGAATGGTCTCGTGATGCCTCACTTAACAACTGCACCACTTAGTGAATTTTGTTGATAACATTGGTGAAGGTACCCAGGATCTTTTTCCTAGTCAAAAAGGGGACGAAACATTTCTGAAGTTTAGAGCAGTGAGATAACATTTGGAAATACCACAGGCAGACGCTTCCTTAATTTACGAAGTTATAAAGACGAGGGAGGAGACATGGCACAATCACATTTGCAAGATTCTGCTATTACACAGTTTAGTCAATCTCAATAACAGTAGCTTTTTTAGCCAGCCTATGGAATTGATTTCCTGGTCTGGTCTACTTAAAGAGGCTGAGATACAGGGACTTAAGGACGTGCCCTCCGAGAACAGAGTGAAAGAATTTGAGATGTTTGGTCTGAAAGAAAGAAAACTTTAGAGAGAAACGGTAGCTGTATTCAGACCCCAGAAAAGGAAGCCACGAACCAGAGTATTTTGATGTGCTTCAGACATGCGTCATTTGTACTGCCTTATGAATAGCTCAAGAACCACTATTTGTCTGGCTGAGAACATGTCCTGGGGTTGAATCTGCTGCTGGAGGCCACCCGCCAAGATTAATGTACCTTCAGCAGGGTGTTAAATCTGTTGTATTTGGAGATACTTGGCGGAGCATTCCAAGATGACAAGCCAAAGGCCATGCTGTTACTCGTGTCCTGCAGGTCTGAAATGAAAGGTAGGGAGAGTGGGAGGATGGCCCCACACACATATTAATGAGATGCACTGCAGGATGACCTGGCGCGCTGGCTGTTTCCTGCAATCCATCCAGATCGCTATTAGGCGTATGTGATTATGTCTGTGCTGCAATGCAGATCACTTACATTGGTGATGAAGCAGACCCATACACACACACATCTTGTAGTAGCACGGAAACTGATTGTGCAGGCAGTCCGCATCAGCGTGCGTCAAATGACAGGCCGTGGTGGACATGGGTGAAGCAGCCGCTTAAAGTTGCGGCAGGTTCCGCCAAGGAGAAGAGGAGGGTTTGTTGTTCTCAGCCTCTGGGTTGTGACTGCAAATTCTAGATCAAAAGCATCTCGTTTCTCACTTGGCATTGACAGCAGTGGTAGTGAGACCTTGGAAAGAGATTCATAGCGGCGCCTTCCTCATTTCAGTGCCGACCACATTTGCAGAACCAACCTTGCCCTTTAAGCGGTCACACTTTCCACTTTGCCCCTTAGCCAGAGAGACTTTTCTAGAGTCCCCTTCTTGGTGCTTAGTGTGTGTGTGTATATGTGTGTGTGAGATGCTGCTGCCCTCTGCTGTCTACAACCTGCTTGCCTTCCGGGGTTTTGTGCGTGTGGGTGTGTTTCCTGACAGCTTCACTAGGTATTAATTAACTCAACAAGGTCTTCCTTTCTCCAAGTTCTATCACCTCCCATTTTGCAAATCCGAGGACATTCCTTTCAGTCTTACTTACCAGAGATAACAATCAAGCAAAACAAAAAACAGCCACAAAAGAGCTCTGGGTGATTCAGAAGGTTTTAAGGATTAATATACAATTGAGACCAGAGCTTTTTAAAATGTTCCTGGGGACAAATAGTTGGGGGGAAAAAATCCACTGAACTTTGTTTTTGTACATGGTACCTGCAGTGAGGTTATTTATTGTACGCACAAAGATGGAAATACTGGTGCATTACCCACAATGGAGGAAGGGTTGGTGAAGGCAATGGAATTTGCTGAGGTGGCTAAATTGACTTGTTTGGTTAGCAAAAAGACGCTATCTATGGTTACTGCTGACTGGAAACCCCTTGTGGACTTTTTTTTTGGTGTGAAACAGAAAAAATGAATATGATTTATGGCTTTGATGATTAGATAGGGTAGATTATAGAAACAAGAGAGCTGTAACCATAAAGTAAGGGTTAAATTTATAATTATACTTATAGCTACTGTATACAAGATGGCAAGCTACTTTCTTTCTTGTTTTCTTATTTTTCTTTTTTTCCCCTTTCTTGAACTTTAGCTTCCTCTTTTATTTCATTTTCTTACTTTATATTGATTTGTATTAGTTTCGATCTCTCTTTTAAAAACAGCTTTAATTTATATTATACAGAAAGATAGATGATAGCTACACATACACACACATACACACACACCCCAGAGACATACACAAAACTTATCTCTCTTTTTCTCAACAAGAAGAGCCAGGGTGGTTTAGTGGTTAAGACACCAGGCCAGTGTTGAGATTCAATTTTTTTTACTACTGGTTCTGTGGATGTGGCTTGGTGGGTGTGGCTTGGTGGGCATGGCAGGGGAAGGTTACTGCAAAATCCCAATCCCTCTCCACCCCACTAAGCTGCTTTCCAGCTCCGTTCTCCTGTGCAGGGCAACCAAAAAAGACGCAACTGATCAGCTGGGACTCAATGGGAGGCAGAGAATAGATGGGGGTGGGGCTAGTCAGAGGTGGTATTTACTGGTTCTCTGAACTACCCAGAATTTCCACTACCGGTTCTCCAGAACTGGTCAGAACCGGCTGAATACTACCTCTGCACCAGGGTACAGACCAGCAGACTGTGAGTTTTAGGTCCGCCTTGGACATGGGTGATTTTGGGCCATTCACCAGGAGAATGTGAGTTATAGTCCTGCCTTAGCCATGAAAATCAGCTGGGTGACTTTGAGCCAGTCTCTCTCTCTCTCCCTCTCTCTCTCTCTCTCTTCCTCCCTCCCTCCCTCCCTCCGCCCCCTCTCTCTCTCCACGACATCAGGCTTGGGTGACAAGCCAGTCAATCAATTTCTGTCCCAAACAATGCAGCAAAACTCTGTTGATTTTAAAAAAATAAATAGATAAGAGCTTTGGGTGGTATAACAGCTGCATGACCAGGAATTTCTATTAAAGGTTCACCAAAGAAAACTAGCAACTGTTTAGTGGGAAAATAACAGTGTGGTTAGGTGTATACATCATGCTTAGTCATGATCTGTTAGACCTTGGCTTCCTAATTACTTCACAATTATCTAGCATCATGCATCACGCTGAGCTTAGCACCGGGCTTAACAAACCCAGACAGAATATCTTATCATTTACTGAGATTTTCATTTGTTTATATCCCTTTTATTATTTTTTCCCCTGCATGGAAAAACTGGGAAGTTGTGTCTTCATATTTTATTTATTTATTTATTTATTTATTTATTTATTTGACTTGTATGCCGCCCTACTCCCTAAGGACTCAGGGCGGCGAACATTAAAACAGAGAAAAATTTACAATAAAAAAGAATTAAACAAATAAACAAGCCGAATACAGTTAAAAAATAAAATTTTGATGATTTAATTCTGAATGCAAAGCAAATGGAGAAGGACTTTTGCAGAACCGATCGTTCCAATTGACAGAAGCCTCCAAGGACACTCAAAAGAAAATAACAAAACAAAATAATGTTGACAATGATGATAATGCAGGAGGAAGAGGACAAGGAAATGTACGGTAGATAAAAAGAATCGGTTGACAGTTGTTCTATACTGAAGAGTTGCTATGATCAATTCAACATCTCCAGCCAAGAGAAAGTTTCTATCATGGTGTAGTAGGTGGATCTCTTATTTAAAAAAAAAAAAACGATTTCCTTACATTCTTGGAAGGCCTAGAAGTGGGCAGATCATATAACACAGTTATGTGGAGGAGGGACAGAACTGGAATGCCAGCCATCTCACCGACTTGGCAGTCCCACTTCTGGTGAGGCTGTGAACCATCAACCTGCAGCATCTAACACACTGAAGAAGGTAAGAATGAGGGAAAGATGGGCTGGTGCTTCCAAAGAACATCAGAAGAGTTACATAAAAAGCCAATGCTAGTTTTATTGGGCTTAAGTCAACGGGAGTTGACTTGAGCTGGAGAAACTTCTTAATGGCAGTGGGAAATTTGGAAAAGAATCTAACAGGCAAGGGATCTTCAGGAGATGCCAACCTCTCCCTTGCCTGGATCTTTAAGCAGAAACAAGTCAGGAAGGGGATCTTCTACCTCTGCATGTTCTCCCCTTGATGTACTGTATAAATTTAGATTCCCTACCTTTGCAGTAGCTTCATTCGTCCATGCTTTCTATGGATTTTTCTTCACCTGGAAAGACAATTGTTGGAACAAATATCCTTCTGGGTTCAGTTCCAAGTGGGGGTGACACTGGAAACATGGAGGCTGTTTGGAAAGACTGTGATTTACTCCACCTTCCAATATGTGCAATGAAACAACAGCCCTTTACAGATCATATGGGAGAAATTCAAGCGGTGTACCCAGGGATATTTAGCAAATAGGAGCTAAACCATTTTCCTGCTACTGATGGTTAGCATTTCAGAGAAAGAGGACATTAAAAAAAAAAACCAAACCCAGAAACCCCATCCCATCCAGAAATCCAGGAGGAAACAAATGTCAGAAAATCCTGAGCTTTGCCCAAGCACATAATCTAATCTTACTCACCCTGGTCCTGGCTTTCCCCCAAAATGTGTAAGATCCATGTGACTTCCCCCTACCAGCTACCCAAATATGACCTGCATTTACTTTACACCAAGGTTGCTCTTGCAATCAGTGCACCGGTGGCAAACCCAACAGCTACATTCACCCTATAGTAAGCTCAATTTGTTTTCACCTTGATTGGTTTATTGAGTGTGTTCTATGAACCAAATCCTTTGGCTAGTTTATGTTTCAGGGTATCATTCAAATCCAGACAATGGATTAATCCGGAAACCGGGTTAAATGCAGTCATTAAACCCAGTTCTAAAAGTCACTCCTCCTGGTAATGCATATTTCTTTTGCTAACCATGAAGGAAGCCCCCGGCCATAAAAATGGTATAGAGAATGCTTAAAGAAGGCGATATATAATGTGGCTCTGTTCTCCACTTCCAATATTTTATCCTCACAACATCCCTGAAAGGTTGGCTAACTTAGGAGGAAAAAGTTGAGAGCAGCCATTCCCAAGCCACAAATAACAATTATGAGAATATTTAACAACCTTTTGACTTCAAGGCTACCACTACATATGTTTACTCTTTTGGCGGGAGGGTGAGAAGAAAAAAGCAATGGGTTTAAACCAGAGGTGGTATTCAGCAGATTCTGACCAGTTCTGGAGAACCGGTAGCAGAAATTTTGAGTCGTTAGGAGAACCGGCAAATACCACCCCTGACTGGCCCCGCCCCCATCTATTCCCTGCCTCCCAAGTCGCAGCTGATTGGCTGGGTCTTTCTTTTGTTGCCCTGCACAGGAGAACAGAGCTGGAAAGCAGGTTAGCGGGGTGGGGAGGGAATTTTTCAGTATATTCTTCCCCTGCCACGCCCACCAAGCCATGCCCACAGAACCGGTAGTAAAAAATTTTTTAATCCCACCACTGGTTTGGGGGAAAGCTAGACTAGATATTATATGATATTATATGATTCTTTTCTTCTGATATTTTCCTCTTTTAAATTGTGTGTAGTCTTCTCCTTTGTGCTGTAACTCTAAGTTCCATCCGCTGAATCAGAGGCTGTGTGGTAATGCAACACACTTAACCAGGTCAGCTACAAACCTTGCAGATGCAATTTTTCCTCCCTAGCTTGGGGCTAAATGAGAGCCTACTGCACAGTTTTAAATATGGAGACTTCAAGGGCAATTGTAGACCGAGCTGACTTTTCCTTTCTCATCAGCTTGTCTTCTGCTTCTGATAAATAATTATCCAGAGGAAATTAGCAGGTGAAGTGTTGATCCCTCCTCCCAGAATAAAAATAAGTAACAACCTACTGCACAGTTTTAAATAGATGTAATAACCTGAAGTTAGCTCTATTGTGCTCAATAGGGCTTACTTTTTTTTGGTGCCTTTGACATTGCAGCTTGACTAACCAAGTCTCTGTGGATGAGATGGCTGTTTAAGACTCAAGAGCTGAGTGGAGGTGGAGGGATGAGAAGAGCTGACAACACAGTTCTTAAAACAGTGTAAAGATTCATTTGGTCTCTCCACTCTGGACAATGGGAACTTATAATAGATTCTAACCTTCTGCATTTCTTTTGGTTTACCTGCTTCCCACTGCTTGGTGCACTTGCCATTTCTGAAAGAAACAAAGGAATAATTTGAGAATTGCAGCTCGTTGCTCTCCGGAAACCTGCAGTGAAGGGTCTGTCAATTTATTCAGATTTAATCAGGTGCTTTTAAGGAGAAAGACAGACAGATAGAAAGACAGACTCACTCTGGGAAGCCTATTTGCTTGCAATCTCAGAAAAACCTGAACTTATTATTAACAACAATTACATCAGAAATAAATGGCGCAGAATCCCACTGTTCTGAATGATTTCTGTGGGATAATTACAAGGTGTTTTAGACAACAAACTCAGCTGGGTTAGTTAAAGCAGGGGGTCCCCAGCAGAGGTGGTATTCAGCCAGTTCTGACTGGTTCTGGAGAACCGGTAGCGGAAATTTTGAGTAGTTCAGAGAACCGGTAAATACCACCTCTGGTTGCCCCGCCCAGTGGTGAGATTCAATTCCTCCCCACCCCACTAACCTGCTTTCCAGCTCCATTCTCCTGTGCAGGGCAACCAAAGAAGACCCAGCCAATCAGCTGGGACTCAATGGGAGGCAGAGAAGAGATGGGGGCGGGGCCAGTCAGAGATGGTATTTGCTGGTTCTCCGAACTACTCAAAATTTCCGCTACCGGTTCTCCAGAACTGGTCACTACCCACCTCTGGCCCCACCCCATCTATTCTCTGCCTCCTGAGTCCCAGCTGATCGGCTGGGTCTTCTTTTGTTGCCCTGCACAGGAGAATGGAGCTGGAAAGCAGGTTAGTGGGGTGGGGAGGGAATGGGGATTTTACAGTATCCTTCCTGGCCCATCAAGCCACTCTGCACCAACCAAGACACACCATGGCCACCAAGCCACAGAACCATAGTAAAAAAAATTGAATACCACCACTGGTCCCCAGCCGAGCCCCCAGGCCATGCATCATCAGTGGTCCATGGCATACCAGAAACCAGGCCACACAAACAAGCGAAGCCCCATCTGTGGGATGCAGGCAGCACACAAAACCACACACCCCTCCAGATCATGGAAAAACCCCACTCCATGGAGCCAGTCTCTGGTGCCCAAAAGGGTTGAGGGCTACTGAATTAAAGACTTAGCAGCTTCATTCCCAGAAAAGGTTGAGTTTAGGGTTAACTTTGAGCAAAGGCCTTCAAACTTGGCAAGTTTAAGACTTGTGGACTTCAACTCCCAGAATTCCTGAGCCAACATGATTGGAGGAGGAACTCTGGGAGTTGAAGTCCAAAAGTCTTAAAGCTGTCAAGTTTGAAGATCCCTGACTTTGAGGATCTCCCTGTGTCCCTGTCTGCATCTCACGTATCATGTTATATGAACTCCAGCTAATTGTTTTTTCAATATATTGCATGGGTCTTGATACTGTAAGTATTTTCTTTGAACATAGATTGCGCCAACTGCTTTCATGTCTACTATTTGCTCAGTCAGTTCGTGCCTGACAATTGCTTGCAGGATTGTTAACATCTGGTTTCTTAACCTCCGTTTTCTTAACCTCCAGATCATCAGCAAGTAGGAATGGCATATTGTGGCCTGCTTGTTCCCCTGAGCTTCTACTTTATCCTGGATGTGAACAAAGGTGAGAACATTGAGCAAAAAGAACCCAGCAAAAGGATGGGACACTATTCTATGTTTCAATCCCAATAAGAGGCATAGAGGAAGCATTTATACCTGGTTATAGATAAAGATACAGATGTGGCAAATCCATGCAGTGTGGTATTTTCAGGTGGTTTGCTTTGCCTTCTTCCTAGGGCTGAGAGAGAGGGACAGGCCCAAGATTACCAGCTGGTTTTGTGCCTAATGTGAAACTAGAATTCACTGTCTCCCACTTAATCTAGTCCATTTCCTTTAATCACTACATCAAACTGGCTACCAGTGTGAGTGCTTATGGCAGATAATATTACTTAAAATGATAAACGAAGGAGCAAAATGTAAATCTGCATCGGGCAAGCGTGTCTTGCCTGTCTCCAATTTTTTGATCTTTCTCCAGCAGATCAGATAGTAGCAGGGAGAAGTACGACACAGCCGACAGACCAAAGGAATAATGTTTGAATGTAAGGTTTCCCCCTCTCCCTCTTCCAATTTTCCCCTTTCTCTTTAAGCTGACTTTCTTCAGCTTTTCCAAATTAAACATTCTTACACAGTTTGTGTGGTGCTTGGAACAGGATAGGCTGGCTTTGAATGAGCAACTGAACTGCTGAATGTCAGGTTTCCAAGTGATGAAATCCATTTAAAAAGAAAAGAGCAAAGTCCATCTTCCAAGACAATTTCTTTTATTTAGGAAAGCATCAAATTGGCAAAGTCGGTTGTAATTCTGGATCTGACACAACCTGCACTTGCACCACATAATATTGAGAAGTTAGAAACAACCCCCAAAAGTCACATTCCTCAATAGAAGTAAATCAACTTTGCCTGGTGCCATCAATCTCCACCTCCAGGTCTCAGCAGGGTCAGATTTTGTTCCCACGGGAAGAAGAACCACCTAGCCTAAACAACTCTATCTCCACTCCTCCCATCTTAGGAATGTGGCAAGCCCGAAACCCTTTCCTCCAATACCAGCAAAAAGAAAGAAAGAAAAGGAATATATAATAAGGCTAAATAAAATGGCTACGCATATGTCAATTTCGGGCTTGACACTGAGATTCATCCATGTTTTGGGCCTGGTAGGTTACCAAGCAGAGGTGCTTCAGCAGGTTTTCCGTGTGGAGCCAGAGAATGTCACCATTCTGGAAGGGGAGACAGCCCTGCTGAAATGTGAGGTGGAGAACCCCTCTGGCACCGTGCAATGGGTGAAGGATGGGCTTTTACTGGGCCACAACTGGAGCATCCCTCGATTCCCCCGTTACAGCATGATGGGTGAGACTAGCAAAGGTGAGATTTTGGAGAAATACAAGCTGGCTTCAACCAAAAGTTCCAACTAGGCTGGAAAGTTCATGTAGTGCAGAGCTGGTTATTCAGCCGGTTCTGACCAGTTCTGGAGAACCGGTAGTGGAAATTTTGAGTAGTTCAGAGAACCGGCAAATCCCACCTCTGACTGGCCCTGCCCCCATCTATTCTCCGCCTTCCATTGAGTCCCAGCTGATCGGCTGGCTCTTCTTTTGTTGCCCTGCACAGGAGAACGGAGCTGGAAAGCAGGTTAGTGAGGTGGGGAGGGAATGTGGATTTTACAGTAACCTACTCCTGCCATCCCCACCAAGCCACACCCACCAAGCCATGTCATGCCCACCAAGCCACGCCCACAGAACCAGTAGTAATTTTTTTTGAATCCCACCACTGATGTAGTTTGCTGGAGCCTGGGCCCCCAAAGTGGGACAGCATTGCCTTTGCAGGCTAAACCAGATTGGAATCACAATCAGATGCGCCACTTGTACTTGATTGTAAACTTACATTGAGAGAATTTTGAAAGCCTGAAAGTACATATCTGCCCCCACCCATCTCCTTTGCTACTAGGGAGAGTTCCTTTTTTATTGGGTTTTTTTGTGTGTTTCAAATTTTATTATTAATTAATGTAAAATACCAAAACACAAAAAGAAAATAGTGGGAAAACAAGGAAGGGTAAAGGACCTCTTGGGGGGGGGGTTGATTGTGTTTTAACCTTGGGGTTTTAAAATTGCATTTGACTTGTTCCTTGTTTAATTTGTTTTTAGGTAATTATTTATTGTTATGTTTTTTAGTTGTGAGCCGCCCCGAGTCCTTTTGGAGTGGGGGCAGCATACAAGTCAAAATAAATAAATAAATAAATAAATGAATAAAGGGAAGAGAAAAGTATATGGCAAAGGGGAAAAAAGAAAAGAAAAGAAAAGGCGTTGACTTCTGACTCCTTTTGGTGCAGTAGAATCTATATATATAAAAGAGAAATGCCACTCATGCATCATCACAAAATCTCCAGAACCGTAAAGCCTACAAACTTGAAATTTGGCACATATGTTCCACTTGGCTTCTAGGTGATTACTAAGAAAGGATTTTTCGAAATGATCATCAGAGCTTTAGTATTTCGTATATTATTATTAATAGGCTCCGATGCCAAAGAGTTCTACTCCTCCTCCCCACCTGAAAAGAAATCTGTTCCAAATGCAAAACACAAGCAGAGGAGAGGAGTTTCAGTTTTAAAAAAAAATTCATATTTATATGCTGCCCTTCTCTGGAGACTCAGGGCGGCTTACAATTTTTGGAGCACAACCCAATGCGCTCAGCAATAGCCTTCATTCCATTGTATATGCCTGCTTATTACTAAGCAGCATTTTCATTCAGTTTCAGTTTCAGTTTCAGTTTCAGAGCACCAAGCAGCTTTAGTACAGAACAGTTGAGCTAAGCCACGCCCAGGCTCCTTGCTGTCTCCGTCTTGCTCAGACAGCAAATACTGTTTCAGTTTCCAAACAGCCCTCAACTCTCTCACACACTGACAGGGCGCTAGCCAGATAAATACCGATGGATGCTGGTAGACAGAGGCACAATTTCCCTTCCCCCTTATTTTCCTCCCCAAAATCTAAGCCTGACCACATAGTTTGATAGCGAAGCACGGGTATTGAGCTAGTAAGATATTAATTTTACTTTTATATAGTATTGTATACTAGCTATTTCTACAACGACAAACCTATCTCACAAACCCAAAATTAAAGTTTCATTTTCCCCCCACCTCAAGCACAAAGTCCAAAAGCGGTTTCCAACGAGAGAGAAAATTAGTTGTGTTCTATTCTTTAATCAGAGCAGTTAATCTGGCCATCTTTGCTATTTCCATCAACTTTTGTAGTCATTCATCCAGTGTGGGAAACAAGCCACTTTCCACTTTTGGGCATAAAATAATCCCCGCTAGGGAGAGTTCTTTCTGGGCCTCTTTTATTTTTATTTTTTTATTTTTTTAATCCCTTGAACAAAAATTACAAATTTGAACAAGCAAAATAAGAAAATTAAAATGCCATGGGGATGATAGGCCCATCAGTGCACCTACACACGCCCCCCTTAGGCACTTATTAAATATAGAGTGATGTGCACAGAAGTTAAATTAGAATGAAAACAATGTTAATGGCTTAGATAAGTGAATCAGGTATTCCAGACTTTGACAACTCTGTTGCAAATATTGAATTTTTTACAATCGAGTTTAGACCGGTTTACGTTAAGTTTAAAGCGATTGTTCGCATGTGGTACATTGATTAAAGCTAAAAAAAGCCATTTACAAGCATTATGTACAATAGTACCCACCCAATACCCAGCTGTGGGCTGTGCTGTCTCTTATCTGACCATTTCCTCAGCACTCGGTCTCCTAATATGTTTCCTACATACCTACATACCATCACTGATTGTTTTTGGCTGCTGTATCCTTTTATAGAGACGCGGTGGCTCAGTGGCTAAGACTCTGAGTTTGTCGATTGGAAAGGTCGGCAGTTTGGTGGTTTGAATCCCTAGTGCCGTGTAACGGAGTAAGCTCCCGTTACTTGTCCCAGCTTCTGCCAACCTAGCAGTTCGAAAGCACATAAAAAATGCAAGTAGAGAAATAGGGACTTCTTTGGTGGGAAGGGAACAGCGTTCCGTGCACCTTCGGCGTTTAGTCATGCTGGCCAAATGACCACGGAGTCGTCTTCGGACAGCACTGGCTCTTCGGCTTTGTAACGGAGATGAGCACCGCCCCCTAGAGCCAGAAACAACTAGCACATATGTGCGAGGGGAACCTTTACCTTTATTATTTTATATTTTGCGTTTCTTTTTTTTTTAAGTTCACTTTAGTGTACATTTTTTATTTATTTTAAACTTGTGAACCTTTGAGCATGGATCCTATGAGATACACTTGAGAGATTTTTTTACTTGACAAGTGTGCCAACCTCAATCCTGGAGGCCATTTGTGACCTACCCAAAGCTTTGCTGAACCCCTCAGAGTCCTCTTAATCATTGCTTAATTGGGCCACCAACTGTGGCAGCAGTCATGAGTAACTAAGTTTGGTGGGGGCAGCCAAATGCCATTAATCAAGGCAACCTAAAAAAAGAAAGCCATTCTGACTTTGTGCTTACAGCCCAGCCGAAAACTTTCCTCTCTCTAAGCAACATGCAAAACCGTTTGGGGATCCTCAGATTATATTAGGCAAGAATGAAAACCCCATTCAGGAGTGCTGCTCTCCGGTCATACTATTCCAGCTTTGATCGAGCACTTGCAGCCATTCTCTTGACTTCCTTGACTTTCCCTGCAGATAGCCTCAACTTGAAAGCTCTTATAAAGCAATCTTTGCCCAGCTTCCCATTGCTTTGGCGAGAAAGAATTTCAAAGAAGACAGATGGGAGAGCGAGAAAAGGTTGGGAAGGCTTTCCTAAGCTTTACTCAGAAGTTATGAACACTGGAAAATAATTGCTCGATTTGCTTTTGAACTGAGCAAATGAGTCCCAGTAATGCAATCCATTATTTCAGAGACACGACTTAATGTTCTCAGGCCCCATACCTCCCATTTTAGATACGCTTCACCTCACTTACTTCACAGGAGGATGAGTTAGAAGGAGGTTGGCCTGTTGTGATCGGAAAGGAATCTGCCCCAAGGTTGTGTGGGCAGAATTATGCTAGGGTGTAACTCATGAGTGGAATTAATATGAACCAAAATGCACCTATCTCTTTGCTTGCGTCTTGTTGCTTTAGGGATATATAACCTGCAAGTGATAAAGAGCCAATTGGAAGATGATGCCATGTATGAATGCCAGGTTGGACCCACAGAAAAAAGCACTGGCATAATTTCCCGTAGGGTGCAATTGACAGTACTTGGTAAGTATAGCTGGAGTCACACTGCCTTAGGAAGATCTCTGGAACTTAACTTTGATTATAGCAGGGGTGTCAGATTGGATTTCTTCGAGGGCCAGATCAGCATTGTAGTTCTCCTTTGTGAGCCAGCGGAGGTGGAGGGACAGGGAGGGAGACGGATGGACACCTCCTGCAGCACCTTGCTGGCCAAAATGGAGCACGTGGCAGCTGTGCGTGGCCTCCCTGCACCTTGTTTTCAGGCCGGACAGCCTACTGCAGCAGAGGCCTCCATGCTGCTGTGGTCCACTAGTGGCCAGCAGAGCTGGAAGCAGATTCAGACAGTGAAGAGGTTGGGGAGGAACCAACCTGGGCCTTTCCTGGAGTCTGGGGAAAGCTCTGATGAGTGCTTTGCGTCGGAGGCCGAGATGGGACCAGGGCTGCCCAACAGTTATCAGCTGCCTTCGGAGTCAGAGATCAGTGGGGAAGAAGAATAGCTGGAGCCTGCTCCCGATGTGCGCATGCACAGAGCTGCCAGGAGAAGGGAACAGCTAAGGAACAAGGGTCAACTCGGGAGTAAAGGCACAGGTGGGCAGTGAATGGCCCCTCCCATAGGGAATAAAGAGGAGCGAAAGGGGAGTGGTGTTTTCAGGAGACAATTCGTTCATTTAATTAGTGTGAAGATTTGTTCGTGACTCTCAGAGACACCTTGCCAAGTATTTTCTTCTACAGCATCGCTCTTGTAAACTATTGGTCTGGCAGCTCTCCAAGCCTGATAGATCTGTGGTTATAATTTACCCTTGAAAGATCATTAGCCAGGACTTCGCTGGATGTGAATGATAGGAATTCACATTAGCCTAATAAAAAGGGGTTTTGCAGACAAGGAGTCTGCTTCGTGATTTTGTGAAGCCTGGATCAGAACACACGTGGCCCATTTTTGGCCGGCAGAGTGCTACTGGAGGCCGGGGAGGCCAAAAAAGGCCACGTGGGGGCCTCCTGAGGCCTCCGTGCGGCCCATTTTGGCCAGTAGAGGCACCCTGGGCTGCTCCTTTGCTATTTGTAGGCCAGTCCCGCAAGCCAGATTTAAGTACCCCGTGGGCTGGATGCAGCCTGCGGGCCTTGAGTTTGACACCCCTGGATTATAGGAATCATTGTTAATATGAGAGATGAAGAGAAACCACAATGACTTCTACTCAGAATAATGGGTTTAACCAGATCAGTGACAAATCTAATGGCCTGCGTTGCATCACATGCTCTGCTTTGGTTCGTTTTAACTTAGGTTAGTTTTTGCAACCTGGTGTGTTGTGCAGGACATTTGGCCAATTTAAGGATCATTCAATGTCATGAGAAGATTGGCTAATTCAATGAGTTGGATACCTCTGTGGAGCAGCCACAACCTTCAGAGGGCATCTAAGGGGCTTTGGTATCTTTGCTGTCCTATTTAAATTAGAACTAAGGAGAAATTTCTTGACAGTTAGAACAATTAATCAGTGGAACAACTTGCCTCCAGAAGTTGTGAATGCTCCAACACTGGAAGTTTTTAAGAAGATGTTGGATAACCATTTGCCTGGTGTAGGGTTTCCTGCTTAAGCAGGGGGTTGGACTAGAAGACCTCCAAGGTCCTTCCAACTCTGTCTATTCTATTCTATTCTATTCTATTCTATTCTATTCTCTTCTATTCTATTCTATTCTCTTCTCTTCTATTCTCTATTCTGTTCTATTCTATTCTATATTCTAGTCTTTCTATACTGTTCTATTCTATTCTATTCTATTCTCTATTCTATTCTCTGTTCTGTTCTGTTCTATTCTGTTCTATTCTATTCTCTATTCTATTCTATTCTATTCTATTCTATTCTCTATTCTAGCCTCGATTCTATTCTATTCTGTATTCTGTTCTATTCTGTTCTATTCTATTCTATTCTATTCTATTCTATTCTATTCTCTATTCTATTCTATTCTATTCTGTTCTGTTCTATTCTATATTCTAGTCTTTCTATTCTGTTCTGTTCTGTTCTATTCTATTCTCTGTTCTATTCTATTCTATTCTCTATTCTATTCTATTCTCCATTCTGTTCTGTTCTATTCTATTCTATTCTCTATTCTATTCTATTCTATTCTCTATTCTAGTCTCAATTCTATTCTATTCTCTATTCTGTTCTATTCTGTTCTATTCTGTTCTATTCTGTTCTATTCTATTCTATTCTATTCTATTCTATTCTATTCTTACAGTGTCATCTCCCAGGATTCAAGAGAAACCAGTTCAGCACAACGGGCAGTTCAATATATCACCTTCTCCTTCTCAATCTCCTCCAGAAAATATTCAAATCTTCTGCATCATTAATTGGAGGGATATTTTTAGAGGAGCAAAGGAGGTGGAGCTGAAAAGCTCCACTCAGAATGAGCAGTCAATAGTCTGCAGGCAATCTTTTATTTTTTAAATTGCCTCGGAATCTACTAGGATGACATCACACACCCCTTTTGGGTAGGAGACAAATAAAGTAGACATGTGAAATTTCTGATGGGCTTAGCACACCTTATTCACATTACGCTCACCTACCCTTTAGGTGGAACACATCCAAACATTGCCTCATCGTTGGGCCTACGCTGCCAAAAGAAGTGATTTAAAATGTGCAACCGCCGCTGCCAAAAGGTTGCGTGTCTCTGCTTTAATATAATCTAACCTAACCTAATTTAACCTTTATTAAGTCTTCTGTGTTTCTACAGAAAGTGATTTGTAGGAATGCCTACAGAAATTGAGCAGAAAATCCTTTTCTCCTTCAATCCAATCCAGCTAGAAACTCACAAGGCTGTAGTTTCAAAGACAGCATACAGGTAGCCTTCAGCCTTGCAACCATTCATTTAGCAGTTTTTTAAAAACTTTTTTTATTAGATTATAGAATAAAATATGAAAATATGAAAGCAAATAATAGGACATAGTAGGGAGGAAGAGGGGGGAAGAATTTTTTTTAAAGTTAAATTTTTTATTAAACAAACACAAACAAAAACAAAAAAATACATTAAAAACATTGAGCATGGTACAATCCTCCTAACCCACATCTTTGTCTTACATTGCTAAATCACATAGTAATAATGCATGTTTACATTATATATATATGTGTGTGTGTGTGTGTGTACACACACACACACACACACACACACATTAAGTCATTTCTTATTGTCTTGATCCTTCCTCTTGTCTAACCAACCATAAAACTTATCCCATATTTTATAATTGTCTGATTCACCCTTGTTTTTTAATTCCTTTGTCAATTTGTCCATTTCTGCGCACATCCAAATTTTCCTAATTATTTATAATTCGTTTGGAGTTTCTTTACCTTTCCATTGTTGTGTGTAAGCCAATGTTGCTGCTGTGATTATATGAATTATTAAATATATATTGTCCTTATCATATTTCCCCACATTAATCCCTAACAGAAAAAACTCCGGTCTATATTCTGTTTTGATCCTACATATTTCTTCTAGCCATTTCTGTATTTTTTGCCAAAAGTTTTGGGCTTCTTTGCAATTTCACCACAGATGGTAGTATGTTCCTTTTTCTTTGTTACATTTCCAGCATGTGGGGGAAGCGGGGGAAGAAAATTCATGGGAGGAGGGGAAAAAAAGCATTGACTTCTGACTCTCTCTGTTGCAGTAGAATAAAATATTAACATCAAACCTCAACTTTTTATTTTTCCAAAACAACATAAACTAGCCATTTCTATAACAACGAATCAATCTAATCTGTAAAACCCAAAATCAATGTTTCATTTTTTCCCTACCTCAAGCACAAAGTCCATACATAGTTTCCACATAGCCACAAAAGTACTTACATTCTTTTTAAAAATCAAAACAGTCAATTTAGCCATCTCTCCCAGCTCCATCAACTTCTATAATCCTTCATCCATGGTGGGACTTGAAATATTCATCCGTTTTTGTGCATACAGTAGTCTTGCTCCCGTCAACATATGTAAGATCCAGGTTCCAAATTTTTTTTATTATTATTAGTCTTTTTCCATTAAACCCAGAAGGAAAGTTTCTGGTTCCATCTTTATCTTCATTTTAAGAATTTTCGGTATTAGAATATGACTCTTACTCCAGAATTTAGCAACTGTCCAGAGTTACAATGCCACTGAAAAAAATGACTTATGAGCCGCCTTCGCACTTATAACGGCATCCCCATGGGCACATGATCAAATTTTAAGTGCATGTATTTATGACAGATATAGCATCTTACCGTCATACAATCACCGTTTCTAACCTTCCTGGCCAGCTTACGACAAGCAAAGTCAATTGGAGGAAGTCAGATTTGCTTAGTGGCTGTGTGATTCACTTAACAACAGTGGCAAAAAGGTTGTATAATTGGGTATGATTTACTTAGCAACCACCTTACTAAGAGCTGTGGTGGCACAGTGATTAGAATGCGGTACTGCAGGCTACTTCTGCTGACTGCCGGCTGCCTGCAATTTGGCAGTTCGAATCTCACCAGGCTCAAGGTTGACTCAGCCTTCCATCCTTCCAAGGTGGGTAAAATGAGGAATCAGATTATTGGGGGTAATACGCTGACTCTGTAAACCAATTAGAGAGGGCTGTAAAGCACTGTGAAGCGGTATATAAGTCTAAGTGCTATTGCTAGTGCTATTACTTAGCAATGGAAATTCCCCTCTCAATTATGGTCATAGGTCAAGGACTATCTGTACCATTTAAAAATAAAAATAATAAAACCAGAATTTTCAAACAATCATATACCAATCCTTCACTTTGCTTCTTTTCCTCGCAGTTCTCCCCAAAAACCCACTTTTTGTAGAGTACGAAGCTAACAGCCTGGTGACTTGGATTGCTGGCATGGAATATACCCTCTGCTGCCAAGTGGAGGATGCCCGACCACCAGCTGAGATTACCTTCTCCAAAGGTGAGCCCATTGCTTGAGCATCCCAGCCACTGTTTCCTTCCCTCGTCTTGCTTTTTTTGAATTCATGTCAGCGGCTACATAAATTCTTTCATAGCCGGCAAGAATTGCAGATCTTGCAGAACTTACCAAGCATCAGTAAATTTTTCATGGGCTTTTTGTGCAAAACACAAGGGGACCTGCTGTGTGTGTGGGGTGAGAAGTTCAAGACAGATACAGCAACTCACAGTTACTTTGCAGAAACTGTTACTGGGGAAAGTCATGCTGCAAACTGTCTTTTGTGGATTCAAAGCCTGAGGTAACAATTTACACCAGGGGTGTTAAACTCAAGGCCCGCAGGCCGGATACGGACTGAAGGGTGCTTAGTTCTGGCCCTGGAAACAGTGAAGGACCAGCCCATGGACCTCCTGAGTTCCGTTTTCACTGGCAGAGGGTGCAGGAGGCTGTCACAGCCAAAAATGGAGCTCGGGAGCCCCTTTTCACTGGCAGGGCACTTGGGCCACCACAGGTGCCCCTGACATGAGTGACGTTGAGCTGGCCAACCCCACCCAGGCCACCCCTACCCAGGCCACCCCCACTCTGCCCCCCAAGGTCAAACACAACCCTGATGCGACTCTCAATGAAATCAAGTTTGACACCCCTGATTTACACCATGGAAAAGGCCACCAATGAACCAACTGGAGATCTAATTCCACTGAATGTTGACATGGGATCCTCCTAACATTCTCCTTAGACATCGCTGTACCTTGTATTAGCAGAACACAAGCAGAAGGTGCTTTATTCTGAGAAGGCATGAGCAAAACAGCCCCTGGCAATGACTTTGCAAAACAATGCAACTTCTTGCTTCTACCGGTAACAGCCATTGGGTTGCTTCTCTGACTTCCTCTTTCATCAGTTCCAGATGCTGGAGGAGGCATCCGGTCAGCTACTGGAAGCATTGAAAGAAAGTTCTGACTCTTCCAACAATTTGGAACTGACCATTGAGGCTCTGAGACAAGATAACTTATCTTGTTGAGGCAAACACATTGTGTCATGCCCCTGTCGGAGTCTGAATCCGAGGAGGAAGATGAACAGCTGACAGGGAGTGGGAGTGTGGCTCCGTTGGCTGTAGAGGAAATTGGGGAAGGGCAAAGTCTGGCTGGGCAGAGCAGGGAAGAGGTAGAACAATTGAGAGGCAATTCAGAGGAAGACCCAGGCCCACCCCCTCTTCATCCTAGGGCACAAGGGGAGAAACAGAGAAGCAAGCAATGTGGGTAGCATGGCTTATGGGGGAGGAAAGGGCCCTGATTCCTTTCATTAGGCACACCTGGGAATGAGAGTTTAAAAGAGATGCAAGCTGAGTGTGGCCTCTGCTGGGAACAAAGTAAGTTTATCTTGTGTTGACTTTAGTTATCTGCGTACCTGGCATCCTCCCAACCGGATTGAATTATTGCCGTTCCTTCACATCTGGAATTCCTTCTCTTGCCCTGATGGACTAATCACCTCATTTTGCCTTGATTGGACTTTTAGTTACAGTTTTTGTTGACCACGTTTTGGACTTGATTCTCTGCAGTGAAAGGCTGTTCCTGGGAGAGTTTTTCTCCAGCCAGAAGGTAACCAGGACATTGGGGGCAAAGTTGGAGCTAATAAAGGGACTCCTACTGATTTTCTGACTGTGTTGCCTTTGTGCCATGCCCCGGGGCATCACACACTGCATTTGTGCCCTCATGAGGAGACTTGCGTGGAAAATGCCTCACTGAGATGAATCAAAGCTGTCTTGTACAGGCCAAATAAACAGGAGCGAAAGAAGGATTGCGAGACAGAAGATATCTCAAAAAGCAATGCAGGCAATTTATCCATGGCTGTCTTTTCAATTTGAGCTAACTCCATCTACAAATATTTCCAAGCCCTTCTCTTTTGCTCACATTCTGTGGCTCAGTTCATATAATATGTGGATTAGATTAAAATGAGGTTGGATGATTTGGGGTACAATATCTTCAGCAAAATAATTGAATACTAGATGAAGTAAAACCCAGTGCATCACTGGATGTGTTAATAATGAAGCTACACTTTAGATATTTTGGACATCAAATGAGTCATTGGGGAAGACTCTGATGCTTGGAAAAAAATCAAAGGCAATTGATAAAAGAGGCCAACAGAAAACAAGGTGATTATTTCTGATGATGCAAGCAGGTGCTTACAAGAAACAATAGTCAGTCCTGGAGAAATAATGTCCATCAGGTCACAAAAGTTGGGAGTGAAGGAGTGATTATACAACAAGTGGTAGGAACTGATTTGTTGTCTTAATATGTTATAGTAACATTGGATGTTCATGTGAAGCCAAAACATTTAATTGGGCATTGCATGTTATATGAATGTAACAATCCTGTTTTCGTAGTCCTCGTTTGATATTTAATATGTTACCTGGTTTCTCTATCCTTATCCTTAAAATTGGCAATAAGATGTTTCTGTGTAGAATTTTCAAGCCTTTTCGAATTCTTTCTTTGCAGATAAAATGACCATTCAGGAAATGGCTTGATAACCTTCATATCAACTTCCTAATAATTATAGGAATTACTCCAGTACATCTGGAAGGCACCGGGCTAATAGAAACTGTAACTACAAATCTGTAGTCTTTAATGTGTGTAATCTGGAATTTTATCTATTTTTTTAATCCAGCTGACAAAGAACTGGCAGATGTGACATCTACTATCAAACCTGGTTCTGCAACCAAACTCTTCAGCACTGAGGCCACATTGAGGTAATAAAGAGCTGGATTAGGGTCCCAAGGAGATTGACAGCTGTTAGTTTTTCTTACCCGTTTGGTGATATTTCAGGTTTTTAAGAACCAGAAGACATAAATTCGTACCTCATGTTTGCCATGAATTCCACGACAGGTCTTCATGAAAACAGCCCTCAGTTGAAGCTCACTATTCTTTTGCAAAATGGAAAGATGTTTAAAAGAAAAGGGTTGTCCAAAAAGACCTAGTCAGAACCCATCAATTCAGGCCTACTCTTGCAATACTAATGTGGAAAGCCTCCCCTGTGAGAAATTGTAGGTGACACTGGGACAGGATTGTAAAGGAAAGCAGAAATAAACTAACAGGAGTTAAAAAAAATGAGGCCATTGGTAGTTTATCTTATTACAACTCAGTCCAGGTAGTGAGAAACCCAGGAAGAAGCAGCATTACAAATCATTCAAAACATTCTACTTTAATTAACGCACTATAAATGAGGCCAGGAAATTCCAAAACCATTGTTGGAAGAAATATCTATTTGGTTCAGTTCCAAGCTGGGAGAAAAACACTGGAAACAACATGGAGGCTGATTGGAAAGATGGTTTATTGAACAGAGCCACAAAGACAGTTCTGGGTCAGCTGAACAACTGGTTGAATGAGTGGATGGATCTTTATAGGTTTCTGTGACTTTGACGTTTGAACTCTTTTGGGGGTGGTGCAAGGAAGGGGCTTGTGTTCTGAAAGGGTGTTGAGCAATTCCTATTGTGGCTAAATGACTTTCATCCTGTGTTGGAGCTTGGGTGAGGGGCTGCTCTCTAATCCTTACCACTCTGTCTTCATTAGCTGTCAAACTTCGCTGCAAGTTTTGAAATATCCTGTCTTGAAGGGGCTTCTGCTGGCAGTATTTGCTTTGCTTATGAATGGAGCCATCTAGATAGTTGCCTTCCTCTTTCAATAAGCTCTTTATCTCCTTAAGTGCTGGCATCTGCTGAGGGCTATTAAGAAAGACTTGGGGGCTGCTTTCTGTCTTTAAGAGCATGTTTCTCCATTTCTCCTTTAGGGAAATATGATATTCTGCCTTTTTTAATATTTCCCAAAATATTCCATTCTTCTAGGAGAGGTGGGGAGCTTCCCACACCAGTTTCCAAGATTCTGTATTTACCTCTATTCTAGCACTAAAGATCCTTTACTGAAATTTGTGTAAGTCCTTGATTTTTCCCAGCATCAAGGGCTTAATACACCACAACTTTTTTTTTAATGTTTTCTTCCAGGTTCACCCCCCAGAGTTCAGACAACAAGGAACTGCTGACCTGCAAGGCTGCGAGCACAGTGACTTTAACACCAGTCTTTGTCAGTTTCACCATGAACATCCTGTGTAAGTTGTTTGGAATGCTTTGTCAGGCATTTTACCCAGGATTAAGGAAGTGTCATCAAAATAACTGCACAAATGCTCAAGGCAACTCTTATTACAGTGTTAATAAAAAACAAACACAAAGGAAGTGGGCTGGGGAGAGGAGGAGGAGGAGGATGTAAGGAGGAGACAGACAGGAGAGAAATTACTCTGAGTGAGTGTAATGTAGAAGGGGATGGGTACCAGGAAAGTAAAGGAACCAGGAAATCTAAGGGAAGTAAATGGATAAGATCAACCAAGGGAATCACTGAGATTACATGAAGGGTGTTTTTGAGACCATTCTTAAAACAAGCTGGCTGGGGAATTCTGGGAGTTGACTTTCACATGTCTTAAACTTCCCAATGCTGAGAAACACCGTTCTAATGGATGAAAGGTACCTCAACCTTGGAATACAGGTGAAGCTTTGGGAGGAAATTACAAGGTGCATCCACACACCAGGCAAGATGTTAAGGACTTCCAAAGTTCAAACCTCCCAGAGTCTAAAGTGCTAGTGGGCTCTCTCTCTTTTTTTTTTGATAGTCCCACCTCAGCTGCCTGTCATCAAGGGTTACACTGGACAAATTGTAAAAAACAAGGAACTGAAACTGACCTGCATTTCTACAAGTGGAAATCCTCTTGCTACACTGCAGTGGTTGAAGGTGAGCGGAAGAAGTTTAATAAAGTATATGAGTTTTGGATTTATATGCTATATGAATAAAACCCCAACTTGGAATTCTGGATTGAAACCCAGTAAGGGAGGGAATAATAATGACAGATATGCATTTTTTTCCTTGGTGCAAGAATTTTCCTTTATTGTGTTTGCATCAGAATCATGCCTAAATTAGAATATTTTTATTTAAGGGATGCAATTACACTTATCAGTAATTGCATTCCTGAGTACATGGCTAGATTTGCACAAAATACTTAACTTGGTTGCTGAGTTAACCAGTATGGTTATTGTCTTGCAGCAATGGCATTCAAAGCTAGGATTAATCACCTACCTATAACTAGTCTACAAATGGTTTAAATTGTTGTTCATTGTTTTAATAAGGCTTCCTTTGTAATGCCTCCAATTTACTGTTTTTTGACTCAATGACTGAGTGCATAAATTGTGTTTAACTTGTTTCATTGCCTTAGTCCATTTTGTGTTATTTGCATGTTGAATCCTACTAAGTTCATACAGTACATTTCTCCGGGTTCTCCCATTGTGCCAAACACTATCCAATAATAAAACTAATCTTAGCCTATTGTGAGAATGCAGCTGCTGCTAAGCCTTTAATTGATTCACTTAAATATGTCTTACAAACCTAGTTATTTGGGGCACATTTCATCTGGGGGGAAATTCATCCAAGGAGGAATAATTCATGGGGAGGGGCGTGTGCAGCTGGCTTAAACTGCTGAATGCCAGCATGGAGTATGGGAAGTCCTCAACTTCTGACTGGCTGCTTAATGAATGTTCATTTCTGCCCGGCCACACAAAGGGGACTTATGATCTAAGTTTGAAGTTTTTGACATCTGGCCCACCTACACTCTTGCAGTCATGTGACTTCATTTTGGCCGATCAACATCCAACCTGGCTTCATGGCTGTTTGCAGCCTCCTGGGATCATGTGACTGCAATTTATGATGTCTCTTCTAGAAATTGACATTTTTCTGGGGTAAAAAATGTCCCACAGGGAAAAATAGTTCAACTTAACGACCACAGTGTTTGCTTGACAGTTACGGCATTCGCTTAAAGACTGCTGCATAAAAAGGCTGTAAAATCAGTATATAGTCATCAGATGACCTTGTTTTATATCTGTCATGACTTATGGCTGAAATTGTGGGCTCAGTTACAGTTGTAAGTTGAGGATGATCTGTAATACTAAAAGGGAAAGAGGCAAGCATCTTTTAGTAGAGAGAAGACAACATTATAGAGGAAGGACAACCAAAGTAGGCAAGAGACAGATGGAGATGAGGTTGCATCTGATACAGGTACAGATTAACAGAGTTGGAAGGGACCTTGTAGATCATCTTCTAGTCCAACCCCCTGCCCAAGCAGGAGCCCTGACACCATTTCTGACAAATGGCAGTCCAGTCTCTTCTTGAAAGTCTCAAGTGATGAAGCTCCCACAACTTCCGAAGGCAACCTCTGTTCCATTGGTTGATCGTTCTCACTGTGAGAAAATTTCTTTTTATTTCTAGGTTGAATCTCTCCTTGTTCAGTTTCCCTCCATTCCTCCTTGTCTGGCCTTTGGGTGCTTTGGAAAATAGGTTGACACCCCTCCTCTCTGTGGCAGCCCCTCAAATACTGGAACACTGCTATCCTGTCTCCCCTGGTCCTTCTCTTCACTAGACTAGCCAGGCCCAGTTCCTGCAACCGTTCTTCATATGTTTTAGTCTCCAGTCCCCTAATCATCCTGGTTGCTCTTCTCTGCACTTTTTCTTGAGTCTCAACATCTTTTTTATAGTGTGGTGACCAAAACTGGATGCAGGACTCTAGATGTGGTCTTACTAAGGGGATGACTTTGAAGGGGCATTGTGGATGGTGTATGTTGGACCAGTAGCTAAGATCCATCCTGTGCCAGGGTGCCACTGCTTCCAATGGCTGCTGATCCTGCCTTTGCTTCCTCTGTCTTGTTCTACAGCTCCTTCATCAGTGGTGGGATTCAAATTTTTTTTACTACCGGTTCTGTGGGTGTGGATTGGTGGGCATGGCAGGGGAAGGATAGTGCAAAATCCCCATTCCTCCCCACTCCACTGACCTGCTTTCCAGCTCCGTTCTCCTGTGCAGGGCAACCAAAGAAGACCCAGCCGATCAGCTGGGACTCAGGAGGCAGAGAATAGATGGGGGTGAGGCCAGTCAGAAGAGGTACTTGCCGGCTCTCTGAACTACTCAAAATTTCTGCTACTGGTTCTCCAGAACTGGTCAGAACCTGCTGAATACCACCTCTGTCCTTCATCTGCCTTCTCTCTGCACGTAAGCAGAGATACAAGGGAGGGAAGGAATAATGACTTACACTTTCCTTGTCTTCTCCTTCTGTAGAGTGTTGCATTTACATATCATTAAAGAAAGAAAGAATGCTACTTTGCATAACATTTACATGTGCAAATGTACAGAGATAAATGAATGTAAATAGAAGTCAACTTAGCTCCCGGTCGTGGTGGTGGGGAAACCCCACTGGCTGTCTCAGTTTGCTGACTGTGCATCAGCTATGTTTGGTGAGATTGGACTAGACAGTTCGTCAAACAGAGGATGCTTTCATACTATTAATGGTCCCTTGTAAAATCAGACCCACAAACCTCTAACATGTTACTTCTAAGCCAGGGATGTCAAACTCAAGGCCCACGGGCCAGATCTGGCCTGTGGGGTGCTTAGATCTGGCTTGCTGGGCCACCCTGGAAACAGAGAAGGACTAGCCCATGGCGCCTCAGTGAAGCATGCAGCCCTCCTGAGCTCCATTTTCATTGGCAGAGGGTTGCAGGCAGGGGTGGGATTTTACCAGTTTGCACCTATTTTCTAGAACTGGTTGTTAACATTTTAAGCAGTTCAGCAGAGGCCAGGCGAGGAGATGCGTGCCTCGATGTGAGTGATGTTGAGTTGGCCACACCCAGCCAATAACATGACCACCAAGCCATGCCCACCAACTAAGCCACACCCACAGAACTGGTTGTTAAAAAATTTGAAATCCCACCCCTGGTTGCAGGAGGACGTTGCAGCCAGAAACAGAGCTCGGGAGCCCATTTTCACTAGCAGAGTGCTCAGGCCACCACAGATGTCCCCGACACGAGTGCTATCAAGTTGGCCATGCCCACCCCAGGCCCCTGAGGTCAAAGACAACCCTGATGTGGCCCTCAATGAAATTGAGTTTGACACCCCTGTTCTAGTCTCTTTGATGGGCCTGTCTCCATCCTTGAGGTTTCAGACCAGGGGTGGGATTTTACCAGTTTGACCCAGTTCGGCCAAACTGGTAGCTCTGAGGATCATCTGTGAGTGAATCGGTTCACTCCGACGATCAGCTGTTAGGCCTGCCCTCCTGCCCTGGCTGTATTCTGATCTTTATTTCCTGCTTTTCAAGCTCAGCTGCTTCGTGCGGCACAGCGGATTGCCGCACACCAGCTGTTTAACACACAGGGAGATTGCAGGATTGCAGGAGAAGGTCAGTAGCAAATCCTCTGCCCATGCTCACCAAACCGGTTGTTACACCGGTTGAATCACACCCCTGTTTCAGACTCATGGTTGGGCATCTCAGGTGCCGGTCTTTTGCCTTTCAGAACGATGAAGTCATCTCCAGGAATTGGGAGACAGATGACACCAGCCAATTGTCCCGAAGTTCCTTGAGCCTGAAAATCACACCAGAAGACAACATGGCCGTAGTGAGCTGTCAGGCCCTGAACCAACTTTTATCTCTGCCCTTGCAGTCCAGCATTGTTCTGAGCGTGACCTGTGAGTCCCAACCAGCTTCTTTAGCAATGCTGTTCTTCTCTCTACTCCTGTATCTAAGGCTTCTTCCCCAGTTCATTTCCACAGCTGATGTCTCCATTTCTCCTTCTGTTTCTGTACAGAAAAGGTGGCTCCTGGATGCATTAGGCAGACTTATAACTGTGATTTTTTTTTCAAACAAGGAGATAGATACACCCTAACGATGTGCCCCAGCCTCGTTGTGTTAAAAGCAATGGCTATGTTCTTTTTGTAGGAGAGAAAGATAGACTGGGCATTGTGAAAATGTCCACCTTGTGATGTGGGGATGGGGAGAACAGGAGTGTCTCTCTCATAACAATGGACCACTTCCTTCCTTTCCCTCCCTCCCATATTTCTGAACGGCAGTTCCTCCTGAGCAGGTGAAAATCATAGGCTCCAGCAGCACTGAAGAAAACCAAGAGATCTTCCTGACCTGCTCCACTTCCACAAGCAACCCACCGGTGATGCTACGCTGGTGGCTGGGATGGAGAGAGCTCAATGCTACCGAAACTGCCATTTCAGAGGTAGGCAGGATCAAAAAACTGGAGGACCATGAGGCAGGTGGAGTGACTCCCTTGGTAGATCTGACTCACTTGGAGATAATTTTTTTCCTGGAGACTGGGGATGTTCAAGGACAGTGTTGTCTCGTTCTGTGACAAAATAAGGCCCTCAAACAACAGACTGGCTACATAGGTAGCTTTTTTTAATCCTTCTTGGCAAATAGTAATCACGGAGTAAAGTTTGCTTTCCTCTTGCAGGCAGAGTATGGAGGAATGGTCACAGTATCCAATCTGACATATATAGCATATCGAGAGGACAACAACCTTCCCCTGATCTGTGAGGCCTTCAATGAAGCCATCATGTATACGATGAGTGCTTCAGTTACTCTCAGAGTAACATGTGAGGATGGGAACCAACAAGGTTATATTGTGTTTTAAGCCTCTCTTCTTCCTGCTAATTGTTTTTTTCCTTCCTATTTTTTTTTTACCTCAGATCCACCTCAGAAAATCTGGCTTAATGTGCCACCACCAGAGACATATTTTCGAGCCGGCGTTGAAATCAAACTCATTTGTTTCGCCAGTGGTGGGAACCCTTTGCCTCATCTTAATTGGTACAAGGTACCAAAGCACTTTAAACAGTGGTGGGATTCAAAAATTTTTACTACCGGTTCTGTGGGCGTGGCTTGGTGGGCATGGCATGGCTGGCACGGCAGGGGAAGGATACTGCAAAATCCCCATTCCCTCCCCACCCCACTAACCTGCTTTCCAGCTCCGTTCTCCTGTGCAGAGCAACAGAAGAAGACCCAGCCGACCAGCTGGGACTTAGGAGGCAGAGAATAGATGGGGGCGGGGCCAGTCAGAGTCGGTATTTGCTGGTTCTCCGAACTACTCAAAATTTCCACTACTGGTTCTCCAGAACTGGTCAGAACCTGCTGAATACCACCTCTGACTTTAACTTCCGCTTCTCCCTCATGGTCCTTGAGACCACTTCAAGCAGGGGTGGGATTCAACCGGCATTACTACCGGTTCGGTAATTATGTTTTGTGCGCTCATGTGTGCTGCGTGCACATGAGTGCCAGACATGCGCTGTGCGCACATGAAATAAAACTAAAGCTGTGCTGCCCGGACAGCTGATAAGCACTGCGCGTGGGTGCACATGCTTGAAAAATGCCTTTTTTACTGTTTTTCAACCTCAGTTGCGCCACGCAAAGCAGCTGAGGTTGAAGAAGCAGGAAATAAAGGACAGGTAAGAGCCCGGGCGGGCGGGTAGGCCAAGAAGCAGCAAACACAGAACTGGTTCTATGTCTGCTGCTCTTCAGAGCTACCGGTTCTGTAGAGCCGGGCAGAACCGGTAGCATCCCAACCCTAACTGCAAGGGCTTTTAGTGAAGATAACAAGATCTCCCTTCCTCTAGCAATAGCAATAGCACTTAGACTTATGCACTGCTTCACAGTGCTTTTACAGCCCTCTCTAAGTGGTTTACAAAGTTAGCATATTGCCCCCAACAATCTGGATCCTCCTTTTAGTGACCTTGGAAGGTTGGAAGGCTGAGTCAATCTTGAGCCTGGTGAGATTCGAACTGCCAAATTGCAGGTAGATGGCAGTCAGCAGAAGGAGCCTGCAGTACTGCATTCTACCACTGTGCCACTTCGGCTCTTAACCTCTAGCTCAGGGGTGTCAAACTCGTGTCATCATGGTGGTGTCACGTGATGTATTGAGACTTTTTTCCTCTTCTCTAAACTGGGTGTGGGCATGGCCAGTGTGTGACTCATCCAGCCTGCGGCCCGTGAGTTTGACAGCCCTGCTCTAGCTTAACTGCTTATATATGCAAGAGTGCAAGAATTCCTTGCATATATAAGCCCCTCTCTAAATTTCAGAGAGAAGCTGCCAAATCTTGCAAGATTTGGGCATTCTTACTTAAACTCTATCAAGATTTCAACTCAGGATAGCAAAACGAACCCTACAGTTTGGGGATCGGCTTTTCTTAGCCCCTTCCTCACCTGCTCAGGTGTGTATAAAAGGAGCTGCCTTGTGGGTAGCTAGCCAGTTCTCAGGCTTCAAGTAATAGTTCCTGTAGCTGGAGGTATTTTACTTCTCCTTCTGAGGAAGGAACTCTGAGACTCCGATTACATAGGTGATCGTAAAAACCCAAGGATTGAAAAGGACTATTAAAGGAACATGGACTATTTGGTACATTTTTTGGAACCATTTACCGTTTTATTCTTTTTGGCTGAATAAATAAGTTTGGATTGTACTTTGTGGGCTCAACTTATTTTCAATAGTTTCACGATAGAATAAGATCACGAACCATCGGTTTCTTCCTCTCTTAACACAAAGTAACTTCTCTTTCCTGGAGAAATCACCTTTGCCAGGTGGGCTGTCTCTGGTTTTCAGACTGCATAATACTAAGCCACTGTTTTTTTTTTTTTGCAAGCCATGGTTTATAGTTTCTACCATGGGTTCTACCATAGGTTTTTCAGCCTGGCAACTTTAAGATACGTGGACTTCAACTCCCAGAATTCCCCAGCCAGCATTCTGGAGTTGGAAGTCCATACATCTTAAAGTTGCTAAGTTTGAAAAACACTGGTTTAGACCAATGAGCAATGAGCTTCTCTGGCTCATTTAACAAGTCATGCTTGAAGCAAACCGAGGCTTAAAGTGATGTTTGTGTGCTGTTTTCATTCCAGAGTTGATTGGGTAATCCATCTCCTGTAAAGTACTCCAGATCAGACCCAGAATGACAATCATTGACCCACTTTTTACATTTCAGGTCAGCTCTAATCAGTCTAAGGTAAAGCTGTGTGCCTGATTTGGGAAAAAAAAGAAGCCATGAATGAAAGTTGCAAACTTCCCTTTGCCTGGAGCTTATTTCCTATTATGAGCTCCTCCTGCAGGCATTTTTCTTTGAGCCAGACTTAGATTTTTAAAAAAAAATTGTAGCTGGAGAAAATACAGGTAGAGTCCTCTGCTTACAACCAGAACTGGAACTGGAACTTTGTTAAGTGGCTCATATCTGATTTCATGATTTTTTTTTTACCATGGTCATTAAATGAACTCAACTTTCTCTATTGACTTGGCTGGTCAGAAGCCTCCTGGGAAGGTCATAAATGTTGATCACATGACCCTGGAGTGCTGCAACTGTTGTAAATGCTTATCAACTGCCAAGCACACAGATTTTGATCATGTGACCGCGGTGATGGTCATAATTCTGAGGTGCAGTCATAAATCACCTTTTTCAGCATCATCATAATTTTGAACAGTTGTTAAAGGGTCATAATATGGGAACTGCCCATAACTACATTGCAAAGAAAGGGTTCTGCAACTATTGTGTTCTGAAACTATTGTGAAAATATCTATAGACCCCTCACATCCTGGACATAAATGGTTTCAACTCCAACCCTCAAAACAACGCTATAGAGCGCTGCACACCAGAACAACTAGACACAAGGATGGTTTTTTCCCAAACGCCATCACTCTGCTAAACAAATAATTCCCTCAACATTGTCCAACTATTTACAAAGTCTGCACTACTATTACTATTAATCTTCTCATCACTCCTTCTCACCCATCGCCTCCCATTTCTGACTGTATGACTTTGTCACTTGTATCCTTACGATCTATATTGACTGTTTCCTAGTATTATTTGATTGCTTTTTGTACCCTATGACTATTATTAAGTGTTGTACCTGATGATTCTTGACTCTTGATGAATGTATCTTTTCTTTTATGTGCACTGACAGCATCTGCACCAAGACAAATCCCTTGTGTGTCCAATCGCACTTGGCCAATAAAGAATTCTATTTGATCTGTTCTATCTGGTCAGCCCTTCCCACCACCTACCATCTAAGCCAGAGATCTCCAAACTTGGCAACTTTAAGACTTGTGGACTTCAACTCCCAGAATTCTGAGAGTTGAAGTCCACAAGTCTTAAAGTTGCCAAGTTTGGGGATCCCTGATCTAAGCTTTATCCATGATTTAAGCATGACTTGATTTAGCAATAGCACTTAGACTTAGGTATCGCTTCAGAGTGCTTTGCAGCCCTCTCTAAGCGGTTTACAGAGTCAGACTATGGCCCCCAACAATCTGGTTCCTCATTTTACCCACCTGGGAAGGAAGGAAAGCTGAGTCAACCTTGAGCCCAGGTGAGATTCGAACTGCCAAATTGCAGGCAGCCAGCAGTCAGCAGAAGTAGCCTGCAGTACTGCACTCTAACCACTGCGCCACTGTGGCTCATTTAGGATCAGGTTAAAGGTAGGGCCCACTAATCTACTGTATCTGAAGATATCGTTTGCTTTAGTATAGACAAAACAAACTTAGTTTTCCTAAAATGGGCTGACTTTTATCATTTGTAGGTGACATGCACGCTTGCTGGAGGAGTCCGAGTACAGCTGCAGCAATCTCAGCAGAGTGGACATTCGAAGCCTTGTCGCGGCAAACAAGTGAGTGAAAAATCCAGGGCTGGAAAACAAATGTGGCTTTGAAGGGGGCCTCCTGTGTACTGGTTGGTTGTCTGAGGGGGAAATCAATGCACCTCCTTGTTATGAAACCTTCTTTGATTGTTTCCTGTGACCTCCCCCACCCCATACATTTGCTTTGACCCTTTGTGGTTGCCTTCAATCATGCAAAATTGGAATCTGACTGAGCACAGCATTCCCAAACTATTGATGGCCTTCCAGTTCTGTGAGCATGGCCTAATCTGTGGGTGTGGCTTGGTGGTCATGTGACTGGCTGGGCGTGGTTTGTATGTAAATATTGTAAATATATATCTAAAGATAGAATTTTTATTTAAAAAAAGAGCAACTTTTACCCAAAATCAGGCAAAGCAGGCAGGCAGATTGAGCTGCTTGCAGAATCACAGCTTCACTCCTAGATCTACCTTTCTGCAATCTGCTGCCTGAGTCTGCACTGAAAAATAGAAGCTTCAATCCTAAGGAAGGTTCAGCTTTGCTCTCAGGCCACTTCTCCCTCCCCCAATCCCCTGAATACCACGCCTGACTGTGCCTCAGGAAAGCCTCCTGGGTGGGGCGGGTGGGGAGGGGAAGAGCCAGCCAGTGGTGCGATTTGCCGGTTCTCCGAACTGCGCAGAACTGTAACAACCGGTTCTATAGAACTGGTCCAAACTGGTAGAATCCCACCCCTGGACATGATACTGGATATATCGAGGAATATCCCTCTCTCCCTTTCCAAGGCAGGCAGTAGAGTTTTTTCTTCTCTTTGTCAGAGTTGATTTATTCGATCTGAGCCTGCTGAGAGTCAGATTAACAGTGACTTAACTGTTCCACTATGCTTACTATAATATGCATTGCTTCCACAGGATATCAAGTTAGTAAGGGAAGGAACATCTTCAGCCTCATCTGGGAACATTATTTCCAAGGAGTTGGTCTTGACTATGACTCCCAGTGACAACATGGCGGCCTACCGTTGCAATGCCACTGGTACCCCCAGGACTCCCGCACTCACTGCATATACTAGTTTACTGGTCCAGTGTAAGTTAAAACTCAGCATAGAGTGTGCACTGTGATGACCCAGGGTGGGATACAAAATAAACACAGTCATAAGAAAACAGGTGAAGCCCCTTTTATTCCTTCACTTTGCTTCCAAGCTCCAAATATCCTTGACTGGAGACAAAATCTCCCACACAAACAGTTACAAGAAGGAGGAAATGCCAGGACCCAAGATTGTTGGGGGCAATAAGCTGACCTTGTAAAAAAAAATGCCGCTTAGTAATAAGCAGGAATATACAATGGAATGAAGGCTATTGCTGAGCACACTGGGTTGTATCCCAAAAATTGTAAGCCGCCCTGAGTCTTCGGAGAAGGGCGGCATATAAATGTAATTAAAAAAAAATTATAAAGAGTAAAAAACAACACAAACCAGGCAAGATAAGGGCTTGAAGATGTCCACAGATATCAGAACACACACTGGGAAGGCTGCCAAACTCAGAGAGGAACAATAAACTAGAGATATTTCCATGCTTTGTTTCCAGCACTCGTCCGTACACTTATCCAGTTGTCACAGCTGCAGCCCATGAAGAGGATCAAGGCCCTCTCCTCCCAAGTAGACCACATCTCTCCCTTATCCTCTCCTCCCTGCATGCCCTAGGATGGAGAGGGGATGGGCCTGGGTCCTCCTCTGACTGCTCAGCCAGCCTCTGCCCTTCCCCAGCCTCCTCCACAACCTCCGGAGCCACACTTTTAAAAAATTCATATTTATATCCCACCCTTCTCCAGAGACTCAGGGGCTTACAGTTTTGGGATACAACCCAATGCGCTCAGCAATAGCCTTCATTCCATTGTATATGCCTGCTTATTACTAAGCGGCATTTTTACAAAGTGAGCTTATTGCCCCCAACAATCTTGGGTCCTCAATTTACCTACCCCGAGAGGATGGAAGGCTGAGTCAACCTTGAGCCTGGTGGGATTCGAGCCTGCAATAATTACAGGCAGCTGGAACTAAGTGCTAGGCTATTAACAGCCTGCACCACCAAGGCCCTTTCACTCCCTGTTGGCTGTTCCTCCTCTCCCTCAGAGTCAGTCTCCACCAGGGCATGACAGTGCACATTCACAAACACACACACACACACACATGCCCAGAATGGGAAGTGACAAGGGGGTGAATGGAGGGATGGAGAGACAGAGAAAGATGGACAGATATAGAATAACTTTTAATATGGGAATTGTCTTATTAAAGATTAGAAAAGAGAGTTAGAAATTGGGAAAATATTATGCATACTGTCACACAATATAATTTGCTATAATTACGTATGTATACATAAATGTTAGAAGTTGGAAGATTATTCAAAAAGTCATTAAGCATTGAAATATTAAAAAGAACAAGAGATGATGGATAGATATAGAATACCTTTCAATATGGGATTTATTTCATTAAAAATTAGAAAACACAGGTAAAAATTAGAAATTGGGAAAATATTATGCATATTGTTTCATAAATATAAATTACTACAATTACTAAGTATATGTAATTGTTAGAAGTTGGAAGAGTACTACTATGTATACTTAAATAGTATTATTATTGTTATAAGTATTGTGTATAAAGTAAATTAACCCAGACAATATACTGTTCACTAAGTAATCATGTATGTTAAAGTAAAAACCATAAATAAAATAATAAAGAGAAACAGAGAAAGAAAAAAAAATGGACAGATAAGTACAGAATTTTTGGTACTCTCCAAGATTGGCTGTTTGTTTGCAGACATTACCCAATGAGGTAACAGTGTGAATGTATTTGCTGGCTGGGGAATGTAAATGGCTTGCTGGCTGGGGAATTCTGGGAGTTGAAGTCCAGACATCTTTTAAAGTTGCCAAAATTGAACTACCCTGCACTAGGCAAAATTGGGGCTGGGTAATTTGTAGTACAATGTATCGAGAAAACACATCAGGAAATGCAGATCCATAGCGAGTCCAGAAGAAGCGGGCTGTTGTGCATTGAAAACTAGGATGTTATGGAGAATACTAAATGAGGAAATCTTTCTCCCTCCATGCTATCTAATAAAGGATAATATTTGTAGTTTCTGGGTTGGAATGAGCTACGCTAGCACTGATGTTGTTACCTAATTTGGGTAATGAAATGTCTGCAAGAAAACAACCAAGTTCAGAGAACACCTGGGACTCTTCCATGCAAATCTTTTCACATACAAAATATCAATCGATTGAAACAAGCTGTGCTACATTTATTTTTCCTAAATGTTTTGTCCCCAAGAGTTGGGAAGGCACTGTAAGTGGAAAAATAGGAGCTGAATGTGAAATGGATGGGTAGAGAGTGACAATGCAAATCTGAAATACTCTTCCTTCCCTAGTTCCACCTCTGCATGCCACCATTACAGCGACAGACGAAAAGGTGAGACGTGGCCAATCGGTGACGCTGACCTGCAAATCGGGCAGCAGCAACCCTCCTGCTCATCTCACCTGGCTCAAAGATGGAAAAAAGTGAGTAATTCTTCCAATGACCACCTTCTTCAAACTTCTTTGATTGTCTTTTGCCTCTTCCTGCCAAGACTGGCTTAAATAGCAATGTTTATGTTTATGTTTATTTGGATTTATATGCCGCCCCATCTCGGTGGGGGACTCGGGATGGCTCACACAAGAATATGCATACATAAATAGTTAAAAGTATTAATCCAATCCAAATAACAAATAAAATACGTGCAAAAATACCCAATTAAAAGCCCCAATCTCCCTCACTCCAGGCTGGCCTGTAAAAATAACCAGGTCTTTAGATCGCGGCGGAAGGAACGCAGGTTGGGAGCCAATGGCACTTAGACATATAGGCCGCTTGCTTCAAAGTGCTTTACAGCCATCTCTAAGCAGTTTATAGAGTCAGCATATTGCCCTCAACAATCTGGGTCCTCATTTTTGCGACCACGGAAGATGGAAGGCTGAGTCATCCTTGGACTGGTCAGACCAGGGGTGGGATTCTACCAGTTTGGCTGATCTGGTAGCTCTGAAGATCAACTGGGAGTGAACCGGTTCACTCCGATGATCTGCTGTTGGGCCACCCGCCCTCCCGGGCTCCCATACTGACCTTTATTTTCTGCTTTTAAAGCTCAGCTTCTTTGTGTGGCATAGCAGATTGCCACATGTCAGCTGTTGAAGACTCAGGGGGGAGTGCAGGCTTGCAGGAGATGACTAGGAAAGCCTCTGCACCTGCACAAAGCATGCGTTTGGTGTGCGCACCCGTGCAAAGTGTGTGCAAGCGTGCACAAAGCGCATTCTAACTACTGTGCCACCACGGCTGTTAAATCACTCAGGCATAGCAGATGAAGGTCATTCCTTTTGGGTTCTCCAGTACCATCAAGTCACTGGGTTTGGGGCTCTTTTCTGAAGCAATGTAATTATTGGATAGACTGTGGAGCCCCAAGATTGATTTTACATCTGGGGTTGTTTTCAGAAAGAAAAGGTCAGGAGGGCAGTTATACATGGTGTGATGGAAGCTGTGCCTGCTTTTTTATGTGTGCTGTAGATGGAGCTTCAGTTTCACCATCCCAATTGCCTCTTGACTTTCTTGACCATATCCCACGGACACCCTTGGTTGCATCAAATCAAGAATCTGTCCTCTCGTATTAGGAGGAAAGTTGGTTTTAGGGGGAAAGCTTTTTTTTACATTCCCTCCAGATAAAGTTTTGAGGACCCCTTAGATATGCCAGATGCTTCTTCAGCATGCATCATGGCTACGTGGTTTGAACCCATTTGGGTCATGCGCCTTCTCACAATGTCATCAGAACAACAAATCCAAGAAGAAGAAGAAGATCATCTTTGCTGTACAGAAACGTTCCTCAGCTGTCACTTTGTATTTCCACCCTTGTTCCTCAGCCCTGACCCATCAAGCTTCTGACTTCCCCAGGCTTAGGCTGCAACAGTCAACAGAAGAACTGGGCAGCTGAATCAGTCCCAAACTTCATTCAGTCCTGCTTTCTGTTTCTGACAGCAGCATGACGCAGGCCTGTCAGAAAACTTGCAAGTGATGCTATAAAGGCATCAGGTCTTGTCTCTTGTTTATCCCCAGCAGCTGAGCTGTGTCAGTAGATTGTCTCTGGGTATAGAGGTTCATCTCTGGACTCTTGTCAGAAACATTAAGTTCAGCTGTGATAATCTTCATGCGTTCTTGCCTTCAGGCTGGACGGCATCAATTTAGGGCAAAAGAAAGCAGAATATGGAGGTTTCTCCACTTCGGAAAGAGTGACTCTGGTGGTATCATCTGCAGATCATGGGAAGAGGGTGGAATGCTATGCCTACAGCTCTGTTCTCTCCGAAGGTGTGAACACCTTCTACCAGCTTACAATCCTGTGTAAGTATGGATGCATCCCTTAATTGCTGTTTATTTCTTGCTGGAAGTTCAGCTCTGAAAACAAAAGCTTTTTGTTCAATGGATTTGTTCAACTGGCACCAAATCCAGCAGTACAGGCAGTTCTGTGTCCCCCCAGAACAGCACATCTCACACCTCTGCTCCACTGCATCTGTAGCCAGTTTGCTTCTGGGTACAATCCACACTGTTGGTTGAAATCTTTAAAGCCCTTCGTGGCATGGGAGCGGGCTATCTGAGGGCAACTCTCCCTAGTTACCCATCCCACTAGATCAGGCAGAGGAAGCATGCTGCGTGTACCATCAGAGAGGGAGTTATATTTGATGAGTCCCAGGAGACGTGTCTTTTCTGCCATAGTGCCTGCCTTATGCAACATTTTCCTCCTCCAAGGTTAAGTTAGTTCCATCCCTTCTGACATTCCAGAAATCCCTCCAGATCTGGTTATGTTAGCGGGCCTGAGGCTCCCAAGGAACCAGAGCAGGCTTAGAGATGGCTCCATTGCTGGGCAGAGGTGATATTCAGCAGGTTCTGACCAGTTCTGGAGAACCGGTAGTGGAAATTTTGAGTAGTTCAGAGAACTGGTAAATACCACCTCTGAGTAGCTCCACCCCCATCTATTCTTTGCCTCCAGAGTCCCAGCTGATCGGCTGGGTCTTCTTTGGTTGCCCTGTACAGGAGAATGGAGCTGGAAAGCAGGTTAGTAGGGTGGGGAGGGAATGGGGATTTTGCAGTATCCTTCCCCTGCCACGCCCACCAAGCCACGCCTACCAAGCCATGCCCATAGAACCAGTAATACAATTTTTGAATCCCACCACTGTTGCTAGAGTTACCATTTTTTATCCCCTCTTTGCCTAGACTTTACATTTTCATTTTTATAATCTTTCTCTTTTAATGTGGATTTTATATATTTTAATACTTGTTTTATATTTGTTTTATTTGATTGTTGTATGCCGCCCTAGCATCGCTTTCTGTGAGATAGGAGGCTATGCAAAATCGCATTGCACTCGTGTGTCAGAAGCCCCGAGGCACTTCTGGGTGGAAAGGATTAGCTGGTGACATCACCGTTGCCCAGGGGATGCCCAATTGGGGGCTCCTTTCATGTGCCTGGCAGGAGCTGGAGCAAAGGATGGGAGCTCAACTCCACCCCACGGCAGCACTCGGGTCTTGAGCAAGCATGCTAACTTTCCCAATCCAGCATCTCAAACCCACAAGCCACTGTTCTCCTGGATGCTATGCAAATTTGATTAATAAATAGATAAGTTTTTATCAATCCTTCCCTCCAACTGATCTGAAAAGGGTCCTGTTCAGGCAGATTAATGTTGTTCGTGCTTTGATAATAGATTTTTAGTGTGCTCCTTTGGATCATTTTATGAGCTAGTTGGAAAGTAACTGGCATTTCTTATGTATATCTGAGATTCTATAAAACCAATCCCTGAACAGACCTGCAGGCTTTGCTGTGGACCCTGACATTCCTCTGCCTTAAAAATGATGCTTGATTACTAGAATAATACATGGATGGAAATCTCCAGGAAACCCCAGAGTTATAGGCTGTGAAGACCATGAAGTTAAAAAAACATCCTGGAGGAAAGGAATGGAAGATCATCTTTTGTTGCTAAGACGACTTCAGCTTGACTTTGGTGGGCAGGAGAAGGGATGGTATTTTCCATGCTTTCACAGATCTATACATACAGGAAGTCCTCAATGTCAGGCTTCCAAGTAATAACTCCATATCAAGCAAAACTCCGAGGCAGGTGGATTCCTCAAAGAATAGCTTTATTGGAAATTTCATACTGGTACAGATCTGGTGAAAAACGACTCTGAAAAATCCCGCAGTTTTCACCTAATTAAAAAGTTTTCCCACTTTCCCAAAACAATCAGTCACATGGTCCAATCATGGTATGGTCTGGTTGCCAGGTGACATCACTCCGCCTTCCTCCGACCAGGTGTGAGAATGTCCTTGGTTCCCAAGAGAAAATATTTTGTTTTGGCTACAGAATCCCCTCTATCTCAAATCTCTCAGCTCCAGTGTGGCAACACTGAAGTGGTCAAAAATGGCTTCAGTCAATTCAATTTCAGGGTTGACACTCAGCATGACCATTCATTAAGCAACAATTTGAAGTTACGATGGCACTGAAATAAAGTGACTTATGCCTGGTCCTTGCACTTATGACTGCTGCTGCATCCCCATAGTCATGTGACCGTGGTCCACATGCTTGGCAACCAGCTTGCAGTTGTGACCAGTTGCAGTGTCCTGCGCTCTTGTGATCACCACTTGTGACCTTCCCTTCTGACAAGGAAGTCAAGTGGGGAAGCTGGCAGGAGATCGCAAGTTGCAGTCATGTGTTGTCTCGCTTAACGATGACACTACCTAACAACACACACTTTCTGATCTTATTGGTCATAAGTCGAGGACCACCTGTAGACCAATGAGCCAGAAAGGGGGAATGTCTCAATTAGCAATCTTGGCTCTTTAAGCATCCATGGGCCTGGCCTCCAAAAAGGTGTGCCTTCATTTTTTTCAACACAGTTCCTCCAGAGTTCTCCCCTGAGCAGACTCACCTAGTGGAAGCTGTGGAGCATGGGTCTGCCCAGTTGGCCCTTTTGGTTTCTGCCTATCCTCCTGAGATTACCTATCGCTGGAGTTTCCTTGGAGAGATGATCTTAACAGGTGGGTCTCACACCTTAGGATGAAAGCCAAAGAACCGAGAACTTGGGTAAGGTGAGAATCGGTGGGTATCCTCTATTTGCTGCAGTCTATAAAATAACCCACTCCCCATTTCCCACATGCTTGCTCTTTGCTTTGTGCATGCACATGCTAATGGCCAAGCTGCTTTAAATGTCCTGTCTACTTGGATTTTCTTGGGAGACCACGGAGGGAGAAGGAGACAATGGGAACAGGAACAAATGAGGAGAATAAGCTTTTAGTTCTGTTTATGCTGGTCTTGATTTAGTTCCAGCAAGGTGGGAAGATGAAAGGTTTGTGTCAAGCATTTTGAAAGGATTGGAAGGAAAAGAAAAAGAATCGGGTGTTAAGGGTGGAGCCATTAAAAGAAAGAGCCAGTGGGCCTTCAGACAGTCAAGATAAGTGGTGGACAGGAAGAAGGAAAGGGATCCACAGAGATAAATCAAGATATGAAGGTAGAATATCCAGGAGGAGCCAGGATAATAGACTGATAGGAGTGATAGGAACCTTTGCGGGCTACAACTAAAAAAAACAAAAAAACAAAAACCAGGCTGGGCTGGGGGTAAATAACCAGATAGGATAAGGAATAATCGAAAATTGATTTAATATAGTTTGTATGTAAAATGAACCACGATTATATACTACACTAATTTGATGCAAGTGTACAGTATTTAATATTTGCTCCTTCTGGTGGCCAGCATTTCGAGAGCTGATGGCATCCCGAGGTGTCAATTTAGTGCATCTTTGCCATAAAGCACTGTAAAGGATGTGTTGAATTTATATTTACCGACAAAGAAAGGGAGACTTAGTATAGATCTGTTTCAAGCTATTTAGCTCTCATCAGATAGCCATACCCTTCTGGCATTCAAATCAGGGCTACTTTCATGTTAGGTAGACATATGAATCTCTAAGCCACGGGCTCTCCTCACTTAGTTGGCTATACCAGGGCAGAGATTAAGTGTTTTTTTTTCCCAGTGAGACCAGTCTGTTAGGGCAACCTGGCCTACCCAAGCATGGGACAAAAAAGTTTGTCACAAAAGTGGCTGCCTGCAAAGGCTCCTGGATTGGGGCTGAAAGGTGAAAGCAGAAGCAGTATGCTCCGTCCCATGTTTGGGTACATCAGGCTGCCCTGAAAGACTGGTCTCACCAGAAAAAAACACTTATTAACTGGCAGGTTTCTTGGATTTTCTTTCTCCTGTCCCTTCCTGTGTCAAAAGATCTTCGTATTTAGCGAAAGAAAAAATGGAGACTAGAATTGTGGTGAGCTATGCAGGATCCTGAACTTTAGAACCCTATTGGTGTGTGAGATCAGAAGAATCAGAATCAGAATAGAGCTGGAAGGGACCTTGGAGGTCTTCTAGTCCAGCCCCTGCTCAAGCAGGAGATCCTATGCCATTTCAGACAGGTGGCTGTCCAGTCTCTTCTTAAAAACCTCCAATAATGAAGCAGCTACTCCTTCGGAGGGCAAGCTGTTCCCCTGGTTACTTGTTCTCACTGTCAGGAAGTTGCTCCTTCACTGCAGGATGGAATTAAGAATTAGGATGGGAGCAAACCTGATGCAGAAGAACATTGGAACGTGGAATCGTTGATCACGGTTGGCTGGACCCATGAAATCCCTGCCCCCCCCCTTGCCCTGGTGCTCCAAGTGTTTGTTTCTTTGTGGAACTTGACTTGTGTTGCTTTGTCTCTGTCGTAGAGGGTTCCCCACGGTACCACTTACGGGATGGTGGATCTCTGGAGATCTGGAATGTGACTCGAGCTGATGCTGGCAAATACAGGATCTACTGTGAGAATGCAGAAGGACAAAATGAAACCACCATCACTCTAAACGTGCGCTGTAAGTAACAGATTTGGAGGAATATTTTCCCTGTCTTCACACTTCTATATAGATGCAACAAAGAAAGGTTTGGTTTGTCCCATCCTTTCCCAAGCTGGTTCCATCCAGATGTGTCCAGCCAACTTACATCAGACCCAGCCATAATGGTTAGTGGCCGGGGATTATGGGAATTCCCCCCCAACATTTCTTGAAGGACTCAGATTAAAGAAGGATGGAGGTTCCCCTCCCCCATGTCCTATTCAATTTTGTTTTGTAAGTTTCTTCTAAGATGCTTTATTTCAAACTCGATTTCATTGAGGGCCACATCAGCATTGTGTTTGACCTTGGAGGGCCGGGGAGTGTAGCATGGCCATGGTGGGTGTGGCCATGGTGGGCGTGACATGGGGTTCGTGTCGAGGGCACCTGTGGTAGCCATGTGCTAAAGCAGGACTTCCTTGAGATCCTCATTCACTCTTGTTATAATCTTCCTCCCTCCCTCCCTTCCTTCTTTTTCCTTTCCTCTTCATTCTCTTTTCTTCTTCCTTCCCCTCTTTCCTTATTTTTCCTTCCTTGCTTTCTTCCCATCTTCCCATTTTTCCCTTTCCCTTTCTCCTTTCCTGTCCCTTCTTGCATGCTCAAATGCAAAAGGGGAAACATTTCTCCTTTTGTTTTGTGTTTATAGCCCTCTGCCAGTGAAAATGAAGCTTGGGGTTGCCCGCATGCTCTATTTTCGCTGCCAGCGGCACCGCGGGCTGGTCCTTTTCCAGGCCGGCCCCACGGGCCAGGTCTAAGCAACCTGTGGGGCAGATCTGGCCCGCAGGCCTTGAGTTTGACACCCCTCGTCTATTTAATCAACTGGCTTGTATTATGAGGATTCTTACATTGGGCAAGAGGTTGGAGTAGGAATTCTCCAGGCTCCTCCCAACCCTGGCATGCTCTAGTTCAGCAACATCCCATGTTGAGGCCAGTGCTAGATCACCATCTTTCTCCCTTCAGGTTTCTCAGGCGTTGGGTCTGATCTGTGCGGCTTTGCTAAGTTAACACAACCGGATGTGTTCACTTAATCTGCATAATACATTAAGTATTATACTCACACAGCCACCTCCAGCCAAAGCTAAAATTAATGGAGAGCTTAGCATGTTGTAGAAATGCAGCTGTCAAATCGTTAAACGCAGCTTGAACAGATAACTGTGTGAACAGAGTTATGCTTTTTCCTCCCCTACAAACAGATTCGCCCTCCATCCGCAGCATTGCAGATCCAACTTACGTGGACCTGGGGGAGACCGCTGAAATTGCGTGCCAGGCTGATGCCAACCCTGTGCCAAATTTCCAGTGGAGGTGGCTGGTAAAGTTGTAGGGCTAAGTCTGGAGAAAGCAAGGGGAAGGATTGGCATTGGTTTTGTATGCTAACTCTATTGTGGTGCCAGCAGGAGAACGTTTCTTAGTCCAATTAAAGCGGATGCAATGTGGCCATGCCAGGCGAGATGACCTTTTTTTCCAACCTCTGTTACAACTTGATGGCTAATAATGGTTCTTTAATGGCCCTGACAAGTAGAAAATACTTCCTTTAAAGGCTTTGGTAATGTGGTTCCTAACAATCAGACATATTGCACAGACTGGGGTGCGCCGGACATTAAAAAAAAACAAACCATAAGAATGAGCTTTGTGCTTAATGGGCTGGCGGGAATCTTGCATTACTCCAAGTTTATGAGGCTGTTTTGCAGGAGCTGATGCTTCTTTAGAGACTGACATTATGTGGTTGGTGGTTTGCTCCACTTTACTCAATACATAAAGGTAAATAAGAGTTGAGGATTTTTTTCAGCCCAAGAGGTTCTTGGTTTAATGTTCCAGGGGCTATGTGCCAGCAGCAAGTGGTGCCAAAGACAAGCGTAGGCAAAGAAAAGGAAAACCACACATATACAGCAGTGGCGGGATTCAATTTTTTTTACTACTGGTTCTGTGTTGCATGGTTTGGTGGACATGGCTTGGCTTGGTGGGTGTGGCAGGGGAAGGATACTGTAACATCTCATTCCCACCCCACTCCAGGGGTAAGGTTACTGCAAAATCCCATTCCACCCCACCCCACTAACCTGCTTTCCAGCTCCGTTCTCCTGTGCAGGGCAACAAAAGAAGACTCAGCTGATCAGCTGGGATTCGGGAGGCAGAGAATAGATGGGGCGAGGCTAGTCAGAGGTGGCATTCTAACCACTGAGCCACCGCAGCTCAATGGGAAAGGGTCTCCTCCATCTGCTGGTTGAATGGCTTAATACAATCTTCCTGTTATTCTGGCGTCTTACGCAGGGCGATTTGGAGCGCAGCCTGGAAGATTTGGGTTTTAAACTATCGTCTGAAGGATTGGTAGGCACCCTGAGGGTCCAGGGAGCCCAACGAACACATGCTGGGCTTTATGAGTGTCAAGTAGATAATGGCATCTCCCCAGCAGCCAAAAGCAGTGCTCGTTTGATTGTGCGATGTAAGTATTAACACCAGTCAACCTTTAAGATGTCCTAGACTTAAAGACTCCTTTAAAATCCAATGTTTTACTTGTCATAATTGCTTATCACCCACCCCTGGAGTGTTTCTCTGAGTCCCTAGATGCCATCCCTTTCTTGGCTTTTCTTTTCAGCCAGCAACTTACACAATGCAACCCAACTTTAACCACACCTCTCTCTTCCCTTCTAGACCCACCAGAAATCATTAAAGGCCCCGGGCAGAGGAAAGTGGCCACTTCAGGTGATGGAAGAAGCCAAGCCGTGCTTCAGTGCAGCGCTCAGGGTGTGCCCAGCGTGCTCTTCAGCTGGGCCAAGAATGGGGTCTCCCTCGATCTCCAAAGCCCCAGGTGAGATTCCCCACCAGGATGTGAAGTAGTAAAAGTAATGAAGATAACAGATAATGGATGATCAGAGTTGGAAGGGACCTTGTAGGTCATCTAGTTCAACCCCCCACCCAAGCAGGAGACCCTACCACCATTTCTGACAAATGGCAGTCCAATCTCTTCTTGAAAGTCTCAAGGGATGGCACTCCCACAACTTCCGAGAGCAACTTCTGTTCCATTGGTTGATTGTTCTCCCTGTCAGAAACTTTCTCCTTATTTCCAGGCTAAATCTCTCCTTGTTCAGTTGTCTGGCCTTCGGGTGCCTTGGAGAATAGCTTGACCCCTTCCTCTCTGTGGCAGCCCCTCGAATATTAGAACTCTGCTATTATGTCTCCCCTGGTTCTTCTCTTCACTAGACTAGCCAGGCCCAGTACAGTGGTGGTATTCATTTTTTTTTTTACTACCGGTTCTGTAGGCGTGGCTTGGTGGGTGTGGTGTGGCTTGGTGGACATGGCAAGGGAAGGATATACTGTAAAATCCCCATTCCCTCCCCACTCCACTAACCTGCTTTCCAGCTCTGTTCTCCTGTACAGGACAACCAAAGAAGACCCAGCTGATCAGCTGGGACTCAATGGGAGGCAGAGAATAGATGGGGGTGGGGCCAGTCAGAGGTGGCATTTGCCGGTTCTCCGAACTTCTCAAAATTTCCCCTACCGGTTCTCCAGAACTGGTCAGAACCTCCTGAATACCACCTCTGCCCCAGTTCCTGCAAATGTTTTAGCCTCCAGTCCCCTAATCATCCTGGTTGCTCTTCTCTGCACTTTTTCTAGAGTCTCATCATCTTTTTTATAGTGCGGTGACCAAAACTGGATGCAGCACTCTAGGTTGGGTTTGACTTTGGATGACTGCACAGACACAACCACACCGGTTGCTCACAAACACAATGGGGACTGGAACTTCCATTGCTAAGCGAGGGGGCGTTGTTAAGTGAGACACGCCCAATTTTACAATCTTTTTTTTTTGCCATGGTTGTTGAGCGAATCACTGCCATTGTTAAGTGAAGCATGCAATTAATGAATCTGGCTTCCCCCGATGCTTTGCTTGTTGGAAGCTGGCTGGGTAGGTTGCAAATGGCAATCACACAATCCCAGGACATTGCAACTATAGCAGATATATCTGGTTGCCAAGTGTCTGAATTTTAATCATGTGACCACGGGGATATGGCATTGGTTGTAAGTGTAAGGACCGGTTGTAAGCCATTGATTTCCAGTTGCATCATAGCTTTGAACAGTTGCTAAATGAATGATTGTAAATCAAGAATTACCTCTACGTAAATAGTTCTTCCAGTTCAGGCATGGTGCTCTGCTTTCCCACCAAGTCCTTGGTAGCTCAGGCTGTTAAATGCCTGCTCTTAAGATCCAGCTGTCTACAATTATTGTAGGCTCGAATCCCACCAGGCTCAAGGTTGACTCAGCCTTCCATCCTCTCAGGGTAGGTAAATTGAGGACCCAAGATTGTTGGGGGCAATTAGCTGACCTTGTAAAAATGCCGCTTAGTAATAAGCAGGCATTTACAATGGAAGGAAGGCTATTGCTGAGCACACTGGGTTGTATCCCAGAAATTGTAAGCCGCCCTGAGTCTTCAGAGAAGGGCGGCATATAAATGTAATTAAAAAAAAAAAAGTCCTAATCAAGCATGACCCTGCTTAGCTTCTGAGCCCAAACAACATTGCTCAAGTGCTACATACCTGTTGAGCATCATACGAGCCACGGGGGCGCAGTGGTTAGAGTGCAGTACTGCAGGTCACTTCTGCTGCCTCTTGGGCTGCCTGCAATTTGGGAGTTTGAATCTCACCAGGCTCAAGGTTGACTCAGTGTTCCATCCTTCTGAAGTGGGTAAAATGAGGACCCAGATTGTTGGGGGCAATAGGCTGATTCTGTAAAACTGCTTAGAGAGGGCTGGAAAGCACTGTGAAGAGGTATAGAAGTCTAAGTGTGATTGCTAGGGCGGGAGGCAGGGGTGAGATTCTACCAGTTTGCACCTATTCGCTAGAACTGGTTGTTAACATTCTAAGCAGTTCGGAGAACCGGTTGTTAGAAGAAATTACTGGCCTAATCCTGTAAGAAAGGCAGGAAGGAAACATTCTGGTGTTGCTTACGGAAACTGCCTCTCTGTTAACCCTTATTACGTTCTTGGCAGGACTAGACTTCCTGTCTCAGGAACGTCTCTGGAGTTTTTTCCCCCTCCTTTGCTGGTACTTTGCTTCTGTGCAGTGACCATTCAAAGTTACAATGGCACTGAAAAAAGTGACTTATGACCATTTTTCACACTTACGACTGTTGCAGCATCCCCAGAGTCATGAGAGGCCAGGCGAGGAGATGCGTGCCTCGATGTGAGTGATATTGAGTTGGCCACGCCCAGCCAATAACATGACCACCAAGCCATGTCCACCCAGTCACAGGACCACCAAGCCACGCCCACCACCTAAGCCACACCCACAGAACCGGTTGTTAAAAATTTTGAATCCCACCCCTGGAGGGAGGGGATGGAGGGAGGGAAGGAAGGAAGGAAGGAAGAATGAGGAGAAGGAATCTATAGTCCTGTGGTTAGAATGCAGTACTGCAGGCTAATTCTACTGACTGCCAGAAGTTTGATCTTAATGGGGCTCAAGGTTGACTCAGCCTTCCATCCTTCCGAGGTGAGCAAAATGAGGACCCAGATTGTTGGGGGCAATAGGATGACTCTGTAAACCGCTTAGGGCTGTAAAGCACTGTGAAGCAGTATATAAGTCTAAGTGCTGTTGCTATTAGCATCTACACATTTTATTGAGGTCAACTTGCATCACCCAAATCTTATCTCCTGGTCCCTTATCAGCTTCATTTTGGTTACTGCCCATAAGGCTCTGCAGGGGACAGAAAGAAGATCAAATATATTGCCGTGTCACAGTGCAAACCACATAACTTACGGACTTGCATCCGACATCGGGACACAACTGTGAAAGCCTCTCGTGATGCATGTTTTATCATTTTTGGGGGGTCATGATGGTTTGCATCAAATATCTGTGTTATTGTCCAATTTGCTTTTTATGACGTTTCCGCAAGTCAAATATGTTTTGATTTCAGTTAGGCTGGAAGGGCAGGAATTATATACACAAGTAAGCGACCCTGTAAATCTTTGCTCCATCAAAATTAAGTATCCCTGCCTTGGAAAAAGGGCAGTGGAAGTTTGCCTTTGCTTACAGACATTCCCAAACATTTGCACTCAGCTTGCAAAGGCTTAACTCCTTTTTGGGCAAATGGGGGTGGGGATGAGGATTAAGCATCTCACAGGAGTTGAATGCTTACAATATTCTGTTCAGTTCTAGTTGGAATTAAATTTGTAACTTAAAAATTGTTCCAACGTGGCTGGGGGCCAGCCTAAGCCAGCCGAAGTTTGATCATCTCTTTGGCACTCATTTGGATTCAGTTTAGTTCTAGCTGAATTGGGGAAATGTTACAAATGCATTTTTATCTGCAAGAGAAGAATGGGGAATGGAACAAATCAATATGGTGAATTTGCTATATTTAAATGTCAGAAATCACACATAAGAATAGATATGATACTGAAAAGATTTGTTTATTTTCTCCCAATCTCCCTCCCCTCCCTTCCCTTCTCTGCTCTCCTCCCCTCCCCTCTTCCTCTCCTCTCCTCTCCCTTCTCTCCTCTCCTCTCTTCCCCTCCCCTGGATTTCTCTTGTTTCTCAGTGTGTCTCTGCAATTTCATTTGTCAAATATTTAATGATGACTGAGCTGCACCACTTTTATGAACATAATTCACGATATTATCTTTCCCCAGGTATAGTGTGGTCACAAGCTATGAGGATTCTTTACACACTAGCACCTTAACCATTGCCAATGTGAGTGCAATGCTTGACTATGCCATCTTCACCTGCACGGCCAACAACGATCTGGGCACAGATGCCTTTGACATCCAGCTACTTAGCACGAGTAAGGAACAGCCGGAACCTGGATGTCCATCTGGTGAAATTTGAAGATCAAAAAAAATCCTTGTACCATTTGAATTAACGTGAGCCACTTTGATAATTTCTTGCCAGGTCGTCCTGACCCACCAACAGAGTTCAAAGTTGTCAGTGTAGCTCATAATTCGTTGGCTTTGGAGTGGATCCCAGGTTTTGATGGAGGCCTGCAGCAAAGCTTTCGTGTCAGGTAGGTCTTATGGAGATAAAAGTCCCATCTGTCAACACAGGGAAAGGTATTTTAAATCAATGTAACTCTCATGGTTCCATATATGGGAACAACTATCACTTGGTTAAGCTGTTGTTCTTAGGAACTCTGAGAAGTGCCAGGCCCAAAACCAAGAATGACATATGGTGGTTCTTCCAAGCTGAATTCTTTATTGTTTCCACACCTATAGACAGAATCTTGCCAGACTAAGCACTCGGCTATCTGCATCTACCATATACTCTGTGAACTGGTAGAAAGGGGCTGTCTTTGCCCTCTTTCTTGCACATATCAAAATATCAGGCTGAGTTTTCTCTTATTCCACTGCAATGCACCCTCTTCCTCCTGGGAATGCAGCCTACTACATTCCGTCACACTTGGCATCTTTAAGAAGTGTGGACTTGAATTTTCAGAATTCTGGGAATTGAAGTCCACACACCTTAAAGATACCGAGGTTGAGAAACACTGTCCCAGTGAACAAGCCTTGCTGTGTGTTGTGGGTGAAATAAGTACATTCATATAATAACTCTGGAATGACTTCCTCCTGAGAGAGTTGTGTGATAGCAATAGCACTTAGGTTTATATACCATTTTACAAGTGCTTTACAGCCCTCTCTAAGTAGTACAGAGTCAGCCTATTGCCCCCAACAATCTGGGTCCTCATTTTACCCACCTCGGAAGGATGGAAGGCTGAGTCAACCTTGAGCCTGGTGAGATTCAAACTGCCAAATTGCAGGCAGCAGGCAGGCAGCAGAAGTAGCCTGCAGTACCGCACTCTAACCACTGCGCCACCATGGCTCATCCCATCCTTGTACCATTCTAGAAGCCATTGAAGATCTATTTATTCTCCTAGGCCTTAGGATCACAAGACCATGAAACCCCCTTTCTGTTTTGTTCTATTTTTGTTTTGTTCCATTTTGGTTTAGCTTTGGTATCTTGGTCTTTCTGTCCATCATATGCATGTTTTTTTAGTTGTAATGCTACTGATGGAAGAAATATCCTTCTGGGTTCAGTTCCAAGTGGGGAAAAAGACACTGGATTCATGGAAGTTGCTTGGAAAGAAGGTTTAATGGTGGTCAGGACCACATGCCTTGGAGCTCCTGAGCGAATGGGGAAGAGATGCTGAAAATCTCTTGGTTTTATACCCTCTGTTGGGCCCCACCTTAGTGTTTCCTGTTCCTGTGTAAGAAATGTATCCCATTGGCTGTCAGGCTCCCAGGGGTGGGGGTCTTAGCTGACTTTGTAGACTTTGTCTGTACCACATGGCTTCACCTGAGTTCTGACTGATGCAATCTTCCCAGGCCATGTGGTGAGATGGGCAGAGGCCTTTGTTATGTAGAATACTCTGGCCTAGGCCTTAATGGCCCACCCATTAACAAAGGTGGGGGTGAGGTTCTGCTTCTGAGATGAGTTTCTGCTTCTGAGTTTCTACTTCTCTTTTTAGGGGAAATATTCTGCCTTTTTAATATTTTTTTAAAATTCATATTTATATGCCGCCCTTCTCTGGAGACTCAGGGCGGCTTACAATTTTTGGAGTGCAAACCAATGCGCTCAGCAATAGCCTTCATTCCATTGTATATGCCTGCTTATTATTACTAAGCAGCATTTTTACAAAGTCAGCTTATTGCCCCCAACAATCTTGGGTCCTCAATTTACCTACCCGGAGAGGATGGAAGGCTGAGTCAACCTTGAGCCTGGTGGGATTTGAGCCTGCACTAATTGCAGGCAGCTGGAATTCAGTGCTAGGCATTTAACAGCCTGCACCACCAAGGCTCTTAAACAAATAAATATTTCCTAGGATATTCCATTTTTCTAGGGGAGGGGTGGGTTTGAACTTCCAACACTACCCAGTTGCTTTGGAGCTGGATGGCCTAGACATGAAATATATAAAGACGTGCTGAAATGTCCTTGCTACCAAGTGACATACGTAGACTAGATATTTAGGTGAAACCATTAGGGAAAAGCAGTTAGAAGAAGGGACAACGTCAGTGCAGAAACAGAGGGAAGTTATTAATTTGAATAATCCACATTCAGAAATTATCCATGCTTCCAAGATATACACGGATTAGGCAGGGTGGGCCCGATGCCCCTTCACATCACACATTATGTATTTAATGGATTTGTTCTTCTCAGCCGCTTTTTATCTCCACGTGCTTTCACTCAGATATCACTGGCCAGGGGCTCCCAGCTTTCTCTACGTGGACGTCTTTCCACCACAATCTCCAACTTTTACACTGACTGGCCTGCAGCCAAACACCCCCTATAATGTCTCTGTCAACGCACGCAATGCTCTTGGAGAGAGTGATTTTGCGGACGGGGGTGGAGGGCTGAGCATCAGCACAGAAGGTAAGGGACCTCAAGGTAGCCCAGACCAGAAGCTCAACAATGAATATCAGCTCTGTCTTTACTGCAAGCTTATACTGACAGAATCTTGCAAATCTGAAAAACGAGGGGAGGTTTCCTTTCGAAACGCTTCCCACACCCTCCCTCCTCCTGTGCAATGATGGGGTTCCACATTTTTTAGTTTAATTTTAGTTTAGTTTAGTTTAGTTTACTTTTTTTAAATTACATTTATATGCCGCCCTTCTCCGAAGACTCAGGGCAGCTTACAATTTTTTGGGATACAACCCAATGCTCAGCAACAGCCTTCTTCCATTGTATATGCCTGCTTATTACTAAGCGGCATTTTTACAAGGTCAGCTTATTGCCCCCAACGATCTTGGGTCCTCTATTTACCTGCCCCGAGAGGATGGAAGGCTGAGTCAACCTTGAGCCTGGTGGGATTCGAGCCTGCAGTAATTGCAGGCAGCTGGAACTTAAGTGCTAGGCATTTAACAGCCTGCACCACCAAGGCTCTTTGAGGTGCAATGACTTTATTGTCATTGCACCTCAAACACCATCTTCAGTGCACATCATGACCATGAAAATAAACACAAACACACATCCTTCACACTCCACACATTGAACCGAAAAACCCCGACACCGCACCAACACTGCACTATACAGTAGAATTCAACAGAGCTACTGCCCTGGGATAGAAGCTGTTTTTCAGCCTATTTGTCCTTGTTTTTATTATTCTGTACCATCTGCCAGATGGTAATAGTTCAAAAAAAGGGTGCCCAGGATGAGATGGATCTTTGAGAATGTTTTCAACTTTCTTAAGGCAGCAGGAGCTGCCAGTTTTCCTACCAGTTCTATAAGAGCATGCTTTGCGTGCGCACCTAATGTGCACTTTGCACATGCGCAGCACTGAAAAACCGCCCTCTGTGTCAGCGATGGTGAGGTGAGCTGTTTTTTTAGCTCAACTGAGGCGCTGTGTGAATCAGCTGAGCTAAAAAACAAGGGGATATAGGACAGGAAAGGGCGGGGGCAGGTGGGCGGGGCCAGCCAGAGGTGGTATTTGCCAGTTCTCCAAACGACTCAAAATTTCCGCTACCGGTACACCTTAACCGGTCCAAACTGACTGAATACCACCTCTGCTCATGTGGGCTTAGACATCTTTTGCATGACAGTTGTCTAGTCTGCAGCTCTTCTTCCTGACTTCTAAGGTCATCCACACATACCATTACAGGAACAAGAGCAGAGCCCACCAGAGGAGCATGTGGGCATACTTAACATTTTAAGGAACAAAAAGGCAGTGATTGTATAGTAGACATAGTGCTGGGCATGGACCATAGTGATCCAGCTCCGAAGCTGAATTGGATTGAATATTTTATTCAACTGAGTGAAGGAATTTGTCTCTGGTACAGAAGCACGCGGTGTACTAGCAAAGAAAATAATAACACCAATAAAAGGGGGACGTAAAGAAAATAATAAAAGGAATAAATAATAAGACTACAGCCACACTCTATGGGTTGATATACATACACATTAGACAGAACTTGTGAGAATTAGATGTTCAGTAGAATGATGGCACAAGGAAAAAAATGTGCCTGTGTCTAGTTGTCTGGGAATGCAAGTCCTGTGAGCCCTGAATTTCACAAAATAGCAATAGCATTTAGACTTATATACCGCTCCATAGTGCTTTACAGCACTCTCTAAGGGGTTTACAAATGTCAGCATATTGTCCCCAGCAATCTGGGTCCTCATTGTACCATCCTTGGAAGGATGGAAGGCTGACTCGACCTGGAGCTGGTGAGGATTGAACTCATGGCTGTGGACAGAGTTTGCTTGCAATGCTGCATTCTCCAGGCTAGAAACAGGAGACAAGTGAGTTATAGTCCCGTTTCAGCCATGAAAGCCAGCTGGGTGATTTTGGGCAAGTCCTTCTCTCAGTCTCAATGTATTTTACCTCACAGCATTGTTGTTGTGAGGAAAATAGGAGGAGCAGGATAGTGTGTTGTGGTGTGAAAAGTATTTCACATGGTGCTGTGCTGTTTCCACCGGCTCAGGTTTGGAAGATTCAAATGAGCCAATCACAGCACAGCTGTGGTTTGGGCTTTCCTTAGCCCCACCTCACCTATCCCAGGTGTATATAAGGAGCTGCCTTGTGGGCAGCTAGCCAGTTCCTAATCTGCAAGCAAGCCACAACTCCACAGCTTGAAGTACCTTGCTTCACCTTCCGAGGAAGGGATATTAGGACTCAGGTTACACAGGTGATCGTTAACAAAGGACTTGGACTTTTAAGGACACTTAAAGGGAAAACAAACTACCTGGTATGCTTTTTTGAAACTGTTTATTGCTTTTTGTTTTTCTACTTAATAAAGAAGTTTTGGATTAAACCTTCTTAAACTTATTTCAGATAGCTTCACGCTAGCATAAGGTCACGAACCGTCCATTTCTTCCCCTTGTTTCCTCACATGTGGGATACAAACAAACGAACAAACAAATTAGATATGTTCTCTGCCTTGAGTTGTTTATAAAAAAATAAAATAAAGGCAGGATATCAATAAATTAATTTAAAAAACCAAGAGCCCATGTGGTGTAAAGGTGAAATCCTGGACCAGGAGTTGGGAAACATAGCTCTAGTTTACATTCAGTCATGGAAACTCACTGAGTAACCTGGTCCATGGGCCAATCACCCTTCTCAGCTCTACTTATTTCACCGGGTTATTCTTGTAGGGAAGAGTAAGGACTAAGGAAGGAGGATTACATGGTCACACTGAGGAGGTGGTTATACAAACATGTTTTCACAATTCTGAAAAGTTCAGGGGGGGAAAGATCAACATTGTTCAAGTAGTTGGTGAATGTTCCTTGCACTTTCTATTCATTTCCCCTAAAGGCACAAGATTCTGTTTATGTTTTCTGAGCCTTCCTATAAGGAAGTAAAAAAAGGGAAGCAAAACTTTTAAAAAAATGTACCAAGAAATGTGGCACTTTGGCCCAATCTGTTTATCAGGCAACTTGTCAGCTATTCAATGCTGTTAGAATTCGAATAACACACTGTTATAATTTTCCACATTTCTTTCCAGAGCGAATAGACATACCAGTTGACCAGGAGCCAGAGATTCCCTTCCCATCTGAACCAGGTGGTCTATTCTAGTTAAATTTTGCTTTCTTATGATAAACTAGCTTGATACCCGTGCTTTGCTACGAAACTATGTGGTTGGGCTTAGTTTTTGGGGAGGAAAATAAGGGGAAAAATTCTGCCTCTGCCTACCAGCATCCATCGATATTTGTCTGGCTAGTGTCCTGTCAGTGTGTGAGAGAGTTGAGGGCTGTTTGGAAACTGAAACATGGAAATTGAAACAGTATTTGCTGTGTGAGCAAGAAGGAGACAGCAAGGAGCCTGGGCATGGCTTAGCTCAACTGTTCTGTACTAAAGCTGCTTGGTGCTGTGAAACTGAAACTGAAACTCCTCTCCTCTGCTTGTGTTTTGCATTTGGAACAGATTTCTTTTCAGGTGGGGAGGGGGAGTAGAACTTCTTAGCATCAGAGCATGTTAATAATAATATATATGAAATACTAATGCTCTGATGATCATTTAGAAAAATCCGTTCTTAGTGAGCACCTAGAAGCCAAGAGGAACATAACGTGCCAAATTTCAAGTTTATAGGCTTTACGGTTCTGGAGATTTTGTGATGATGCATGAGTGGTCTTTTGCTTTTATACATATAGATATGGCTTCGGTATCTTGGTTAAGGTAGCCACTATTTTTTATTAGTCCCTGCTATTAAATTAGAAGGGAGACTTTGGAGCCATTGATACTTCTTTCTATGCTGTGAATACTTGTTGATTTTGTATTGTCAAAAAAAACACCAAGGCTGCCCATGCTACTCCATTTGATCAGCTGGGGACATTACTTATGGATGCCCACAATATTTGTGAGTGATGTAATAAAAAACTAAATGTCAGAGTTCCAAGCAATACCCCCATAGCAAACAGAACTCCGTGGCAGGTAAATTCTTCAAAGAACAATGTTATTGGAAATATCATATTGGCACAGACTGGTGAAAACCGACTCTGAATATTCCCGCGGTTTTCACTTAATTAAAAGTAAAAGTCTTTCCTCCTTTCCCAGACAGTCACATGGTCCAATCAAGGTGTTGTCCAGTTGCCTGGCAACTTCACTCCTCCTTTCTCTAACTATCTGTGGAAATGACCTTGGCTCTCAGGAGAAAGTATTTTGTTTTGGCTACAAACCCCAGCTATCTCATTTCCCCACTCCCTATCCCTCAGCCCCAGTGTGGCAACACTGAAGTCTCAAAAATGGCCTCGATCAGGTCAGCTTCAAGGTTGACATTAAAGTTTAAATTTAAGTTAAATTTGTGTATGGGCTCTTACAGTAGTGGAATCCTGCCCTGGGCAGAAAGTTGAACTAGGTGATCTCCAAGGTCTGTTCCCGTGCTGACACATTGCAATTCTATGACAATAAGGAGTTGATGGGACGCAGTGGCTCAGTGGCTAAGACGCTGAGCTTGTTGATCAGAAAGGTTGGCAGTTCGGTGGTTCGAATCCCTAGCGTAACGGAGTGAGCTCCCGTTACTTGTCCCAGCTTCTGCATGTAAAAATGCAAGTAGAAAAATAGGGACCACTTTGGTGGGAAGCTAACAGTGTTCTGTGCCTTGGCATTTAGTCATGCCGGCCACATGGCCATGGAGACGTCTTCGGACAGCGCTGGCTCTTCGTCTTTGAAATGGAGATGAGCACCAGCCCCTAGAGCCAGAAATGACTAGCACGTAGGTGCAAGGGAAATCTTTCCCTTTACCTTAAGGAGTTGATGCTGGGTTCTTTTCTTATTTGTGGCAAAAATGATAAGAGGGAAGAAAGCTCATTTTGTCGACTTTCACTTTTTAAATCTTTCTTTCCCTAGAAAGTTCCATCTTGCCACTTCCCGTTGTTGTGCTCCTCGGTAGTCTAGGAGGGTTTCTGCTCATTTCCAACTTGTTTTTGCTTGGCTGCCTCATTTCCAGAAAGAGAGCTCAGACTCCCAAAGGTAAGTGTAGATCATCACTTATAAATAGGTCACCGGTCAGGGGAAATTCCAATAATCTGTTCTGCTTTTTCTGTCTCACCAGGAAAAAAATGATCATTCTATGCAGATAAAGAAACCCTTTCATCTCTTCTGTTTGGTGTAATTTCTTTTGCTTGTTTTTTTCCTCCTAACAGGAGATGGGATTGAAGGACCAGCCAGGTGAGCCTAACTGGGCGAGAGGGCAAGACACATGGGATTAAGTTTATAACTTGGGGATGCTTTGTTTTCTCTTTCTTTTTCATATTGATGCCCCTATGTTGGATCATTTGAAAAGCTGACGTTGTCAGTCATGCAGAGATGGGGGCAATTTCCTTGGTAACTGAGAAACGCTTCATAAATTCATCGTTATGCAAAGGTGGGATGCTACCAGTTCTGTCCAGTTCTAAAGAACCGGTAGCTCTGAAGAGCAGCAGACACCGAACTGGTTCTGTGTTTGCTGCTGTTTGGCTCACCTGCCCGCCCGGGCTCTTACCTGTCTTTTATTTCCTGCTTTTTCAACCTCAGTTGCTTTGCACAGCACAGCTGAGGTTAAAAAAGCAGGAAAAAACGAAGCTTTTCAAATGCTATGCACCTGCACGCAGCTTTTTAGCTGTCCGGGTGGCACAGCTGATGTTTTTTTTACACACGTGTGCAGCAAAACGAACCGGTAGTAACACCGGTTGAATCCCATCCCTGTCACTATGCTATAACCCAGTGTGGTGGTTCATTGCAGGGGGAAAGTGAGATTCGGGAACAGCTACACGGTGAGCAAATGGCTGAAGGTTGGTGGGCAACCAGCACAGCTTGAGGGGTACAGTTCAGAGGTAAGTGCATCTATCTGGTCAAGGGACTGTGGGTACAACACCTGAGTGACCACAATGGTTGCCAAGCAAGGAAATAGAACTGGTTTGTATGTTAAGCATACAAACAGTATGTATGTTAAGTTTGTATATTAAGCATATAAACAGTATTACATACAAACCATAGAACTGGTTTGTATGTAATACTGTTTTCAGAATGCACAGGAATTGGATACAGATAGTCCTCAACTTACAACAATTTGTTTAGCAACTGTTTGAAGCTACTGGAAAAAGGGACTTACGATCAGTCCGTCCACTTACAACCAACACAGTCATAGGATCAAAATTTGGATGCTAGGCCACTGGCATGGATTTACGACAGTTGCAATGTCCCAGGATCACGTGATCACCATTTGTGATCTTCCCAGCCAGCATCCAACAAGCAAAATCAATGGAGGAAGCCTGATTTGCTTAATGACTATGTGATTCACTTAATAACTGCAGCAATTTGCTTAACCAATGGCGAAATTTTTTTTTTTGTAAAATTGGGCACCATTCATTCAGCCTTGCTTAGCAATGGAAATTTTGGTCCCATCTGTAGTCATAAGTTGAGGATGACCTGTAAATGTGTGGGATGGTGGTGGGGGAAGCATAAAACTTACTTAGTAGAAGAAGAAGAAAAAAAATCCCTCTCTCTTTTTTTATTCCCCAAAGCTTTTTGAAACTTACTTTTTCCACCCAAGGAAACTTAAGTCAAAGCAGCTGGTTTTACTCAGTTGCTTCCTCCACTCAATGTCAAGATTGCATCCTTTGGAAATAAGGGTACATTTTTCAGTGCCTTTGGGTTCTGTCCATCTCACAGAGTCCCAGTGTTCTCGACAGTATCAGTGAATCCAATTTCAGCAATAGAGAGAGAAATTATGTCAGCTGGAGAAGATTAGTCGAACTGACTCACTTAGCCTCCATCATAATGCAACTTAAGAGTGTATTGTTACGGTTTTGAAGAGTGGGTGGGATTGGGGTTGCTAGGGAGAAGGAAACTTGGGGAAACTATAGGGAAGTCCCCAGGAGCACTTAAGAGAATCTTTTCTGCCTCTGTCTGGAAAACTTTATGCAGCTGTTTCTGTTTCTTATTAGTAGAAAAAGATTGAGTCTAATGAGAAGTCCTAGACATCTGATCCTTTTTTTCAAAAATAGAGGGCATCATCCTGACATTTTGAGAGAATCAGCCTATTTGAAAGCATCTCATTTGTCAATGCTTGTTGGGGGGAAAAAGAGAGAGTTTCTCTAGCAGAAGCTGAAAGGCTGGAAACTGTAGTTAAGTTCTCCTGGAAGAAATGGGGGTGGGAGCAGACTTAGATATACAAATATTGGATGGTTGTTTGGTTGTTTGATTGTTTGGATGGATGGATGGATGGATGGGTAGATGGATGGACAGATGGATGGGTGAGTGGATGGGTGGATGGATGGGTGAGTGGATGGGTAGATAGATGGATGAGTGGATGGATGGATGGATGGATGGATGGATAGATGGATGGAAGGATGGGTGAGTGGATGGGTGAATGGATGGATGGGTGAGTGGATGGGTAAATGGATGGATGGATGGATGGGTAGGTGGGTGATGGATGGATACCATAAATAGGAAGCCCAACCAAGGCCTTGGGAAAAGTATTTTTAAAAGATTGCTTAAAGATAGGGGTCGTAAAAGTCACGAGGGGAGGAGGATGCTCCAAAGAGTAGGTTTGGGTCCTGCTAGATAGTACTGCTTAATCAACAGGACCCAGAACAAACTGTCAGAATTCATGTGATATGCTGGTACTAAAGGAGATGGATAGATCCTCAAAAAGCTAATCCCAATGCTATATAAGTCTTTATAAATAATAACTAGTGTATTGAATTACATCCAGAAGCTGACTGGTAATCATATATGATATTACATAGGCTTAAGGACACTTTTCCATTACTGCTCATATTGCCCCATTCTGAACTAGAGGTAGTTTCTGAATGGCTTTCAAGGCCAGATTTCCCCCTCCCCACTTTGTTCCTGACATTGTTGGTTGGCTCTCCCTCCAGGGCAGTTCTACTAAGACATCAGCCACTGTCTCTACAGCCACCACAGATACTAGTGTTACAGGTAGGTAAGAGCTGATAGCATTTCCCCCCTCCTCTCCATTTCAGTCCTAATTCCACATTCAGGCCCATCCTTGGAATGCTTTGAGAGCAAACCTGTTGCCGGAAGGAGCCTTGGTGGTGCAGGCTATTAAACGCCTAGCACTTAGTTCCAGCTGTCTGCAATTACTGCAGGCTCGAATCCCACCAGGCTCAAGGTTGACTCAGCCTTCCATCCTCCCGGGGTAGGTAAATTGAGGACCCAAGATTGTTGGGGGCAATAAGCTGACTTTGTAAAAATGCCGCTTAGTAATAAGCAGGCATATACAATGGAATGAAGGCTATTGCTGAGCACATTGGGTTGTGCTCCAAACATTGTAAGCCGCCCTGAGTCTCTGGAGAAGGGCGGCATATAAATATGAATAAAAAATAAATAAAAAATAAACTTCTGCTTTCATTGCAGGTCCCAACATCTTGCTCCCTTGGATGGGCTCTCAAGAGCATCATGAATATGAGGAAGTAGGAGGTCCTAGGAGATTGGAGGACATGGGACCCCTGTATGATGAATGGAACCCCGACGATGAACCATGGATCAATGAATATGCAGTGAGTACCTTGAGGGGAAGGGGAATTCTGAGATAGTCCTGTTGTGTGGTAGTCTGTGGTTTTTGATCAAGGGTACAGTAGGTTGCTTTATCAATGGAGTTTTGTTGATGGAGACTTCAGTGGAAGTATTTAATCAGTGGAACAACTTGCCTCCAGAACTTGTGAATGCTCCAACACTGGAAGTTTTTAAGGAGAGATTGGACAACCGTTTGTCTGAAATGGTATAGGGTTGCCTGCCTGGGCAGGGGGTTGGTCTAGAAGACCTCCAAGGTTCCTTCCAACTCTTGTATTCTATTCTATTCTATTCTGTTCTGTTCTGTTCTATTCTATTCTATTCTATTCTATTCTATTCTATTCTATTCTATTCTACTCTACTCTACTCTACTCTATTCTAGTGCTTAATACAAATCATGTGGTCTGCATGTATAATTTGCTTAGCAATACAAATTACATTCTTAATTTCCACCCCTTTTTCCCAACCATTGGTAAAATAAATTCCATGTTTGATAATATTCTACATCCTCTTTTTGATTACTTTTCAATGTCAATATCCATTTCTGCACAATCTAGTATTTTCTTGACTATTTCTTCATCTCATTGTATAACTTCATTTTTCCAATATTGTGCAAAAATAATAGTTGCTGCTGTTAAGACATGAAATATTAAATCCTATTCCATTCCATTCCATTTCCAATTCTATTCCATCCCATCCCATCCCATCCCCTCCACCTTAATATTTTAAAAATAACATGGAATCTTATCATATCTTCTTCTTTGCGTTTAGCATGTCTACCAAGGATTTGGAAGATGGCCAGCTGCCTCCACAAAGACAGCACCAATCTATGACTCGGTAGCAAACTATCTGCCCCTGGATACAGAGCTGCCTTTTGAGCAACAAGGGGAATTGGTCTAAGTAAGCTGCTCGGTGTTTCTTTGACCCACTGTCCAAAATTGTGTTGTCTCCTGGTAACTCTTAGTTCCTTCTTTTTATGCTACATTCCTTATGCATGTAGAGATGCCAAATCCAGTGCTGCGGCCTTTGGGTGGATTCACACAACGTAACTAAGCCTGGATTAGCGAGACACAATTGCTGAGGTTGCAAAAAAAATGATGTGCTCAACATACAAAGGATAATGTGACGCCTTTGTTTTGACTGCTGGTCGGATTCTTAGAAATCAAGTGTAAAATGTTTGGCAAAACAGCCGAGGGCTAGCTTTCTCCTTTTTCCCTACTGCAAATGATGCTTTGAGTCCTCCCCAGCTGTTACTTTGCATGGCTAATTCAACTGTTTTAATCTGGGTTTAATAAAAACTGCAACTTTAAGACTTGCTACCTAAGCTTGAGGGTTGTTGTTGCTGTTTTTCACCCCCTTCCCCAACCTGCCTCTCCCTTCACTTGTGTGTGTGTGTGTGTGTGTGTGTTGTCTTTTGTAGCTAAACCTCAGGGCAAGGACTTTTCCACCACTCAGCTGGAGTTTTCTTTTGGCTTAACAAGCTAGGTTCAAAATGCAAGAAATCCATAAAATATAAATAAGCCGAAGGCAGACCACACATGGCTCGCCGGGGATGGGAAGGATACCATAAACCAGAGACAAGTGTAGAGTTGTTTTTTTTTAAGGAGGTTTATTACACTTCTGCTCCAATAGCATATGTTCCATTGTAAAGCCAGCTTGCTCTTTTCTTTGGTTAAGTTGTCTACCCTTGCAAGCTTTCATCATGTCGAACACAGAGGGATGCATAGGAGCATAGCAGACCCCAAACAGACGGGGTGAAAGCACAAGACATCTATTCCCAACCATGACAAGGTTAAAATGATGAAGCAAAGCATCTTGATGCAAACCCTGCCCTCTCGATACCGGCGTTGTGGGATCACAACCGAGGGCAGAGTTTGCAACGCGACATGATTTCATCCCTTGCCCTCCCGCCTCTGTCAGATGCCGACAGCTGAAAATACCTTGTCTGCTTTGCATTGGTGGGCAATGGTCACACACTGGAGGCTTAATTAAGGTGGCTACTAAATGAACCCACATTGTGGGTTTGCATTCTTGAGCCAGGGTTCCTACGGGTACCCGTTAGATGTAAAGAACTAACCCCAGGAAAAAGCTAACCAAGCATTGTTGGTTGAGGTAGTCCTCAACTGGTGACAGTTCATTTAAGTGACCACTCAAAGTTACAACGCACTGAAAAATGTGACTTACGACCATTTTTCACAGTTCTTGGCAACCCTAAAGCTGACCTGACTGAAGCCATTTTTTTACTGCTTCAGTGTTGCCACACTGGAGCTGAGGGATAGGGAGGGGGGAATTTGAGATAGAGGGGATTCTGTAGCCAAAACCAAGTTTTATCTCTTGGGAACCAAGGGCATTCTCACACCTGGTCAGAGGAAGGCAGAGTGATGCTATCCGGCTGGCCAGTCCGGGGCTGTGATTGGACCATGTGACTGATTGTTTGGAGAAAATAGAAAAACTTTTACTTTTAATTAGGTGAAAACTACGGGAGTTTTCAGAGTCAGTTTTCACCAGATCTGTGCCAATGTGATCTTTCCAATAAAGTTGTTCTTTGAGGAATCTACTTGCCTTAGAGCAGGGATCCCCAAACTTGGCAACTTTAGGATTCTGGGAGTTGAAGTCCACAAGTCTTAAAGTTGCCAAGTTTGGAGATCTCTGCCTTAGAGTTTTGCTTGCTATGGATCTATTACTTGGAACCCTGACAGTTATGACCTTTGCAGCATCTCCACAGTCATGTGATCAAAATTCAGATGCTTGGCCACTGGTTCTGTCAGCCTTCAAGATTCCTTTCCTTTGCTTCACATCTTTTGGCTATCACAGTGACAGGGGAGAGGGATGAAATAATTGGGTTTTGTAGGTGTGGGAAATGTGCTGGAGGTTTAGAGAATGAACTGTATAAATAGGGGGAAAACATTGTTTATGCTTACTTGCTGTGCAATGCGCAGGTGCAACTCTTTATCAAAGTAGGCCAAGGTCAACAGACAGATTTCTGCGTCACCACCTGAAGATACCCACATGACATTATCTACAACTTTAATTGGATGGACAGTTTGAATTATGTTGGATGGGAACGTTGACATCACTTTGTATATGTGTTTTTCGCGCGCAATTCCTCAGATTCAGAATTCTTTTGATGCTACCACTTGATTTCCAGTAAAAGATATTTTTCTCTATATTAATGGAGTCTAAGCGTTTCTTTCTTGGATTTTGAATGGAGCACCACCTGACAGGTTCCTATTTATGACGGTTGCAGTGCCCAGAGATCACGTGATCCCCTTTTGCAACCTTCCGACAAACAAAAGTGCATGGGAAAGCCAGATTCACTTAACAACCAGGTAGCTAACTTATCAACTGCAGTGATTCACTGAACAACCGTGGCAAGAAAAGTTGTAAAATGAGGCAAAACTCACTTAACGAAGCCGGATGGGAAGGTCACAAATTGGCAGTCACGTGACCCCGGGGTGCTGCAATTGTTCTAAATGCACGTTGGTTGCCAAGCATCCCAATTTCAATCACGTGACCATGGGGGAAATGCTGCGATGGTTGTAAATGCGAGGAGTGGTTGTAAGTCACTTTTTTTCAGTGCCATTTCTAGTTTTAACTGGTCGCTAAATGAACATCGAGGACTCACCGTAATTCTTACCAGATACTTGGAGGGACAGGAAGTGAGTTGGGGATTGGAGAAGGAAAAATGGGAATGGTTTTTTCCCCACTTTATGGAGATACAGCTTTCCGAAATGGAAGGAAGATAATGCAGTCTCGGAGAAGGGCTCAAGACTGCTTTTTTAGCCCATGTAGGGTTTTAAAAGCAAGCCAGAGATCTGGCTACAGCTGTCTGGACACAGATGCTGTGACAGGGTTCAATGCAGGCCAAGGCCTAAATAATAATCACAATAAAAAGTAACTTCCAAAGAAATCCTGGCAGTTCTGAACACACCCACTTTTCTTTAAGGATGCTTCTGAACTACCAAGGATCACAGTGCAACTGCCTTTGCTCGCCTCTGGCTAATTGGAGACATAATGAATAGCAGTGCCAGCAGTTTTTCCTCTGTAAGAGGACTCTTCTGCCTTAAAAGGCTAACTTGTCATTAACGCCAACTTAATAACGATGCTTTCCCCATCCCTGGGAGAAATCCTGGGAATTTCAATTTGCTGGGCATTGCCAAGACTTCCATGAGAAGTCCCAACCCTGCTCACAAAATAATGCTTCCTTGGATTCTCCAGGTTGCACCAATCCGGATTGAATCCAATTTCATTTTGAATGAAAATACATACATACAATACATTCTGCAAATGCCTATGCTGTGAAAAGAGACTTTTTCCCAGGAGTCGTTTAGACATTGACGTGCTTGAGTCATTCTTAAGAAACCCCGCAAACCCCCTCTTAGGGATCTGTTGTTGACTGGATTCAATGGGGGTGTTAGTCTAAAATGGATTCCATCTTAGATCTACTTCTGAGGAGCCAGCCCAATTGAATACAACTGGCCTTGCCCCCCCCTCGAATACTCATATGTAGAATTGTCAGTTTTGCCTTAAGTAATCACTCAAGCTGGACCCCTTACGATACGATCCAAGTAATCAATGAACCAATATGGTTCAAGTAAAAGAAAGTTCAGAGGTTCAACAAACCAATATGATTCAAGAATAATAACAACAATAAAGACTCAAGGGTTATACGAACCAATATGGTTCGAGTTAACATCCATTTCATGGAAATGATTAAAGTGTAGCGCATAAGGAATAAGGAGGGTTGTACAGACTGTCAAGAGGACCAAATGAGGGAGGTAACTGGATGCAGAATTCAGATCAACTTTCCTTCAAATATGTGGAGTGATGGATTCCAACCTGGACTGACCCAGAGGGTGCCAGGTTGGGGAAAATTGACCCAGATGCTCAGATCATCATTCGTGCTGGTGACATGGAACCTCATGGGATTGTGTGATGTGGGTTTGCATGTGGGCTGCCATCAGCCTGTGGTGGAAGCAGTGGTGATGGAGGAGATAAACCCAGCCTTTCCACTGATGGTTTATGGTTACAGTGGGTCATCTCTGCTACTGACCCACGGCACCCACATCTCCTAGGAGAAGATGCTTTTTTTGTGTAAAGCCATGAGGTTCAGCTTGGTCTCCCAATCTTTATCATCATCTTCTTTTAATGACCCCATAATCCCTTGTGGGATGGAGTCTGGGCAACTGATTGGAGTGGAGTGTTTACTGGCCAGCTGCCCTTCCTGTCACTAATGCGGAGTTATATTCAGCAGATAAATTCTCATTGTGCCCAGAGAGGAATATCTATTTAGGATTGAACTCACAGCCTCCTGACTGTGAGGCGAGAGCTCCACTTCTAGGCCACTGTGCTACTCTGGTGTCCCAATCCTTATCCAATAACTTAATTAAATATAGCAAGCAGAAGACAACAGATTCCATCAGGGGTGGTGGGGAGAACAGAAAGGAGAAGAAAGAAACAGAAGACATTCATGCTTCCTCACTCTTCGAGGTGGAGAAAGAGACAGGTTGGTCTCCCTCTATCCAGGATGGCTGTCAGGTGAAGGATGGGGGATACACCAACCCAGGGCCTGAGCGGCGGCTTCGTAGCAAAAGACGCAGCTACAGAGAAGAGGAGACAAAAGAGTTTGTCAAAGCTTTTGCCTGTTCCCAGCCCTACCTGGATCATTCAGAAGCCCAACTTACCTGCTCGGCTGCTGGTCCTGAAGTCAACAGGTGAACGGGCTGCTCGTTCTCTGGGTTGCGGGCAGTGGGATCGGCCCAGTGGTCTAGTAAGAGGCGGACAATCTGTTCTTGATAGGGATGGCCATGTAGACCAGCCGCCATGTGCAGAGCTGTGTTGCCATGGGCCTGAGGGTAGAGAAAGGCCCTTGATCATAAGGCAATGCTCAGCTTACTGTCGTCTTTTCAAGAGAGGCAGATCAGGCAAGGCATACGCTGGAAAAGTCTACGCGATGACGCTTGGGTGATGAACCTGAAGCTGCATACCACACCTTCTTTAGGGAGAAAGACTCCCATCCCCGTCTCAATTCCATATGCAACTTTAATGTTACGGCTCTTGAGGTACAGCAAGATGAGAAATTCATTCATGCATCTCCAGTACCACTGCCAAGCCACCCACGCAGTTCTCATCTGTTTGACTTCTGCACCACATGTTGTTGAGATAGGCTTTCTTTTCCCCTCTTGCAGCTGAGCAGGCAAATGGTTTTTAAAAGGAGAAGTACCTTGTCCAAGACACCATGCCTCAGCAGTCATTCTCTCCCTCCCTCCTCTCCTCTCCTCTCCTCCTCACTCTCTCCTCTCTCTTTCTCTCTCCTCTTCTCTCTGTCCTCTCGCTATTAACTCTCCTGCTCTCTCTGCTCTCTCCTCCTCCTCTTCTTCTCTCCTCTCCTCTCTCTCCCCCCTCTCCTCTTCTTTCTCCTCTCATGTTCTCTTTATATATCTTTCTCTCACCTATCTATATATCTTATCTCTCTCCATCTATCTCTACCTCTCCCCGTCCTCTGTCTCTCTTATCTCTCTATGTCTTATTGTCTGTCTGTGTTCTCTATCTCCCCTCTCTGTCTTTCTGTCTCTCCTTTCCTCCTCTCTCTCTCTTTCTCTCTCTCCTCCCACCACTCTCTCTGTCTCTGTCCCTCTCCTCTCTCTCTGTGCATTTTTCCTCAAATCAAATGCCTTGCAGATATTCTTTATTTGCTGCTTCCAAGACCTGCAACATTGACATGTGCTAACTGTAACCAATGGCAGTTATACAGGCAGTCCTCAATGTACATTAGCATCTGTTCAAAGTTACGACGACACTGGAAAAAACGTGACTTACAACTGGCCCTTGCACTTATGATTGTTACAGCATCCCCACGGTCACATGATGAAAATTTGAGTGCTTACATGTGTTTACAAGGTGTTTACAAGATGTACAATATGTACAATGTGTTGCTTACGTATGTTTACAACCGTTGCAGTGTCCTGGGGTCATGTGATCACCATTTGTGACCTCCCCGGCCAGCTTCTCACAAGCAAAGTTAATAGGGGAAGCCGGATTTGCTTAATGACTACATGGTTTATTTAACCACCATGGCAAAAAAAGGTTATAAAGTTGGGAGCAACTGTCTTGCTCAGCAACAGAAATTCTGGTCCCAATTGTGGCCATACATTGAGGACTACCTGTAGTCCAAGACACAGGTTGGAAGCTATGAGAAAACACACACAGACACCCTTCTCTGTGCCCAGCCCTGGGGCGAGGCTTGTGAATGGGGGAATCCTAGTTGCTATTCACGGTTTTCTTAGATTATAATGTAGCACATAAGGAAAATATAAAAGCAAATAACAGGAAAGATAGGGAAGGAAAAAAGGAAGAGAAAAGTGGGGGAAGGAATAGGGGAAAACAAAAGGAAAGGCTTTAACTTCTGACTCCCTTCGGTGCAGTAGAACAAAACACTATGGAAACCAGTGGCTGCCAACTGGTTGGCCGGGGACCACTGGTGGTCCACAAGAAAATTTTGGTGGACCGCAGAGAAATGTACCCGCCAAAGCAATTAATCCAGGCTGCACGGGAACACAAGGTTGCATCACCCACGTGGGCTGCCCACCTGCTGGCCCCCACCCTTCGGCCGAGCGCAAACCTTACCTTGAGTAGAGCCACACGAGCTGGAACTGGAAGGTAAGACCAACGGCGGGGGAGGGAAATCCACCCTGGGGTGGATTGCTGATGTTGGTGGGAAAGTTGGTCCCATATTCCAGAGCTGCAGTAGTCACAGGACTGGCCCTTTGGTCATCCCGGAGCAGCTCCTCCAGTCCATGGCAGGCCGGTGCACCTGGGTGGAGCAGCAGCTGCTCTGAGATGACCAAAGGGCCAGTCTTGTGACTAGTGCAGCTCTGGAATATGGGACCGACTTTCTCACCAACGTCAGGAAGCCACCATCAGTCAAAATTCATATTAGTGGATTTAAAATTATGAGTTTGGTGGGCCCTGAGGTCCAAAAGGTTGGTGACCCCTGATGTAAACTATTATGTAGAAGTAAAAAGTTGAGGTTTGATGTTAATGGGCCTTGGTGGTGCAGGCTGTTAATAGCCTAGCACTTAGTTCCAGCTGCCTGCAATTATTGCAGGCTCGAATCCCACCAGGCTCAAGGTTGACTCAGCCTTCCATCCTCTCGGGGTAAGTAAAGTGAGGACCCAAGATTGTTGGGGGCAATAAGCTGACTTTGTAAAAATGCCGCTTAGTAATAAGCAGGCATATACAATGGAAGGAAGGCTATTGCTGAGCGCATTGGGTTGTATCCCAAAAATTGTAAGCCAGTCTGAGCGGAGAAGGGCGGGATATAAATATGAATTAAACAAAACAAACAAACAATGCCTAGTTAATGCATACCTTAATGTTCACAAAATTCTGACGTTCTTGTCCGGGCAGTTTGAGAAGGAACTGGACCAAAGGCAGGTTTGCAGCCTGAACAGCCAAATGCAGGATGGTTTTACTGCTTTTCAAGTCCTAGCCAAAGTCCAAGGAAAACAAAGGTCAGCTACCCAGGTAATGGTGGGTCTAGGGAATTTTCCATTTTGGTTGAAGGCAGGGGTCCCCAACCTTGGCAACTTTAAGCCTGGTGGACTTCAACTTCCAGAATTCCCCAGCCAGCTTTGAATTCTGGGAGTTGAGGTCCGCTAAGGCTTAAAGTTGCCAAGGTTGAGGACCCCTGGTCTAAGGGGGGGGGCTTCTTTAGATGGCTTCCAAATGGGGAAAGTCAGATCTGTCGCACTGACGTCCATCTTCTGATGGAGGGCCTGGTCTTTCGCCTTGCCATCTTTCCTTCCGGTGCTATTGTAGCCACTCTTCCTGGAGAGTCAGGAATCCTTCTACTTTGCCCATGATATGAATCACTTACCTGGCTCTTGTAATCAGCACCAAGTTGCAAAAGCCGCTGAATACAGAGCAGTAAGTGGTGCAGGTGATGTTGAGACAAAGGCTCCATGTTTTGGGTCTGGAAGGCAGCATTGTGAGCCATGACGGCACAGTGCAAAGGAGTGAGACCTGTACAAACACCGTAGAAAAGGTGTCAGACAGCATGCCTCTCTCTCTGTCTCTGTCTCTGTCTCTCTCTGTCTCTCTGTCTCTGTCTCTCTCCTCTTGATAACTTGATTTGCGACTAGTCCCTGCAGTTTTTTTTGACAGGATTTTGGAAGTGGTTTGCCATTGCCTCCTTCCTAGGAGAAAGGGAATGGCCCAAGGTCATGCAACTGCCTTTGTACCTAAGGTGGGACTAGAACGCACAGTCTCCTCGCGATTGGCCTAAAGTCACCCAACTGGTGTTCATGATATTGCCTAGGGCGGGACTAGAACTCACAGTCTCCTGGTGATTGGCCCAAAGTTATCTAGCCAACTTTCATACCTAAGGCAGAACTAGGTCACATGTTTTGCTGGTTTCTAGACTGGTACCATAACTGCTTTACCAACAAGGCTCTTAAATGTACTCCAGCTGAAAATGGTTTTGAGAAAAATCAAAAGCTTTTATCATCTTGACATCATGGTTGGCTCCCAGAGAGCTATGGATTCAGGAAGCCATTATGTAGACAGCCAACTGCAAGCTTCTGTATTATCAGAGACGAGGAATCAGATTGTTGGGGGCCATAGGCTGACTCTGTAAACCGCTTAGAGAGCGCTTTAAAGCATTGTGAAGCGGTATATAAGTCTAAGTGCTATTGCTATCTGCATCCTCACTGGATCAGAAGAAGACTGCTAGGAGGAAAATCAGAAAGCTCTCTGCCTTAAGCTCCAAGCCCGGGGGGAGGGGCGGGGAATGGCTCTAAATGTGAAATGGTTCAGTGGCTGGAAGTTTTGTAACCCTGCCCTCTTCTCAATGAATCTTGCTATCGCGGGAAAATATATATGAATGCTTGGGGGGAAACAATCACTTTTGGTTCAGGCAATTGCCAAAGAACCTGACACTTACCTTCAAAATTTCTGGCCTCCACGTTGACAGGAGCACCCGTCATCATGACAGCCTAGAAAAGAAGCCGGGGGTGGGGGAAATAATAAAGCTGATGTGTGTTTTGGAAAAAGATTTGTTTGAGTCATGAGATTTTCCATGCTGGCTCAGGATATCTAGGAAACCTAGTTCCAGTATGTCAGGAGCCCCTGGAGGTTGCACTTTGCAAAGCTTTAATGGGGGTCACTTTGAGGGAGATGCAACCCAATCAGAGGTGGTATTCAGCAGGTTCTGGCCAGTTCTGGAGAACCGGTAGCAGAAATTCTGAGTAGTTTGGAGAACCAGCAAATACCACCTCTGACTGGCTCTGCCCCCATCTATTCTCTGCCTCCCATTGAGTCCCAGCTGATCAGCTGGGTCTTCTTTGGTGGCCCGGCACAGGAGAACAGAGCTGCAAAGCAGGTTAGTGGGGTGGGGAGGGAATGGAGATTTTGCAGTATCCTTCCCCTGGAGTGGGATGGGAATGGAGATTTTACAATATCCTTTCCCTGCCACACCCACCAAGCCAAACCACGCCCACCACACCACATCATGCCCACCAAGCCACACCCACAGAACCGGCAGTAAAAATTTTTGAATGCCACCACTGAACGCAATCACCATGTCGAAACAGATAAGCCAAATCAAGCAAAGTGGCTTTTATACTAGCCAGGTTAGAACTGCCCTGCCAGTTTAACAGGTAATCCTTGACTTATAACCATTTGTTTAGCGAGTGAAGTCACAACAGCACCGGAAAAAAAACAATGGACTTAGCAGGGCCATTCCTCGCATTGATGAGCATTGCAGCATCCATCCAGTCCCATGATTAAAATTTAGGTGCTTGGCAACCAACGTATATTTACGGTTGCAATGTCCCAGGTTCTTGTGATTGTCATGTGTGGCTTTCCTTTCCCATCCGGTTTCCATCAAGGGAGGGTGGATTTGCTTAATGACCATGTGATTCACTTAACAATGGCAGCGGATTTGCTTAACAACCATGGTTAAAAAAATGGGGCACGACCCACTTAACAACCACCTGGCTTAACTGTGGAAATTTTGGTCACAATTGTTGTAATTTGAAGGCTGCCTCTTACTTTGGCTGGCTTATCAGTGGTTTTCTAAGCATATCCCCAAACTGCATGGATTAGCAGACTAACCCCACTTTAGTGCTTCTCTGATGCTTTGCTTGGAACACTGAGACAGGTAGTTTTCCTCTCTGCTAAAGAGGTACTGGTAGTCCTCGACTTACAACAGTTCATTTAGTGACCAAAGTTACAATGGCAGCACTGAAAAAAGTGACTTAGGACCTGTCATGCCCCTAACAGAGTCTGAATCTGAGGTGGAAGATGAACAGTTAACAGGGAGTGGGAGTGTGACTCCGTTGGCTGTGGAGGAAACTGGGGGAGGGCAAAGTCCAGCTGGGCAGAGCAGGGAAGAGGTAGAACAAGGGAGAGGGAATTCAGAGGAAGACCCAGGCCCACCCCTTCCTTATCCTAGGGCACGCAGGGAGGAATGGAGCAGAGAGCAATGTGGGTTGCGTGGCTTACGGGGGAGGAAAGGGCCCTGATTCACTTCATTAGCCACAGCTGGGAAGGCAGTTTATAAGAAAGGCAGGCTGCGTGTGGCAGCTGCTGGGAGCAAACGTGACTTTATCTTGTGTTGTCCTTGCTTATCTGTATTCCTAGCGTCTTCCCAACCGTGTGAGTTTTGCCATGCCTTCAAGTGTGGAATTCTTGCTCCTGCCCTGCCAAACTAATTTGCCTTGATTGGACTTAAAGTTACAGTTTGTGCTGACCATGTTTTGGACTTAATTCTCTGCAGCCAAAGGCTGTTCCTTGGAGAGTTTTTCTCCAGCCAGAAGGTAACCTGGACATTGGCGGCAAAGTTGAAGCTAATAAAGGGACTCCTACTGATTATCTGACTGTGTTGCCTTTGTGCCACACCCTGGGTCATGACAGGACCATTTTTCACAATTACGATTTTTGCAGCATCCCTGTGATCAAAATTCACATGATCCAAATTCAGATGCGTGGCAGCCGGTTCATGTTTATGACCATTGTTGTGTCCCAAGATTATGTGATTTCCCCTTTTGCAACCTTCTGACAAGTCAATGGGGAAGCCAGATTCACTTAACAACCAGATTACTAGCTTATCAACTGCAGGGATTCACTGAACAACCGAGGCAAGGACAGTCATACAACAGGGCAAAACTCACTTAACAAATGTCTCCCTTAACAATGGAAATGTTTGGCTCGTTTGCAGTCATAAGTCGAGGACTACCTATATTGTGCCTACTTTGCACAAGACTATTCTGGGGGGAGAGGAGGGAAATAGGTCAGCCTCACCTCAATGACACTGGGCAGCCCATAGGTGGCGCCAAAATGCAGCACAGTCTGCCCCTTTTGGTCCATGGCATTGATGTCTGCTCCCAGCAAAATCAGGTCCTTCACAATCTTTGGTTGATTAGCTGCAGCCGCCACTAATAATGGAGTCTGGCCACAAAGAAAAAGAAAATTGAACTGAAGAAGCTTCTTAGATGAGAAGCGAAATGTTTTCAAAGAAAACGTTCTGTTGTTACATCCTCAAACCCCCAAAACTTTAACCTCAAACTGTCTACCGTGGACCTCACTCCATTCCTAAGAGCTCTGTAAGGAAGTATGCATAAGCGCACCAGTGTGCCTACCGTCCCTGTCCCCATTTATTCATACTCATTTATTATGTATAGACTTAGGCCTGTTTGTACGTATGTTTATATGTTATGTTCATACTTATACTTGTTTTCTCATACATGCTTGACAAACTTGGAGCCTTGGTGGTGCAGGCTGTTAAATGCCTAGCACTTAGATTCACTTAGTTCCAGCTGCCTGCAATTAGTGCAGACTCGGATCCCACCAGGCTCAAGGTTGACTCAGCCTTCCATCCTCTCGGGGTAGGTAAATTGAGGACCCAAGATTGTTGGGGGCAATAAGCTGACTTTGTAAAAATGCCACTTAGTAATAAGCAGGCATATACAATGGAATAAAGGCTATTGCTGAGCACATTGGGTTGTATCCCAAAAATTGTAAGCCACCCTGAGTCTTCGGAGAAGGGCGGCATATAAATGTAATTAAAAAACAAAACAAAACTAAAATGAATGAATGAATGAATGAATGAATGAATGAATGAATGAAAAAGCAAGACCATCCAGTTGCCTCTCGGGAAAGCTCCTTTGGGACAACCATGACCTGGATGGCTGAGAATCTCCATAGACAATTGATTGAGGGCACAATCTGATCTTAACAGGTGGCCCGTATAAGGCAGCCACCCAAATGGCAGTCATTATGGGGGCAGGAATGGATGGAAGGACTGATGTGCCATCATAAGCTTTCGTAGCTCAGTATCTGTCTAGCTCAGTGTTTCTCAGTGTGAAGATGTATGGACTTCAGCTCCCCAAATTCAACTTCTCCTGGTTCCCCATCACACCAACTCCCCACCACCACCACCACAAATCAATTCCCCATAGCTGACTGGAGAATTTTGAGAATTGAAGCTGCACATCTTCGAGCTGCTGAAGTAGAGAAACATGGGTTGCTGGCTTGTACAGCTGATAGTTTGAAGGGAGCTGTGGGCACAGTGTCATTTGGGATGGATGAGCCTTGCTTCTGGCTGCTGCCCTGATCTGCCTATCCTAGATCTGAAATTGTGAACATTGTAAAAAAAAAATAGACACAACTCTAATATTTGCATGTAGTGGGAACATGTGTCCAAATCTGAAGGCTGACATTCCAAGTGGTTTTTTTTAGATTATAATGTCAGATTCTTGATGTTTTCCCATTCTGGTATAACAGGGAGCAGCAGATGATGCAGGACAAGCCGCAGGGCTGATGGGAAGAGACTTCCTTCAGGGAAGATACCTTTAGCACAGCAGTGGGATCCTACCTGTTCCACTACCGGTTTGCCTGCAGTGCCAATCAGCTGACAGGATAAAGAAGACAAAAGCACAGGGATGGGTGGAAGGGCCAATCCTGTGCTTTTCTCTTCTTTCTCCTCTCAGATGATTGTTTTTTCCTCCTCAGCTGATGATAAGAGCCCCCCCCTTTTTTTACTACCAGTTTGATTAAACCGGTCCAAACTGGTTGCATAATACCACTGCTTTAGCAATATCTGTGGAGGGGGAGAGAACCTCTAGCTAATGCATGGACCAGGAGCCTTCAAACTTGGCAACTTTAAGACTTGTGGACTTCCACTCCCGGAATTCCCCAGTCAGCATGGGAACTTTAAGACTTTGGGCTTCCACTCCCAGAATTCCCCAGTGAGCATGAGAACTTTAAGACTTGTGGACTTCCACTCCCAGAATTCCCCAGTCAGCATGGGAACTTTAAGACTTGTGGATTTCAGCTCCCAGATTTCCCTAGACAGCATGGCTGGTTGAGGAATTCTGGAAGTTTATGCCCACAAGACAAGTCTAAAAGTTGCCGTGTTTGGAGATCCCTGTCATAGAATGCACTCACCTTCCCCCTGTGTTCCTTGACATCCAACTGTCCACAATCCCGGAGTATTTCAGCTGCAGCATACGACAATGGACGGAGACCTTGGGCCACAAAGAGATGGAGCAACCTGGAGAAGAAGGGTGTAGAATGATCCAAAGTCCACCACCCTGTTTGGATAGCCACTTCCCATGTCAACATCCTTACCCTTGCTCTTTTTTAGAGTACTCTGACTTCAGAAACTTTTGTGAGTTTACAACTGGCACTGAGAATTCTCCCTCCCTTCCCCCAATGTTTTAAGCAACTTGCGTTCTCTCATTTGCAAAGTCACTGGCTGCATGTCTTATTTTATAATTTGAATTTTGAAAGGTTGCCAAGTTTCAGTCTGTTTCCAGATAAAGGATCACAGGAAGGAAAAACAAGGTCACTCTTGAATTCATAAAGCCAACTGTGCAGGTGAGGATTGCTTACCTGATCATAGCTTTCTCCGATACAGTAAGGTATGTACTACATTTTTATTTATAGTATCCTAAACAGCTCCTTATGCAACACATTTAGTGGCTTCTAAAGGTGAAGGAAGCGAGGATGATTTGCAAAGATAGAAAGCTATAGATTCTAATGAACGGTATTGGCATAAATTAGATTTAGCTATGTATCTTTTTGCTTCTTTTCTCATGTCATTAACTGACAGAATTTTGCTTGCTGCTGCTTATGTGTTTCTTAACCTTGGCAACTTGAAGATGTGGCCTTCAACTCCCAGAATCCCCCACCACAGCATGAAGTCCACCCATCTTCAAGTTGTTGAGATTGAGAAATTCTGCCTTTTGCCTTTTCTCTGTGGGTATAACATTACTTACCTGAAATGGAATAGCATGAGGGATATGATAATCTATGATTAGGGATTAGCAGAGAGATATGCTAATACATATCTCACAATTATCACAAGGACATCTACAAAGATTTAACATATAAAAATGCAAACCGTAAATCTACTGGTTATCTTTGTTGTTTGGCAATACTTTGTTGGCCACCCAACTGCCGTGGTTTTTCCCCCCTACCTGATTCACTCTGAGTGGCAAGAAAATGACACAGCTGCCACAATTTAATCCTATTTTATGCTGCAACCATGAATGTTTTCCCAGTGTGATGCATTCCAGAAGTGATACAACTATACAACACTTGGCATTTCTAGCCAGTAAGGTCTTTGGCTTTCCAAGCAGGAAATTGCAGGCCTCTCCTATCTGGAAAGCACCAGGTTGGGAACAGATTCCAGTCCCTTTCCCAGTTGGTTCCTATGTAGCCTGCTTGCTATCCAAAATCGCTTATCTTTTCCCACCACCATTTCCAAACAAGAACACGGAACGAGTTTCTCAGTGGGATGGTGCCCCAGTTGTTCCACTTACGTGTCGCCATCTTCATCCTGCTGCAAAAGGTGAGATAGATCTATATTTTGGATCTCTGCCCGAGCTCGAGTTAGTTCCCCCGGATCTACATCCACAGATAAGTCTGCATAACTCCCAGGAAGGAGGAGGCAAGCGTTGTTTTGTTCCTGTCCCAGCCAGGGGGTCTCTGAGCTTGGATAAAGATGGACAGCTTCAGTGGCAACCTTCTGAATGGAAATTAAAAAAAAAAGGTAAACAGGTGTTGGAGTGAAGCTGATCTAAAGATGAGCGTTTCTCTACCTTCTCTACCGCTGCCCATGATTCTTGCTAACCTTTCATGCCAAAGGAAGGATTAGAATTCACCAATGAAGGTGAATAGACACGTCCCTGGATAATGTTGCAGTATCCAATCTGGATCGGTCACCGAGACCCAGAGGTTTTGTCTTCTGAGTTTTTGGAATCATGCTGGAGCCCATCTTCAGGGAACTTCTCCCCAGTATGAGTCTGAAAGCTCGGAAGACAAAACCTCTGATCCCGGTGAGCGACCCAGATTGGATACTGCAAGATTAGAACACACAGTCCCCTGTTTTCTAGGCCAGCATCTTAACCTGTCGTGCCCCTGTTGGAGTCTGATTCTGAGGGAGAGGTGGAACAGCTGACAGGGAGTGGGAGTGCGGCTCTGGTGGTTGTGGAGGAAACTGGGGAAGGGCACAGGCCAGATGGGCATTCAGAGGAAGACCTAGGCCCATCCCCTCTTCATCCTAGGGCATGCAGGAGGAGCGGATAAGGGAGAAACTTGAGTGGTGTGGTCTACGGGGGAGGAAGGGGCACTGATCCCCTTCATGGGCTGTAGCTGGGAGCACTGGTTAAAAGGACAAACTGTGCATGGCAAAGTTGCTGGAAGGAAAGCGTGCATTCTTGTCAGAGTTTATCTGTGTTCTGGCTTCCTCCCAACTGTGGTTGCTGTGTTATCTGGTAGAAGTCTGCAATTAATCATCCTTGCCTACTGTAGTAATTCCTTCAGTGTGGTGTGTTGGGTTTTTTATTTTGAATTAACTTTACTTTCGGTGTGGACTGCATTTACTCCCTCTGTAAACTGTTTTCTTTAAGAGTTTGATATCCTGCTGAGGATAATTGGACACTGGGGCCAAGTTGGAGGCATTAAAGGGACTTTCTTCTATTTTTGTGACTTGGTTATTTTTGTGTCACGCCCCGGGTCATCACATAACCACTACACCAAGCTGTCTCTTCAGATGTGTTGCTCTCCCATCTCTACTTTTGCTTTCCTGCTAACTGTTCCATCTTCACAAAACAATGCCCAAAAGTTTTCAAGATCCTCAACACAAGCCTACACAAAATAGCTAGATGTTGCTACGTTAATCCCGAAGGTGCTTTTTCAAGAGGTAGCTGGACTTTCTGATTTTTCTTTGAAGGCATTTCGCTTCTCATCCAAGAAGCTTCTTCAGCAGCAGCATCCTTCAGAAGATTGTTCACCTTGGCCTTGTAGTCATCAGTGTACATGACCTGGATGACTGAGAATCTCTGTAGACATTTGCTGCATTCATGCAAATAATAATGATGACCCAATACTCTGGCTCATTGTAAGAAACAATTGTACTCATGGTTGTAGGAGCTCTTCAGTAATGAGAACTAGGCACCTTCTTCTATGGAAGCACACATTGTTTATTGTGGTACTGAAAGCAGCTGAGGCTAAAGTGGGTAAAGATGCAACTCTTCTGTATTACACTTCTGATTGTATACAGCGAAGTAACTGATTGGGTATCATTGGACTATGTTTCTAGCTTAAGCAGCATCTTCTATGCCAGTGAGATCAGGAACAGGGTGGATTCTATGGAATGATAAAGTGCAGCCACCAAAGCAGTGGGATATATTGACAGAACAGAAAGGGTATTCCATGAAGTTGCTTTCCATAGAGTTACCACTGGGATGGGACAACTTTCTGCAGCCAACACACCCTGGCTGTCTTGCCCTGGCTGATTCACCCTGGTCAGTTCACTGCGGTCAACTCGCTATGGCACAATTCAACATGGGATAACTCAAGAGAGGAACAAGTGAATTGCAGTGGGTTTTGTCTTGTTTTAGGTTTGAACCTTGAGCCTAAAGCAAGACAAGGCCCTCTGCAATTCGTTAGTCCCTCTCTTGAGTTATCCTGCATTGAGTTGTCCACAGCCAGATGACCATAGCAAATTGTCCTGTTGTGAGTTGGCCGGGGCAAGTCAGCAGCAGCGAGTTGTCATAGCCCCAGTTACAATCATGGGTCTTGTCTTAAACTGGCCTGAGGTACCAGATCCTATACCTGCTGCTAGTATCTTCTGGAACTGCTGTCTTCATGGAATGTCTTTTTGTTCTCCCAATGTATCTTCTAGTCTTATCATCCTCCCTTTGCCTTCTAAATCTTTCAGGACTGATTCCATTAGGTTTATTTTATTTTTTTTCTTAAGTTCCCGGGTGGGTATTCAGGAAAGAGAATGGATGCTTGGCTCAGTTTTTACTTGTCCAAACCAGCACCATATTTTCTCCTCCATACTACAGTAGTTCAGCTCATCTGGATAGCATCTGGATAGGGAAAGCGAGCCCAGACTTATCTACTTTGCAAATACATCTGGGCATCATTTTTTAAAAAAGAGATACATAACATACTGCTTTCTCATCGTCCTTTCTAAAGAAAAGATGTGAATTGCACTTTGGAAAGGCTCCTGGCACGCGTTGAAGAGATCACATCTGCACACAATTCTCAGGATTCTCTTTTGAGAAGCAAGTGGCTTTTTACAGCTAGCTTGAGACATTAATATGGATCCACTGCTAAATATTCGCCCCCTCCGGGAGCTCATTCTATCCCACTTCCATCTCTCCTCATCTCACCTCATAATTTACTGCTGATGTTATCTTGGAAGTATACACTTCCCCAGGACCTCCGGGACCTGCTGCTCCATAAATATTGGTTTCCAATGGAGGGCAGGGGCTCATCACATCATACTGGCTCCCTTGGGGCTGGAGATGGAAATTGTTGCCAGGGTCCACACTTGGGTAGTGAAACTCTGGAGAGAAGGTTCCTTGGCTGGAGGCATCTGGTTGCCAGGCAGGAAAGGCAGCAACTGGATACTGAGGAACTGTAGACTGTCCTAGAGTAGAAACCCCTTTTTCTATTGTTCCATGGGGCTCTAAGAAAAGAGATTTGGGGAAGTCAGTGTATAAAGTTGATTTCTTTGGAGAAGCAGAAAATGCTCAGATCACCGTACTCAGGCCCACATTTAAGACCTTAGTTATCTGCTGCAACTGAATAAAAATGGTCATACTTGGCTAACTGGCTAAGTACCTTGCTCCTATGTATATTTAATGTGGACATTTTTAGTGTCTTTATTGTTTTCGGTATTTTTCATTGTATATATATATATATATATATATATATATATATATATATATATATATATAACTGTAAGCCATTTAGAATCATTGACTTAAGACGGGCAGCTGTAGAATTTGAATACATACCTACATACAAAGTCTTAAGTCTACCTTGCAGGACTGTTGCAAGGTAAAAATGCAGCAGAGGAAAACCTCATTGGGTCAATTTGCACCCTTGGAGGAAATGTTATTGAATACATAATAGTTACTCGATAATCCTAAGTAAAGACCTAATGGAACTTGGAACAATAAATCTGCAGTAAATCTATCTGAATAATAAATCTTGCCCCGTGAATGAGTAATACAGGACAATCCCTGTATTTTAAATATTTTTATTGGGATTTTAAACAAGAAATACAGAAACTAATAGAAACTAATGTTTAGAAGGAAAATTAGGAAGGAAAAACAAAGCAAGAAGTGCAGGGGGAAAAAAACTTCTGATTTTCTTTTACAGCAATTATAAGTGGATATTAACTTCTTACTTGATGGTTACAGCACAGCTCTCCCTTTTTCTATAGTCATATTTGTTAATCATCAAAACCATATATCAAAAGTTCATCCCCCACTGTTTCATGCACACACTATCTATAAGGGTTTTCCAGTCAGCATTAAACTTAATGTTTTTACTGTGATCAAAGGTGTCAATTTGGCCAATGACCTTAGTGTGCTTGATAGACAGTGCAGGAAGCACAAACATGAGGCTCAGATAGCTTTCTCCAATAAAAGATAATTACCGGTTGCAAGTCATTTACAGTAAACAAAGATATCAAAGTATAAGCACAGCATAAATACAACAGAGAACCTTAGATAGCAACAGAATGTCAGAGAGAGCAAGCTATGATCTCTAGCTCCCTCTTATGGTAATTTGCAATACAATCAACCAATCAGAACATAGTATAAATCAATACAGTGATCTTGTCTTAAAGTTACAAAACATACATTGTTGGTTCATATATTGCCAACCCAACTACTTTGTGTACAGATTCCTAACAGTTTAGCATTCACAACTGTGGTAACCACCAGAGACAGTCTTGTTATTGTCTTCCAACTGAAAAATCCCCCTCAGCAAATCATACATCTCCACTTTTGAAGTTAGACGTGGCAACATCTGCCTGGGGCCCTTAACAGTCTAACCAGATCTTAAGTGGGCAGAACTTGTGCTTCATTTGAACATCTTCCATTCTGAGGGGTTCTTAGTCCTCTCTGAGCTTGGCTGTTTTCTTGCAGACGTTTCATTATTCAAACCAGTGGCAGATTAAGGCTCACTGGTGCCCTAAGCACTGACAAATCTTGGTGCCCCCCTCCTTTGTACATACAGTACAAACGAAGCCAAGCTTAGGCTGCATAAAAAGTTTTTGTGGTGCCCCCTTTGACCCTGGTGCCCTAAACACATGCCTAGTCTGCTTAATGGTTAATACACCACTGATCTAAACTTTGTTGTTGTTAGTTGTGAAGTCGTGTCCGACCCATCGTGACCCCATGGACAACGTTCCCCCAGGCCTTCCTGTCCTCTACCATCCTCTGGAGTCCATTTAACCTCATGTCAACTGCTTCATGACTCTATCCAGCCACCTCCTTCCCTGCTGTCCCCTTCTTCTTCTATTGCCCTCAATCTTTCCTAGCATTAGGCTCTTCTCCAGTGAGTCCTTCCTTTTCATGAGGTGGCCAAAGTATTTGAGTTTCCTCTTCAAGATCTGGCCTTCTAAAGCATAGTCAGGATTGATCTCCTCTAGGATTGACTGATTTGATCGCCTTGCAGTCCAAGGGACTTGCAGGAGTCGTCCCCAGCACCAGAGTTCAAAGGCCTCAATTCTTTGGCACTCAGCCTTGCTTATGGTCAACTTTCACTAGGTAACATCATCATTGCTGATCCTGATAATGTTACCTAGTGTTACCTAGTTTGGGTAATGAAATGCCTGCAAGAAAACGAGCAAGCTCAGAGTGCACCAAGGACCCCCTGATATAAAGAGAACGCCTACAGAAATGGAATTCAAAAACAGCCATATGGGATCCTGGTTAATTTGTTAGGTTATGAAAAACAACCAAGCAAAGTGTCAGGGTTCCAAATAACACATCCATAGCAAACAAAACTCCGAGGCAGGTGGATTCCTCAAAGAATAGTTTAATTGGATGTATCATATTGGCGCAACCTGTTGAAAACCGACTTTGAAAGTTCCTGTGGTTTTCACTTAATTAAAAGTAAATGTTTTTCCCCTTTCCCAAACAATCAGTCACATGGTCCAATCAAGTTGCTGTCTGGTTGCCTGGTAACTTCATTCCTCCTCTTTCTGGCCACCTGTGGGAATGTCCTTGGTTCCCAGGAGAAAATATTTTGTTTTGGGCTACGAAACCCCAGCTATCTCTACTCCCTCCTCACTATTCCTCAGCTCCAGTGTGGCAACACTGAAGCTTCAAAATGGCTTCAGTCAGGCCAGCTTCAGGGTTAACACAGAGACCATGAAGGACCCCTTGTTTCAACCCTGAGCTACAAATATTCTCCTTTATCCTCCATTCTCTACCTCTAACCATGATCCCTGCTAACCTTTTATGCTCAAGGTACGATTTGAACTCCCCTGGTTTATAGGCCAGCACCTAACCACTATGCTAGGGATCAGCAACCTTAAACACTCAAACATCCACAAAGATCCTAACTGGAAGCCCCCCATTCAATTCTGGAGTCGACCGGAAGCAGAGGTGGTATTCAGCAGGTTCTGACCAGTTCTGGAGAACCAGTAGCGGAAATTTTGAGTAGTTCGGAGAACCGGTAAATACCACTTCTGACTGGAGATTTTACAGTATCCTTCCCCTGCCACACCCACCAAGCCAGGTCCACAGAACTGGTAGTAAAAAAAATTAAATCCCACCACTGACCAGAAGTCCAGTTCCCCCACCATAACCTCTCCTCCTAGTGCAGCATCCTTTTTCCTCTACCTGTCCTAACCAAAAGCCCTATCAATAGTGGAGCTGACTGGTGACAGGGAGCCACAGCAGAGGGATGAAAGAGCCACATGCGGCTCCAGAGCCCCAGGTTGCTGACTATACCAATTTGACAGAGGTGGGATTCAAATTTTTTTACTACTAGTTCTGTGGGTGTGGCTTGGTGGGCATGGCATGGCTTGGTGGGTGTGGCTTGGTGGGCATGGCAGGGGAAGGATACTGCAAAATCCCATTCCCTCCCCACCCCACTAACTGCTAACCTGCTTTCCAGCTCTGTTCTCCTGTGCAGGGCAACCAAAGAAGACCCAGCTGATCAGCTGGGACTTGGCAGGTGGAGAATAGATGGGGGCGGGGCCAGTCAGAGATGGTATTTGCTGGTTCTCCGAATTACTCAAAATTTCCGCTACCAGTTCTCCAGAACAGGTCAGAACCTGCTGAATACCACCTCTGCAATATGAGTTCCCCAGGCAGCCTGAGGATTACTGAAAATTCTGGCAACTGAAGGTCACCCAGGCTGGGAAGTGTCCAGGTTTATCAAGATGTGCTGAAACAATGTCCTAACTTTATTGTCCTACAGCGGAGAAGAAATCAAGAATGACTTGGTGTTCTCCAAGAATGTATTTCCTCAGCAGCAGAGGATCCAGGTTAGCCCTTGACTCAAACCACAATGGAGCCCAAAATTTCTGTGGCTAAGCGAGGCTGTTGTTAAGTGAGTTTTGCCCTGATTTTATAGCCTTTTCACCACAATTGTTCAGGAAACCACTTCAGCTGTTAAGTGAATCCTACAGTCATGATGTGAACCTGTCTTTCCTCATTGACTTTGCTTGTAGAAAGCTGGCTGGGAAAGTCAGAAAAAGCGACCATATGACCTTGGGACAGTGCAACTGTCCTAAAATACTTGCTAGTTGACAAGGTCCCTTATTTTGATCACATGACCAGGGAGATGCTGCAACGGTCGTAAGTGTGGAACCCAGCCATAGATCCCTTTTTTTCAGTGCCGTCGTAACGGTGACTGAATGAATGGTTGTAAGTTGGGAACTACCTGCAGTAGCAGTGCCATTTTGAGAACTGAGCAATGATTCTGCCACTGTATGAACCAGGAAATGGATTAGATAGATTAAACAGATCGAGATTGAGAGATAAAGAGATAGATAATGAGTTAAATCTGAAACTGCTTGGAAGTTTATTAAGTGACCTAAGCCCCAAATAAATTATTCTTGCTGCAATTTAAGTGGAAAACCTTAAGTACTTCAAATGCTTTGCATAATCTGTTAACCTCCAGATGCACTGGAAAAATCTCCACTCTGTTAGAATTGCTGGAGTTGTTAAGATGCCAGCTGGAGGGTACCATGTTTAAGAGAAGCTGATGGAAAGCTAAATTCACAAGAGCATTTGTGACAGAGATAAAGCAATTACATTCCCAGATGTCTTGAGTCCACTCACCTGGCCAGCTGGCTTCTAAAGCTCCTGGAGGGATCTGAAATGGGAATAGAAAGAGAGAGAAAGTAATGAATCTGAGAAAGGCAATAAGACCAGGCTGGATCAACCCTCTCTGTTCAAATGCATTTGAGGAACAAGACGAATGAAGGCCCAGGTAGTTCAGTGATTCCACAAAGAATCTAGAAAGAAACTGAGTTGTGTTGGTGAAGTATCTCAGTCATACAGGCAAAGCAGTGGTGGGATTCAAATTTTTTTACTACCGGTTCTGTGGGCGTTGCTTGGTGGGCATGGCATGGCTTGGTGGGCGTAGCAAGGGAAGGTTACTGCAAAATCCACATTCCTCCCACCCCACCCCACTAACCTGCTTTCCAGCTCCATTCTCCTGTGCAGGGCAACCAACGAAGACCCAGCCAATCAGCTGGGACTTGGGAGGCAGAGAATAGATGGGGGCAGGGTCAGTCAGAGGTGGTATTTGCCGGTTCTCCAAACTACTCAAAATTTCCAGTACCAGTTCTCCAGAACTGGTCAGAACCTGCTGAATACCACCTCTGAGGCAAAGGTGTCTAATGGGACAATTCACTACGGCCAGCTTGCCACGCCAACTTGCACAATCAATTCACTACAACCAACTCACCATGGCCAACTTGTCACAGGACAACCTCGCTGCTGGACAATTCAACAATTCATTTTAATTATTTTAAATAGTTAAAAAAATATTTTCATTTTTGCTCTTCACGTTTCATTTTGTCCTTCCTTTGGCATCCTTTCTTATAATGGTTCTGTTCCACTATTTCTTCAATATTAGTGTAACTCTTGTCCTGCAGCAAATTGACCATGGCAAATCGTCCCATGTTGAATTGGTCATAGAGATTGGCCATGTTGAGTTGGCCGTGGCAAGTTGGCAGGCAAAGGTGCCTGAAGGTAGAATCCTGGCAACTGGACAAAATTGGTCCAGTTGCCATGATTCAACCTTCAAACTGAGTTGTGCTTTGGAGAAGAGTGTGGCTTATCTGCATGTAATGAGGGTATCCAGGTGAATTCAGTAGGTGACTCACCAGGGGTGCCGTGCTCTGGCTGAGAGCAGCTTGTTGTTGTCTTCGTTGCTCCAGTAACTTCCGCACAGTCTGAGGTGCTGGCCCTTTGCAGCCTGTAAGCAGACCAAGAGAATTGGGGTATTAGAACTGGGATACATGTGGGGATCACCCATAATCTTCCCTTGAGGTATATAGTCTTCTGGGCAACTGCCCCAATATCAGACTTTTAGCTATATGATTTGGGATGAACACCCTTTGAATGGGGCAGGAGTAGAAATGGATTTCCAGAGATAAAATGGCAGACTACAGGAATCAGGAGCACTATTCAGGTGACCCTGAAGACACAGATAAACCTCCAAGTGCTTCAGTGACCTTCTAAAAGGATGCAAATAACCAGCTGTCTGCAAGGAATATACATCTTTCCATTTCCCTACTATCCTGTCAAAGCAGGCCCTCTTCTTGGCTCCTGTAGCCCAACAAGAGCAACCAAGATGATTAGGGGACTGGAGGCTAAAACATACGATGTACGTTTGCAGGAACTGGGCATGGCTAGTCTAGTGAAGAGAAGGACCAGGGGAGACAAGATAGCAGTGTTCCTATATTTGAGGGGCTGCCACAGAGAAGGGGGGGGGTCAACCTATTCTTCAAGGAAGGAAGAACAAGAAGCAATGGATGGAAACTAATCAAGGAGAAATTTAACCTGGAAATAAGGAGAATTTTTCTGACAGTGAGAACAATCAATCAATGGAACAGTTTGCCTTTAGAAGTTGTGGGAGCTTCATCACTGGAAACCTTCAAGAAGAGACTGGGCTGCCATCTGTCATCTGCTTGGGGGGTTGGACTAGATGACCTATGAGGTCCTTTCCAACTCTGTAAAGCCCCAATCTCAGTAGGGATCTGAGCACTTTTTTCCTGAAGTTAGTAGCACAATACAGAGATTGTTAGGGGAGGATAGTTATCTAGTAAACCAGGAGGTGCCCCATAAAAGTCTTTTAAACCAGCAAGTTTATATTTTAGGTGGAAGCTGATTGGCAACCAATTCCATGCCTTGCATGACAGGTGTCTTACCATCAAGAGAACTGCAGCCTTTGCACAATTATTTTGCCTAATCTTTCTCCCAAATAACTCACATCTGTTTATTTCATGGCTTCAGTTTCCATCACTGTGGATTATTGAGCCTAGGAATATGATGTCTGCTACTTGTTCAATTTTTTGGTTGCATTGGGTTAGTATTGTCTGTTGACATAATCTTAAATTTATTTTTATTTTTAACATTGAGTTTAATGTTAATCCTTTCACCTTCAAATAAGATTGTCTCTCTCTTTCTCTCTGGGTGTGTGTAATTTTAATTTAATTTATTCAATTTTTATCCTGTCCTTATTACTCTATAAGTAACTCAAGACAGGAAACATACATAATACCTGCTCCTCTTTCTCACAATCTCCTCCGTGAGATTGGGGTCAGAGAGAGTGATTGGCCCAAAGGCATCCAGGCATCTTTCATGCCTGAGTTGGGGCTAGAATTCACAGTCTCCTGGCAATTGGCCCAAAATCATCCAGCCATCTTTCATGCCTAAAGCAAGACTAGAATTCACAGGTCTCCTGGTGATTGGTCCAAAGTCACCCAACTGGCCTTTATGCCTAAAGTGGGACTAGAACTCACATCTCCTGGTTTCCAGGCCAGCACCTTAACCATTACTTTCATTGAAAATTTTAATAACAATAGTAAGAACTAATACAAACTATAATAGAATGAAAAAGAATAAAAGGTGAAATAAAAGAAAAAAAATCTAAAGATGCAGAAAGAAAATAGGTAGAAGTTGAGAGAAAGTAAAGAGATATATAGAAGAGGCTTGCAATCTTCTTCACAGCAGTTATAGGTATATGTTTTAACCTCTCTCTAAAGTTACATCATAGCCCTCTTCTTTCTATAATCTATAATCTCATCTACAATGTATCCTGTCTAATCATCAAAATCATAAATTACAAGCTCACATTTTTCTTTCTTGCACAAAAAGCCCATAAGGGGTTTCCAAATCACAGATAAACATTATCTTTTCTCTAATCAAACCAGTCAATTTAGCCATTTCAACAAGTTCTGTCATCTTTGCCAACCATGCCCTCTGTCGTAGCGATTGCCAAAATCTTTCCATCTTTGTGCATACCATAATCTTGCTTGCAGGTATCATATCTAAAAACAGTGCTCTGCATCTCTTTTCTAGCTGTTTCAATCCCAGGAGGAAAAGTTATGGTTTCAATTGAATGTTAAGCTTTAAAATCCTCTGAATCACTGTATGTGTTTAAGCTTTCAGCAAAAGATGCTTTAAGACTTCTGTTCCTCCAGTCCTTGAAAAGTGGTATCATCAGCATGTTTGAGGTTGCTGAGGGTTGCTCCTAGCAATTTTAATTCCGTTCCGATTGCTTCTATTCCAACCCTTTCTCATGATATATTCTGCAGATTAGTCAAAACAAGCAGCGTGACCATGTACAATGTTAGATAATACTCAATTCCCAATTTAGAACCATTTAATTGCTCCACATTCTGTTCTAACTGTTTCATCATTCCAATTCTTCAATAGACAGATTAGATAGCCTGGCACTCCCATGTTTTCGAGGGCTATTCAGCATTCATTCTGGTGTACACAATCAAAAGCCTTAATATATTCAATGAAGCATGAAAAGAAATTTTGATATTTTTTTGTCTCTTCCAGTAGCCATCAAATGAGAGCAACATGATTTTAATTGTCCCAACCTCTTTGCGATCCACATGTATATCTGGTAATTCTCCTTCCAAATATTAGGAACTTAGAATCACTTTAGTGTCACTTTGAATGTACACTAGCCGGCATACATTAAAATGAAATTTCATTGCATACAGTTCTCAAAGGGTTACCCCCTCCAATATAGCAATAGCACTTAGACTTATATACCACTTCACAGTGTTTACAGGCCTCTCTAAGCAGTTTACAGAGCCAGCTTATTGCCCCCAACAATCTGGGTCCTCATTTTCCCCACCTCGGAAGGATGGAAGGCTGAGTAAACCTGGAGCCTGGTGAGATTTGAACTGCCAAATTGCAGGCAGCCGGCCATCAGCAGAAGTAGCCTGCAGTACTGCACTATAACCACTACGCCACCGAGGCTCATATACACTACATACACATGACAAATAAATAAATAAATACAAAATTATGCATATACCCACATACATGACACAGAGAAAGAACATAGTGTAGTTCGAATGTATACATGAAAATGGCGAGAAAAACAAATCTTACGAGTTTATCAGATGGGTAGCATAATAAGGGAACAAAGCTGTTACAGAATCTGGTAGTCCTGCTAGAAATCTTGTCTGAATGCTTCATACGCTGCCCATTTCTTACACCCCACTTAATATTGCCGTGCATACAATGTTTCTCCAAAAAGAGGGAACGCGATAGGGCAATGCTACCGGATCTGGGACTCTGTTGATGTCATTAACATTAAGGGAATTAACATGGATACATTTGTTTGCCCAGGCAGAACCTGAGATATTAGAAGTTTAATTCCTTCTTGGCTTGTCTGAACTGCTAATTGCATTTCAGGAAAGTTGATTCTGGTGCTCTTGGGGCTTCTTTGCTGTGCAAACAGCATTTTTCTATGTCTTACTTTGCAAACAGCACTTTCTAGGGAGCTTTGTTTGAATCTATGTAGAGAGAAGACACAGCTAGAAAAGAGGTAAAGGTTACTTGGATTCTTCACTCCTTTCTGTCAGTGGTAGCATCAAGAATGGCCTTCTTCTTCTTCTTCTTCTTCTTCTTCTTCTTCTTCTTCTTCTTCTTCTTCTTCTTCTTCTTCTTCTTCTTCTTCCTCTTCCTCTTCTTTTCTTCTTCTTCCTCCTCCTCCTCCTCCTCCTCCTCCTCCTCCTCCTCCTCCTCCTCCTCCTCCTCCTCCTCCTCCTCCTCCTCCTCCTCCTCCTTCCATATCCATCATCAAATGTTAGCAATCATGTTGGCGAGCCTATTTTTATCAACAGCCACACGAAAAAGTGCTGCTGAGTTTTGTCCAAGCCAGTCCCTTTGATTTTGAAGCCCTGATGTTCTTCTGCCTGGATCTCATTTGCCTACAATCTTTCCTTGGAGGGTTAAGTGAAGTATACCGTATTTTCCTGGTTGCTGCATCATATGTCCAAATATCCTAACTTTTGTTTTTTCATGCCTTTGAGGATTTCCTTGGGCTTTCCTAGGCGGCTTATCACCTCCTCATTTCTTATTTTCTCAACCCAACTTTTAAGTAACAGCACTCTAAATCCACATTTCAAGAGCTTCTAGTCTCTTCAAGTGACTTTCTGTCAGAGGCCAATTCTCCACTCCGTAGAGCAGGAGAGAAAAGATGTAACCTCTGGGTTTTCACTAACAGAATGGGCTTTTGCTAACAGAATAACAGAGTTTCAAGGGACCTTGGAGGTCTTCTAATCCAACCCGCTGCTGAAGCAGGAAACCCTATACCAATTCAGACAAATGGCCATCCAGTCTCTTCTTAAAAACCTCCATTGTTGGAGCACCCATGACTTCTGGAGGCAAGTCATTCCACTGATTGATTCTTCTCATTGTCAGGAAATTTCTCCTTAGTTCTAGGTGGATTCTCTCCTTGATCAGTTTTCATGCATTGCTTCTTCTTCTGACTTCTGGTGCTTTGGAAAAGAAGTTGACCCCTCCCGCCACCCTCTTCTTTGTGGCAGCCCCTTAGACATTGGAAGACTTCTGTCATGTCACCTCCTAGTTCTTCTTTTCATTAAACTAGACATACACAGTTTCTGAAACCTTCTTCGTTTGTTTTAGCCTCCAGCCCTCTAATCATCTTTGTTGCTCTTCTCTGCACTTTTTCTAGAGTCCCAACCTCTTTTTGACATTGTGGTGATCAAAACTGGATGCAATATTCCAAGTGTGGCCAAGTATGGTCAAGCTAAGCAATCTCTTTTTTTCTCTTTTATGTTGAAGGCTATCCAAGTAGTCACAGAAGCAGAGAAGACCTAGTGGACAACTGAATCTGCCATTTCAGTTTTTGTTTCTTTTCTGCTGTCAGTTCTCTTTTTCAATCATGCATTTATTATTTTTATTTTTTATTTTTTATTCTTGTTGGATGAAAGGTTGATCCTTGACCTACAATTGCAATCAAGATCACAAAATTTTCATTGCTAAGCTTGACAGTTGCAATGTATAGCTGTGAAAGTTGGACCATAAGAAAGGCTGAGCGCCAAAGAATGGAGGCCTCTGAACTCTAGTGCTGGAGAAGACTCCTATGAGAGTCCCTTGGACTGCAAGGCCATCCTAGTCAGTCCTGGAGGAGATCAACCCTGACTGCTCTTTAGAAGGCCAGTTCCTGAAGATGAAACTCAAAGACTTTGGCCACCTAATGAGAAGGAAGGACTCACTGGAGAAGAGCCTGATGCTGGGAAAGATTGAGGGCAATAGAAGAAGAAGGGGATGGCAGAGAATGAGGTGGCTGGATGGAGTCACTGAAGCAGTCGGCGTGAGCTTAAATGGACTCCAGAAGATGGTAGATGTCAGGAAGGGCTGGAAGAACATTGTCCATGGGGCCGTGATGGGTCGGACACAACTTCACAACTAACAACAACAAAGCCTGACAGTTGTTAAGTGAGTTTTGCCCCATTTTACGACCTTCCTTGCCATTGTTGTTAAGTGAACCACTCCAGTAACCACTTAGTAAAACGGTTGTTAAGTGAATCTGGCTTCCACCTGGACTTTACTTGTCAGGTCAGGGTAATCACATGACTTTGGGACACTTCAACCATCACAAATATGAAACCAGTTGCCAAGCATTTGAATTTCGATCATGTGATTGCGAGGATGCCGTGAAAAATAGGGATAAGTCCCTTGTTTCAGTGCCGCTGTAACTGTGGACGGTCACTAAATGAATGGCTGCAAGTCAAGGACTACCTCTACTTGGTCTTTGCATGCCAACCTTAGAATTACACTCAAAGTAGTGGTCAAGATCAAGGCAAAGAAAGAAAGGAAAAGGCAGTGGGATTTTATGCACAACTAATTTAAAAGTATATTAAATTAATCAGATCTGGTAATGATGATATTAAATTTATCTTTATGCACTTAACCGTTCATTCCACATTAAATCCTAATTTCTCCATTATTATTAAACTTTATGATTTTTATCATTGCCCTCTGGTGTCCCATGATAAATTGCATTTTGGCAGCTGGGGCCATCTCCCAGGTTTCCAGGAGGTGCAGGACCTCAAAAGGTGAATTTCAGATTGAGGGAAAAGATTTTTTTCAAACACTGCTGGCTGGGGAATTCTTGGAGTTGAAGTTCAACACATCTTAAAACTGCCACGTTTGACAAACACTGATTTAGGGTGACAGTCAGGAGAAGGAGGATGTCAGAATGAGAAAGACTGACTCACCATATTTTGAAGGGAGTGAATGATAGATTGTAGCGTAAGGTGCGAAAACCATGGCTTAGAGGCCATAATGGCCCACCTGCATTTGCACTGTGCTAAGCCCTAGAGGAGATCAACCCTGACTGCTCTTTAGAAGGCCAGATCCTGAAGATGAAACTCAAAGACTTTGGCCACCTCATGAGAAGGAAGGACTTGCTGGAGAAGAGACTAATGCTGGGAAGGATTGAGGGCAAAAGAAGAAGAAGGGGACGGCAGAGAATGAGGTGGCTGGATGGAATCACTGAAGCAGTCGGCGTGAGCTTAAATGGACTCCAGAGGAGGTAGAGGACAGGAAGGCTAGGAGGAATGTTGTCCATGGGGTTGCGATGGGTCAGATACAACTTCACAACTAACAACAACAAAAAGCAAGTCTCAAAGCTTCCTCCCAAAATTTAGACAGGCACAAACCTTACCATCCTTTTGTTTGCATTTCTAGAGTTTTGAAATCAGATTCTTAAAAGGTCACACCGTTGCTTTCGCCCTTGCCTTCTTGCAATGGCCTTACAGCATAATCTGAAACAGCTCCAGCCCTCCCGTAAACCCTGAGGTCCTGATACCACCCACTTTGGGGAGCACTGTGGCTATTTGATGTGCAAAGCCCGGCCTTTGAGCTGATAGGAGTTGTACACTTCTTTCACTATTTCAAGAGGAGATACTTCTACTTTCAGTTTCTTCACTTCATCGTTTAGTTGACTTGGGGTTCATATTTATATAGAGTTTATGGCAGTTTATGGTGTCTTTAAAATGTGACCTTTAATGACAATTCTTTTTTTTTAGAATAGAACAGAACAGAACAGAATGGAATCCTTTATTGGCCAAGTGTGATTCGACACACAAAGAATTTGTCTGCGGCAGAAAAGAAATGGTGGGGAACTCCAAAATATTTTGATGAAAAGAAGGACCAGGGGTGACAGGATAGCTGTGTTCCAATATCTCAGGGGCTGCCACAAAGAAGAGGGAGTCAAGCCCTTCTCCAAAGCACCTGGGGGCAGGACAAGAAGCAACAGATTGAAACTAATCACCTAGAACTAAGGAGAAATTTCCTGACAGTGAGGACAATTCATCAGTGGAACAACTTGCCTCCAGAAGTTGTAAATGTTCCATCACTGGAAGTTTTTAAAGAAGAGATTGGATAACCATTTGTCTGAAGTGGTATAGGGTTTCCTGCCTGGGCAGGGGGGTTGGACTAGAAGACCTTCAAGGTCCCTTCCAACTCTGTTATTCTATTCTATTCCATTCCATTCTATTCTAATTCTTTTTTTATTTTCTATTAAATACATTTCTTAGTACTTAATAAACACCGTGTTGTCTGCATATATAGTATTAAATCTATTCTTTTCTATGCTATTCTATGCTATTCTACGCTATTCTACGCTATTGTACACTATGCTACTCTACTCTACTCTATTCTATTCTAATTTCTGTTCTGTTCTGTTCTATTCTAATTTCTGTTCTGTTCTATTCTAATTTCTGTTCTGTTCTGTCCTATTCTATTCTAATTTCTATTCTATTCTATTCTATTCTTGGTGGTGCAGGGCCTTGGTGGTGCAGGCTGTTAATAGCCTAGCACTTAGCTCCAGCTGCCTGTAATTATTGCAGGCTCGAATCCCACCAGGCTCAAGGTTGACTCAGCCTTCCATCCTCTCGGGGTAGGTAAAGTGAGGACCCAAGATTGTTGGGGGCAATAAGCTGACTTTGTAAAAATGCTTAGTAATAAGCAGGCATATACAATGGAAGGAAGGCTATTGCTGAGCGCATTGGGTTGTATCCCAAAAACTGTAAGCCGCCCTGAGTCTCCGGAGAAGGGCGGGATATAAATACGAATAAAAATAAAATAAAAAATAAAATAAAAAATTCTATTCTATTCTATTCTATTTTCTGCAAGAACAAGCTGGGCATCTCAGCCCCAAGCAATCCGTTCCACCTTGAAACTCTTGATCGATGCCTCTTTGAGGGCCTTGTGCATGTGCGCGCGCACACACACACTCACACACACATACACACACTGACAGAAACAGCTGGTTTCCGTTTCTTAGACCCGCACTTGACTCTGCAGCTGGAGGCTTCCCCTTCTTCAAAAGCCCCTGGGTGTGTCCCCTCCCAACACGGTCTCCTTAGCTCCCTCTGAAGAGCCACGGACCGCACCATGCAAAATGGCCAGGCTAAGAACGGATAGAGCAGCATCACCCTTCACACAAGACATCCTGGAGTCTTAACAGGCACGAAAAGCCCTGAACCAGCATTTTAACCTCACTCCCCTCTGCCCCCATTTTTTCCCTGCCCTTGTCAGAGTTCAGTTCTGTTGGCGAGGAGAGAAAAAAAATCACATTCTGCCCATGAATCATGGTTGCCCTCTCGCTGGCCTTTAGTCTCATCCCCTGTAATGTTCCATCTCAGAACACACACACACACACACACACAAAAGGTGTTTTCCAAAGCAGGTGATAAAAATCCCCCCTCCCCTTTTATTTTTCCTAAAAGCAGACCAGCGCACGTTAATAGGGAAAGGACAGCAGATCAAGAATAGCAAAACCAGTTCACAGGTCGGTGCGGTGGTTGCCAGGCTGACTTGGCTAAATAGTAACCCAGGGCATTGCTTCCGTGATGGAAGACATGACAGCCTCTGGAGGAAGTGAGCTGGAAGAGACGTTCAAGCAGTCGTCAGGCTTATCTCTCCACTAAAACAAACATTTCCGAAGCCACAACTTCAGGTTATTTCCGATTGCTCTACGTTATGTAAGTCATTTCAAGAACGAAGCTGAGTGTCAAGCAGCAGGAGGAAATAGTAGCGCGTAGTCAGCCAGGTCCTCCTGCTAGCAAGGGGACTGATGTAATGGGCAGAAGGAATAACCTTGAGGAACAGGAAGAAGTATCTCAAAACCAAGACAAGGATCAGATCGGAGAAATAGGAGTCCAAAGCAGAAATGTAGTTTAAGGGCTGCCATAGCGAAGGGTGTGTGTGTGTGTCAAGCTATTCTCCAAAGCACTTGAAGGCAAGGCAAGAAGCAATGGATGGAAACTCATCAAGGAGAGAGAGAAGCAACTTAGAACTAAGGAGAAATTTCTTGACAGTTAGAACAATGAATCAGTGGAACAACTTGCCTCCAGAAGTTGTGAATGCTCCAACACTGGAAGTTTTTAAAAAGATGTTGGATAACCATTTGTCTGAAATGGTATAGGGTTTCCTGTTTGGGCAGGGAGTTCCTTCCAATGCAGCTACTCTGTTAAGAAAATATGACTGTCCTTAGATCTCATGAAGCTAAAGGGAGAGAGGGGGCAACATACTTAGACTTACAATATTATAACCTTAAAATAAAAGCAGTAGCTTACATGTCTTTGCTTTTCAGGTTAGATCCCCCTGACACTTATATCCATCCCATGACAACCTGTGGCCCTCAACAGTGCTTGCATCTTTTGGCTTAAATGCAAAGCCAGGCCCAATGGCAGCTGGGATCTTTCCACCCTGAACTGCTCAGAAGCCAGGGAAGTAGAAATTGGATGGGATATCAGGGAAAGAGAGGAGAAAGGGGCAGCAAGGGAAGCCAGAGCTGTAAATGTTATAAACCAGGGGTCTTCAAACTTGACAGCTTTAAGACTTGTGGACTTCAACTCCCAGATTTCCTCCTCCAGTCATGTTAGCTCAGGAATTCTGGGAGTTGAAGTCCACAAGTCTTTAACTTGCCAAGTTTGAAGACCCTTGTTATAAATGAATAGACAGACGAGCAGAAAAGGATGAAGTGGCACTAGAATGAGGCAGTCCTATTGCATTCCTCATTGCTTTGACAGAAACAGGAGGAGAAAGAGGAGAAGGAAAGAGAAGAGCTGCTAAGGGAAGTGAAACAAGAACTTGGTCCCGGGAAAGTGGACAATATGAGAAAGACACTCCAAGTAGCCTTGCCTTGATTCTCTTTGGCATAAGATGAGGTGAAAGAAACACTGAGCAGCTTTCAAGGTTTTCCTATTATTTCCCAGCACAATATAGTAACATTTCTGGAGTCCTTGTGGTGTCTGTTTCCTGACCAGGTTTACAAAAATATCCTTAGAATAACAACCCACCATCTTGGCACTTTCCTGGGACACCCAGGTTTTCCCTGTCAGGATGGGCAACAATTTTCAGGCAAACATTTGCTTGAAATCTTGGAGATCCACTGTGAGTGGTTGCAAGCCGGCAAGCCTTGGTCATAGTTAGGCTTGTTTATAAGACGGTATACGCCGTATGATCTTGGGGAGGGAGCAGCTTGCGGTAAAATCCCCCCTGACCATTATTGGTGTGAAAGCAAGCCTCAATGAACAGGCATCTATTCATCACTTAGACATCAGCGTCTTAAGACACGTGCCTCTCCACACAGCTGTAACTTTCACATCCTTGACAGGGTCCCCCTTTTCACTAAACCTGTCTGCAAATTTCACACAGATTGAGAAGACACAGTATAGATCCCTCCCCACCCCATCCCTTACCTACCAACACAGAAAAATGTTAACAGGTTTCACTAGGCATTTCGTTTCTTTTTTAAACTCCTACTTCCCTTAAAACGCTAAGAAGTTACAGCCTGAAATTATTACCTAACAGATGAAGGGACCTTGGAGGTCATCTAGTCCAACCCACACCCCAGAAGGAGACCCTACACCATTTGTGACAGAGGGCAGTCCAGTCTCTTCTTGAAAGCTTCAAGTGATGAAGCTCCCAGAACTTCAGAAGGCAACTTCTGTTCCATTGGTTGGTTGTCCTCACTGTCAGAAAATTTCTCCTTATTTCCATATTGAATCTCTCCTTGTTCAGTTTCCATCCTTTATTCCTTGTCTGGCCTTCAGGTGCTTTAGAAAATAGCTTGACCCCCTCCTCCTCTCTGTGGCAGTCCCTCAAATATTGGAAGACTGCTATCATGTCTCCCCTGGTCCTTCTCTTCACTAGACTAGCCATGCCCAGTTCCTGCAACCGTACATCGTATGTTTTAGCCTCCAGTCCCTTCATCATCCTGGTTGCTCTTGTTGGGCTACAAGAGATAAGAAGAGGACCTGCTGGGTAGAAACTCTGGAGCTTGGCTCATATGAGGTTAAGATGGCCTACAAATTGCTTGCTTTGAGTAAGGTTGCCAAGACAGTCCTTTTCTGCTGTGTGTTTAAGGTCTACAATGTCATTTTGCTGGGCTGTTGATGATTTTTATGTAATTTAAAGAGTTGGGAGGGACCTTATAGGCCATCTAGTCCAACCCCTCACCCAAGCAGGAGACCCTACACCTTTCAGTGATGAAGCTCCCACAACTTCCAAAGGCAACTTCCGTTCCATGGGTTGGTTGTTCTCACTGTCGGAAAATTTCTCTTTGTTTCCAGGTTGAATCTCTCCTTGTTCAAGTTTCCATCCATTATTCCTTGTCTGGCTTTCAGATGCTTTGGAAAACAGGTTGACCCCATTCCTCTTTGTGGCAGCCCCTCAAATATTGGAAACAACAATACCTAGAAAACAACCGTACAGGTAGTCCTTGACTTACAACAGTTCTTTTAGTGACACGGCACTGTTCTGACCCAAACCCTTTTCCAATAAAACAAACACAAACCAAAGGGAACTTTTAATGATTCTTATGAATCCCCAGTTAAAAGGCTGCTGCAAATTAATTAACTTTGATAAGCACGAACCTCGCCAAAACTGTATGAGTCTGCCAAGAATAACAGATAAGGTTACCTAGAAATACTTTACAACACAAGAATCTTCAAATACCAACTAAGATACTGCAATGTCCATGAGGCTGGAGTTTCAAAATGTCTTTGCTTCCTGCAAAGAACATTCGATTCACAGCTGGCTTTTATCTTCTTGAAGGAGGGGCCATTACTTTGCAGCCTTACTCCTGAGTCACCCGTGCTGCTGCAGCTGCTCTTTCCTGCGGGCAGCCCTGCGCGCACGCGCCCTTGGCATAGGCTCCTTGGGAACCTCCTCATCACTGCTGCCAGCCCCCACAATCTCTGAAGACAGCAGTCCACTCCCTGATGGTTGTGGCCCCTCATCTGAGTCCTCGCTCTCCTCAGCCATCCACACCTGCTGCCGGCTAACCACAACAGGCACTGAAAAAAAGTGACTTATGACTGTTTGTCGCACTCAGAACTGTAGCAGCCTCTCCAGGGTTGCGTGATCAAAATTCGGACGCTTGGCAACTGATTCATACTTATGCCGGTTGCAGCGCCCCAGGATCACGTGGTTCCCCTTTTGCGATCTTCAGCAAAGGGAACTTGGAAGCCCGATTCATTGAACAACCATGTTACTAGCTGAACAACTGCAGTGATTCACTTAATAACCGTGGCAAAAAAGGCCATAAAATGGGACAAATTCACTGAACCATCTCACTAAGCAACATAAACATTGGGCTCAATTGCAGTGGTATGTCAGGGATTACTTGCCATCATAAACAAAGGCATAATATAGAAAGAAATGTTAAAAACCACTTCAAACTGCAATCGGAGGAATACCCTTTTGCCGGGTTTCTCAACCTTGGCAACTTTGAAGAGGTGTGGACTTCAACTCCCAGAATTCCCCAGCCAGTTTGGCTTGTGGGAGTTGAAGTCCACACATCTCTTCGAGCTGTCAAGGTTGGGAAACACTGCCCTTTTGGATTTTCCCTTGCCTGTGTAAAACAAACTGTTGAGCAAGTGTTGGAAATTAAAAACCCATCCCTCTCCTAGAAAAATGAAATATTTTAGGATATATTTAAAAAGCAGAATATTTCCCCTAAAAGAGAAGTAGAAACTCAGAGATGCAGAAACTCAGCCGCCCTCCCACCTTTGTTAATGGACCATTAAGTCCTGGGGCAGTCTATTCTACATAACAAAGATCTACCTCCTTCAGGCAGAGCCATTGCATTGCATTACCCACAAAGTTTCAACCAAACTTAGCACACAGACAACCTACAAAGCTAGCTATGACCTCTGACAGCAACCAATCAGAATACTCTTCCTGTGCCCCGGGAAGTCCAAGGCCCAGAGAAGGCATAAAACCCAAGGACTCTCAGCATCTCTTCCCTTTTTCTGCCCAGGAGGAACCCATCCTGTTCATGAATAAACCACTTTCCAAGTGGCTTCCATGTTTCCAATGTCTTTTCCCCCATTTGGAACTGAATCAGAGGTGGGTATTCAGCAGGTTCTGACCAGTTCTGGAGAACCAGTAGTGGAAATTTTGAGTAGTTCGGAGAACCAGCAAATACCACCTCTGACTGGCCCCGCCCCCATCTATTCTCCCCCTCCCAAGTCCCAGCTGATTGGCTGGGTCTTCTTTTGTTGCCCTGCACAGGAGAACGGAGCTGGAAAGCAGGTTAGTGGGGTGGGGAGGGAATGGGGATTTTGCAGTAACCTTCCCCTTCCATGCCCACCAAGCCACACCCACAGAACTGGTAGTAAAAATTTTTGAATCCCACTACTGAACTGAACCCAGAAATGTATTTCTTCCAACACAAGGAGAAAATGCTATCCTCTTGCAGAAGGAAGAATTAAAGTTCAGCATTAAGGGTCTTCCAGCCTGCAGATCAACACGTTGATCCCCCTCCCCATTTCTTAAACACCGCCTTTTTTTGCAAGACCCCATTCTTCCTCCGTTCTAGGCTGCCTCTTACCTCTTTCTGGAGATCGCTGCATGCCAGGGAGCCGGGGAAGGATAAATAAATAACCAAATGGCAAGAAATCAAAGTGACATCTGAGCTAGAGTTACATTCCCGGTAATAACTTGCTGTAAATCACACTGGGTGTGGAGGGCCCATCATTCTTCTCCACGGACGTCTTCTGCTGCGATACTGGAATTTGGAGTCATGAAGTGAAATGGATTGGAAAGGTGCAGACAGATGATCAGGAATATTTCATACAGGTGAGGAGGAACACATGGAAGGCAAAGGGGTAGCCTTCTGCAGACCCAGCCATAGGGATCCAGGGCCTCAGTTGGAGAGATAGTTTTATAGGTAGCCCCTGAATCACAACGGCTCATTTAGTGACTGTTCAAAGTTACAACAGCACTGCAAACGTGACTTATGACCATTTTGCACATTTACGACCGTTGCAGCATCCCCATCATCATGTGATCAAACATTGAGATGCTTAGCATCTTATGTGTCCAGGGATCATGGGATTCCCCTACTGCAAAAACCAGATTCGCTTAACAACCAGAATACTACCGTAACAAGTGCCGTGATTCATTTAACAACCGGGGCAAGACAGGCCGTCAAATGGGGCAAAACCCACTCAACAAATCTTTCACTTAGCCGTTCTTACAATGCATCCTTCAAACCGTGCCCAGGTTCCAATGTGGACAGATGGTCTGGCTCTGCTCAACAGCTAAATGTTTTTACAGATTAACAGAGTTGGAAGGGGCCTGGTAGGTCATCTAGTCCAACCCTCCACCCAAGAAGGAGACCCTACACCATTTGTGACAGAGGGCAGTCCAGTCTCTTCTTGAAAGCTTCAAGTGATGAAGCTCCCAGAACTTCCAAAGGCAACTTCTGTTCCATGGGTTGATTGACCTCACTGTCAGAAAGTTTCTCCTTATTTCCAGGCTGAATCTCTCCTTGTTCAGTTTCCATCCATTATTCCTTGTCTTCGGGAGCTATAGAAAATAGCTTGACCCCTTCCGCTCTGTGGCAGCCCCTCAAATATTGGAAGACAGCTATCCTGTCTCCCCTGGTCCTTCTCTTCACTAGACTAGCCAGGCCCAGTTCCTGTAACCATTGTTGATATGTTTTAGCCTCCAGTCTCCCCATCATCCTGGTTGCTCTTCTCTGCACTTTTTCTAGAGTCTCAACATCTTTGTTATAGTGTGGTGACCAAAACTGGATGCAGTATATTCCTCAGGGACTTTAGGAATCTGGTTTGTTGGAATTCTGAATTGGGCAAGGGAAGGGAGGAGGAACCCCCTGGCCCTGCTAGCTGAGAATGATGGGGATGATAGTCCGGTTTTACCCGAAAGACACCTGGAGGGAGACAGCCGCATCTGAAAGACGTTTGTTTCGTTCTGTTTTCAGCGGGGGGGTTAAAATATTTCTGTCTGAAAAGAGCTCAGCTGCAGATGCCAGGGGGACTTTTTAGCACTTTAAATGTCACGATGGTAAGTAAAAATAAAGCCATCCTGCGGCTCCTGAAAGACCAGATCGTTTTAAAGTGCTTAAAGCAGGGTTTCTCAACCGCGCCAGCTGGAAGATTTATGGACTTCAACTCCCAGAATTCCCCAGCCAGGGTATGCTGGGAGTTGAAGTCCACATCGTTTTTGAGCTGCCAAGGTGAAGAACATTGCCTTAAGGCTTATTTCCAATGTCCTTTAATTTACTGTTGTTGTTGGGGTTTTTTTGGCTCAAAAAAGAAAGGGTTACAAAAACACAAATCACTCGAGACACTCATTTAACTGATGAACTTTGCTGCCTGGCATGAAAAGCAGCCCTCTCTGTGGTCATGTCAAGTGCTCCACCACACTTTCCATAGATAGAGCCTGAGGCAATTGTCCTCACTATTATCCTCTAAGGCAGGGCTCTTCAAACTTGGCAGTTTTAAGATTAGTGGACTTCCAACTCCCAGAATTCCTCATCCAGTCATGTTAGCTCAGGAATTCTGGGAGTTGAAGTCCACAAGTCTTAAAACTGCCAAGTTTGAAGAGCCTTGCTTTAAGGCAGGGGTCTCCAGGAGCCTTGGCAACTTTAAGACTTGTGGACTTCAGCTCCCAGAATTCCTCAGCCAGCAAAACTGACTGAGGAATTGTGGGAGTTGAAGTCCACAAGTCTTAAAGTTGCCAAATTGGGAGACCCCTGCTCTAAGGCACAGTACAAGATCAATTATAAATAAATATATATATATATATATTATTTTTTACAAATGGGTTATAATTTTACAAAGGGTGCTTTGTTGCCCATGGAAAGACAGGATGGAAATGTTTTAGCTAAACAACAGGGATGGCTCAATAGAAGACCCTCCTCGTTCAACGACAGAGTAGCTGTGAGCTCTAAGTAGCCCTTGACTTACAACCCTTTCCTCAAAAGAACATTCCATTTCTACATAGAACAGAATAACTGAGTTGGAAGGGACCTTGGAGGTCTTCTAGTCCAACCCCCTGCCTAGGAAGGAAATCCTACACCACTTCAGGCAAATGGTTATCCAATCTCTTCTTAAAAACTTCCAGTGTTGGAGCATTCACAACTTCTGGAGGCAAGTTGTTCCACTGGTTAATTGCTCTGTCAGGAAATTTCTCCTTAGTTCTAAGTTGCTGTTCTTGAGAAGTTTCCATCCATTGCTTCTTGTCCTGCCCAAACTCTCTTCTTTGCGGTGAAAGATATTGAGATATTGAAACGCTGATATTATGTCACCCCTAGTCATCAAACTAGACATACCCAATTCCAGCAACTGTTTTTTGTTGCTCTTCTCTGCACTCTTTTTAGAGTCTTAACCTCTTTTTACACCATGGTGACTAAAACTAGATGCAGTATTCAAAGTGTGGCCTCACCAAGGCAATATAAACTGGTGTTAATAAAGTGGCATTATTAAAGTGGTATTTGTTTAGTAGCCATTTGAGATTACATCAGAACTGGAAAAAAAATGACTTATGGCTGGTCTTTGCATTTACGACCTCTGCAGGATCCACCCATCATGTGATCGAAATTCAGGCACTTGGCAAAAAGGCCCATATCTACAACAGTTGTCATATCCCAGGGCTATGTGATTACCCTTTGTGACCTTCTCAGCTGGCTTCCCACAAGCAAAGTCAATGGGGGAGCTGGTTTCCCTTAACGACCGTGTGATTCACTTAACAACCAGGGCAAGAAAGGTGCAACTCGGTTAACGATGACCATGCTTAGCACGAGACAATTATGGCCGTATGTCGAGGGCTACCTGTCCTGTACATTAGAGCGAGACTTCCTGGAATCAAAGAGCCCCCGGAGGAAGAACACATACACCTGTGCTCACCTTGATAGGCCCTTGGCTTCATCAGCCAAGAGGGAACCTTCTGGAAGAGATCAAAATGGATCTCTGCATTCAACAGAAACCACAGCCTGTTAACAGGGACCCCCGCATCAGGTGATGCACTTGGTCTAATATTTTATGAATGCCATTTTAAAATAAATAATAAAATAATAAAATAAAATTCTGGAAGTAGATGTGGAGAATCATCTCCGTCCTTGGGAAGATTTCATGAGAGAGCATCGTAAGTGTATTAATCTTGCTCGCTTGGGGGTGGGGGCAGAAGACAGGCGGGGAGGCAGTGTCTGCAACGCAGCACATCAAATTAGATCTCCTAAAAGAGGATTCAGTGACTTAAGAAGGATAAGAAAAGCTGAGCTCAGGACGTAAAATCCCTCCCAGCTGGCGGAGGGGCGAGTCTTCTAAAACCAACGGTAGTTTTGCTTGAAGCGACTGGTGGGGACCCCCTTCCTCCCCCGCTTGCTTCAGGAATCCCCCGGAAATCACCGACCGGCTGTCCGCAAAAAAGCCGCCCTTGCAAAGCCCCCCCCCTCCCTTGCGTGGGCCGCCAGCAGCGTCCCCCGAGACTCAGGGTTGCCCCCTAAGCGCAACTCGGGACATTCCTGGGCAAGCCGTCGGAGGGGGTGCGGCCGGTGGGGATTCCGGTTAGCCAGCGGGCCGCGACCGCCAAGGAAGCGACCGATTGGGCCTCCCCTTCGCCTCTTGAGTGGTGCTCCCATCCCTCCCTCCACACGCGAGCCAGACCAAGCGTGGCCCGCCCACGCCCGCGCGTAGCATGGAATCCCCAACGACGCATCAGTGGGAAAGCCCCCTCGGACATTCTTCCTTGTTCGAAGGTAGAAGCTGCCGGGTGATTGCTAAACTTTGGACTTGGCCAGATTCAGGATCTTGGGCAGTGAGGATAGCCCCACTCTGCCTCTGGCCTCCCCTCCCCAGCCCTTCCCCATCACTGGTTCCCCCCCAGAGGTCTGTGGAGGCTCTCAGCCATCCAGGGTGTCCCCAAGTTGCTTTTCTTTCTTCTTTTTGCAATAAAAAAGGCAACTGGACTTTCTTTGTTTTTCCTTCAAAGGCTTTCGCTTCTCATCCCAGAAGCTTCTTCAGTTTTGACCATTTGACTATAAGAACTGAATGTTGACTGTTGCACTGCAAGAACCGAAGAAGCTTCCCTAATGAGAAGCGAAACGCCTTCAAGCAAAAAGCACAAAGTCCAGTCGCCTTTTGAAAAAGCACCTTTGGTTCCCCTAACTGAACCTCAGGGGGAAAAAGTCTGGAGATTCTCAGTCATCCAGGCAATCCAAAGGCAAAAGGTTTCAAAAGGTTTTCTCTCCCCCCCCCAACAACCCAAGGGGGGGAAATATAGTCTAGTTGCCTTTTAAAAAAAAAACACCTTTGACTGAGTGAACCTCCGGACAATCTCTGTTTTCACCTCCCCTTCTCTTCTCCCTCCCCCTCCCTTCACAGGTCCTTTTTCTATATCTCATCCTGTCCTAAAAGTTGCCAACTGATCAAGAAATAAAAGGAAACGCTCCTGTGCTGTGAGGGTCTCTTCTGACCCTACTAGCAATGCTTCACACATGGATTCCTGGGTAGGCAGCGTTTTCCAGCCCGCCAACAGGACATGGCTAAATTCCCAGGAACCGAAGGGTGAGATACACAGACAGATTCTTACTACCAAAAAGAAAGTCCATTTGCTCCATTTCCTGACTTCTACAAATTAAATATCCCCTCCCCACATGAGCCCTACAGAGCCCCTAGGAAAAGAAGGGGATAAATTAATATCTTCTGTTTTTAAAGATGGAAGGGAAACAACAATAAGTGTATAAATATGATTAATCATAATTTGCGCCTTGGCAGGACAATGGCTTTGCTTCAGGTTCTAATCAAAAACCGTGCAGCTATGACCAACTAATCATTTTAGGCAATGATGGCTTAGATGGTGCACTTAGGAGAGAGCATTTAAATTTTCGAGCACAGAAGTGTTTCTCTCTTGGCATTTTAAAAAAATTCTGTAGCAACATAGCATTCCAAAATAAATAAATACATACATACATAAAAAGGCTGGATCTAAATAACCCTTTCTCCTGCTTCTGATTTCTGGAGAGCAGTGGGCTGTGGTTCCCAAATTATTTCTTTCCTCCCTTGGGGTTGACAAGTACACTGGGCACAGCGATTAATGATGGGCATTGGGATGAGTGCATGTTGGGAGGCGTGCAGAAGACTACAATCCAAGCTAAGCAACAGCTGGCAGTGCAGGGGAAAAAAATCCAACATTCCTTTTGCCCAAAGCAAAAATCAATGAACTGCAGATTGAAGAACTTTATTGCCAGCGGTTTTTTTGGGTTTTTTGGGCCCGCTGTTTTGATCTTAAACAATATTCTCATTCACAGGAGGTTAGCCTATTCAAATGACAACGTTCAATGCACTTACGGATAAAGTAAACCCAACTGGAACAGAATGGGCCTTGCTCCAGAGTATTATATATGTTTGACAATGTGCGGTAGAGTTTGACTATGTCCAGGTCAGAGAGAGTGGGAAGGAAGAAAAAAAAAACCCTTTCACCAGCTGATTAATATTTGATAGGCTGATATTAGAGGCAGAAGACTGAATCCATTAAAAAGATATTTCAGCCCTGGATGAAATTCCTTCGGAGGCCAAGAGTCGCTTTAGGAAAAATGAGAATTGGAATATCACATAAAACCCCAAAGGCGTTTGGGCTGAGATGTAGGTTCTTCTCTGCTCTCCATCACAATTTTGTGAAAGCATTCCGTGGAAGACATCTTGCAATCTGCCTGGGTAGACCAACATCCCACTAGGGCTGTGTTTTTCAAACTTGGCCACTTTTAAAATGCGAGGACTTCGAACTCCCAGAATTCTCCAGCCAGCAGTATTGCCTGGGGGAAATTTTGGGAGTCTAATAAGTCTGTCCGTCTTAAAGTTGCCAGGTTTTTTAAAAAAACAAACCAACACTGCATTGCTGCTTCAAACCAAATAGCCATAGCACTTAGACTTATATACCGCTTCACAGTGCTTCACAGCCCTCTCTAAGTGGTTTATAGAGCCAGTGTATTGTCATCCCCCCCAACAAACAATTTGGGTTCTCAAATGCTGACGATAATGACTTTTTTCTTCTTCAAACAGGCCCAAAGTTCAGCTAAAAGGGCTCTTGGCTGAGACTAGAGAAATCTGCTTGCAATTGCAGCTGCACCCAGACAGAAACACCACCAGGAAACCAAACAACAACTACATAATTACAGAGAGAACTTCAGCTGCAGCTCTGAGCGAGGCTGAATACTTTCTGTGCTCCGTTCTAACGGAGAACCAGACATTTCCATCGCTTAGGAATGCATACCAATCTGGCCGGGCACTTTGGGGAAAACCAAAATCTTTCGCCTACCTTTTGGAAATCTCATTCCCATCTCTAGCCCTCGTGGGGCACCAGAGTTACTGCTGTACTCCGCCACCTTCCTCCACGGTGTCTTAAGTCAATGTGCAGTTCTGACAAAAGCACGCTTGAATTTTATCAGGAGGAAGCCGAGCTGTCGTTTATACCAGGGAGAGGAAGTGCTTGTACAGCCCTTTGGGAAGACCCATGCCCCTCCCACTACTAACAAGCTGCTTGGAACCGTAGCCTGCAGGGCAGGTGACTCACCGAAGCATCTTTGGCACAGATAACAATGCGGTGCATGGGCTAGTGAGGAAAGAAATGTTCGATTTCCAGAATTTCAAAACCAGTGGCTTTGTTTCTCTTTGTAGTTTTGGAGTTAGTGATGTCAAGGTTTGTACTCTGAGAGGACTCTCTCACTGGCATGGATTCTACCGGTTGGAGGTGATGGTGATTAGTAACTGGAGGACATTGGGTGGAGACAGAATGGGTAGCAATCAGTGGTGGGATTCAAAATTTTTTACTACCGGTTCTGTGGGAATGGCTTGGTGGGTGTGGCAGAGGAAGGATACTGCAAAATCCCCATTCTCTCCCCACTCCTGGGGGAAAGATTCTGTAAAACCCCCATTCCCTCCCCAGCCCACCAACCTGCTTCCCAGCTCCATTCGCCTGTGCAGGGCAACAAAAGAAGACCCAGCCTTTCAGCTGGGACTCAAAGAGCCTTGGTGGTGCAGGCTGTTAAATGCCTAGCACTTAAGTTCCAGCTGCCTGCAATTAGTGCAGGCTCGAATCCCACCAGGCTCAAGGTTGACTCAGCCTTCCATCCTCTCGTGGTTGGTAAATTGAGGACCCAAGATTGTTGGGGGCAATAAGCTGACTTTGTAAAAATGCCGCTTAGTAATAAGCAGGCATATACAATGGAATGAAGGCTATTGCTGAGCGCATTGGGTTGTGCTCCAAAAAATTGTAAGCCGCCCTGAGTCTCCGGAGAAGGGCGGCATATAAATGTGAATAAAAAAAAAGGGCGGGGGGGAGGCAGAGAATAGATGGGGTGGGGCCAGTCAGAGGTGGTATTTGCTGGTCCTCTGAACTACTCAAAATTTCCGCTACCGTTTCTCCAGAACTGGTCAGAACTTGCTGAATACCACCTCTGGTAGCAATGACAAACCATAATTAAAGCAGGAGATTGGCTTCTTCTTGTATGGAGATGCCTACGCCAGAACGATTCTCTAGCTTCCAAATTGCTCTATTAAATATTTCCCAATGCACAGAGATCTTCAACTATCTTCTAACTTAACAGTTTCAAACTTTTGTTTTTCTCCCACGGGGAAAATAAACACAGGGTCTCATTGGACTCCTCTCTTCCAAACATCTTTGCTGGATAGTTCGTTCACACACACGTACAGGGGATCTTAAATCATTTTCCTATTCAATGGCTTTTACACGTTTTTCCTCCTGGGAGCAAATAAATTGGGCGTCTCTTTAGACTCTTTTCCAAATGGCCCTGTTGGATATTTGGTTTGCCTGGACAAGAGGTTCCCAGCTTTGTTCTACTTCATCAACTGTGTGTTCAAAATAAACCAATAACATTTAAACCTACATACATAACAGTTTTGTTGGCATATTCAATCAAGCTTCTTTGCTGTTCCATAAATGAGTAAAATACGAAATCCCACATGGTGTTGGAGAAATATCCATCTGGTTCAGTTCCAAGCAGGGAGAAAGACACTGGAAACATGGAGGCTGATTGGAGGGATGTTTATTGATGGACAGGATCACATGAGTTTGAGGTCCTGGGCAGCTCACCACATGGAGTTAGAGAGAGAGAGAGGAGGGAGGGAGGGAGGAGAGAGAGAGCACTTCCTGTTCCTGTGCAAGAAATGTATTCTATTGGCTGCTGTCAGACTCCCATGGGGCTATGCAGGGGTCATCATAGCTGAGGTTGTCTGAGCTCCCAGGTTTGGTTGAAGCCTGGAGGGAGATGAAATGCAGTGTGGTTTTACAGTGCAGTGAGCTCTGCTGATAGATAGTCCTATTATGTCCTGGAGGGTCATGTCTCAATCCCATCCAGAGGTGGGCTTCAAAAATTTTAGCAGAGTTCTCTGCCTGGTTGCTGAGTGGGCGTGGTCATGGTAGGTGTGGCCTAGTCAGCCTCCTGCATCATGGGGGGGGGGCATTTTTGCCCACCCTGGGCTCCGGAGGCTTCCCTTGAACCTCTAGGAGAGTTAAAATGGCCTCCCCAGGCTCCGGAGGCTCTCTGGAAGCCAGAAATGGGCCCATTTTCGGCCTTTCCAAACTTCTGGGAGGCCATTTGTCACCCTCCCTGAGCCTCCATGCATGCTTTGCACTTACCTGCATCCAAAACGGGCCGTGTGGGGACTCCTGGGAGGGGCGGGGTGGGGTGGGCGGGGCCAGCCAGGAGTGGGATTTGGGGGTTTTCCGAACTACGCAGAATCTTAGCTAGGGGCTCTCCCGAACCCATGCAAACCCCCAGCAGCCCACCCCATGTTCCCATCACCCTGGAGCTAAAAGTCTTTTATTTTGTTGATAGGCTGGCCCAGTTCTTCTCAATGGGCAGCAAATATCTGCTGTGGGCAGGGAGCTCTTGAGTTTCTGTCCTTAGAAACATGTTTCTCCTTTAGGGAAAGTATAACATTCTGCCTTTTTTTAACATTTTCTAAAATATTTCATTCTTCTAAGTGCGGTGGGAGCTAACTTTGTACAGTGGGAATAATACTACAAGGACGTCAAGAAAGGTGGTAAAATGAGGCAAAACTCCCTTAAGAAATGTCTTGGTTAGCAACATAAATTTTGAGCTGAATTGTGGTCGTAAGTGGAGGACCACCTGTGCTTATGAAGAGAATAAAGGACAATATTTGTAGCTCAGAGTGGAAATGTGGGGTCCTCGTTGCTCTCTGAGCTTGCTTGTTTTCTTGCAGACGTTTCATTACCCAAACTAGGTAAGATCATCCCTGCTGGTCCTGTTAATGTTACCTAGTGTTACCTAGTTTGAGTAATGAAATGTCCGCAAGAAAACAAACAAGCTCAGAGAGCACCTGTTCTGACTTGGCCCCCAAACATGACAAGCACACTGTTTTTAACTAAATGTCCCCTTTATTAGGAGTGCCAGCAACCCCGGCAAACCCCAGTCTTTCTCTCTCTCCCTCTCCCTCCTCTCTCTCTCTCCCTCTCTCCCTCTTCCTCCCTCCCCTCTCCCTCCTCCTCCCCCTCTCTCCCTCTCTCCCTCCCACCCGCTCCCTCTCCCTCCTTCCCTCTCTCCCCCTCCCTCCCCCTCTCCCTCTCCCTCTCTCCCCCTATCTCCCTTTCCCTCCTGCCCTCCCTCCCTCCCTCCCCTTTCTCTCCAGGCTAACGAAGTGTCTAAGTGCCTGTGGAAAGCGAAGCTTACTCCCGTTCCCCCTGAAATGGCTCCAACACACCAGGAGTCTCTCTCTCTCTCTACCCACACTTGTAACAGAAGTCTTGGCAAGGTGAGCTCGCTCTTTTTCCAGCAGCAGACACACACACACACACACACACACACACACACAGAGGCTCCGAAGGCGCGCTCGACTCTCAGCGCCACAGCTTCCAAACAAGGATTCTAATACAGTCCCAGACAGGATTCAGAGGTTCGGACTATCAGTGGCTGACTGACAGGGAGATGAATAGTTGTCTGCCACACCTATTCATTTCCACCCCCTGCCTTTTATTCCCAGAGGCAGAGTGAGGCTTAGCCAGCAGCGGTGGCTCTTCTGTCCTGAGGACCTGCCCATAGCTTCCCTCTGCTCTCCTCTCCTCTGTCTTCTGCGCATCCACGTGTCAGGCACGGAAACCAGCTGTTCCTCCTCTTCCTCATCAGCCATCTCCAGACATGGGGGCTGTTGACTCTCCATCTGAGGGCTGATGGACGGCCCAGGCTCCGCGTCTGTCTCTATCTCTGCCAGCTCCATTTCCTCTTCCCCCTCAGAGCTCTCAGGTTGCCTTGATGCTGGCCTCGACCCACTCTGCTTCCTCATCTGATTTGGCTGTTGGAGGGGCCAGTGGCCGATAGGCCACAACAACACCAAGGCCCCCTGGTATAAAAGAATGCCTCCAGAGATAGAATTCAAAACAACCATATGGGATCCTGGTTAATTTGTTAGATTTTGACTGTGGAGACTAAGGTCCAAGTCTAGCCTCAGCTATGAAAGTTGGCTGTTGATCTCTCATGGCTCCAAAAGTGGTTATTCTGAGGGAAAAATAGAGAAGTACTGTCATGCCCTTGTTAGAGTCGGACTCTGAGGGAGAGCAGGAACAGCCGACAGGGAATGGAGGTTGTGGAGGAGGCTGGGGAAGGGCAGAGGCTGGCTGGGCAGTCAGAGGAAGAACCAGGCCCATCCCCTCTGCATCCTAGGACATGCAGGGAGGAACGAAGAAGGAAACAACTTGGCTTACGAGAGAGGAAGTGGCCATGATCCCCCTCATTGGTGGCAGCTGGGGAGAATAGTATATAAGAGAGATGGTTAAAACACAGCGTTGCCAGAAGCAAAGCATGTTTTATTTTGGGCTGAAGTTATCTTGGTTGGCATCCTTCCAACAGACTGTGCCTTGTTATGTTCTTGAAGTTGGTAATTGCTTATCCTGGTCTGCTGTGGAATTTCCTTCATTGTAGTTTGTTTTGGGTTTTTTATTTCACCTCTATCTGCTCAATAAGTTCGGACTGTATTGCTTTCTTTTGAAGACTATTTTTGACTAAGTTTTATCTCCAAGTGAAAATTACTGAACAGTGGGGCCAGGTTGGAGGCATTAAAAGACATTTATTTACGTTTTGGATTTTATTATGTTTGTGTTACACTCCGGGTCATCATATGTACATCTCTTTGATGTCCTGGAGGAAAAGCAGTCTAACAAATAATCCGTGACTCTTTAGCAAACTGTCTGGTCTTAGATGTGAACCTGCCTTCGGAGCAACAAGGAGAACGGACGTATGCAAAGGTACAGGACACAAAGCACAAAGTGTCAGGATTCTGGCAGTTACCCCAATTAAATCATGAGTCTTAAGCCAAACTTCCAAAACTTCAAAAGGATTTATTGGGAGTTAACATGTCCGGCACGGCCTGGGTGTAGCTGACTCTGAGGCACATCATTCATTGTCACCCTTGACTCTGGTTTCCTCCCCACCCCCTGGGTGTATCGTAATTCATATTCTCCAGTGAGACACATCCATAGCCAAGAGTCATCAATCATGCTCTCCAGTTAAAATTTTGCATGGCAGAAACTTCAATCACCTAGTCAGTATCTTTGAAAAACTATTTATGGAATGCACTTTCGATTTCCAAGCTGCCTCACTGCTCTTTCAACCCCCTTTCCCTCCCTCTCTTTCTGTTGGCAACTCTAAAAAGACCATAGAAATATTTTATGAGTTGACACTCTTGCTAAATTAACTATAGGCTCCCTTTTTGAACATCTGTATTCCTTAATAAGCCAGGACTAAATCAGATGGCAGATATTTTGACACACTGTAAAATCTACAGAGGGTCCATGAAAGGGTTGACGAAAGACGTTTGCTGAGCTCGCATGGCATATAATCTCAACAAAGAGAAACCTGCAATGGCTTATCAGAAGGTCTTAGTTTAGTCATGCTTTGATGATGGCTAAAATCTCAGAAGACACTCAAATGATAAATCCCTCAACCCTATTTTAGCCTAGACTGGCAGGTGGTAGAAACCCAGCCTAATGTATTTCAATTTAATAACATTTATTTCCTTCCCTTGAGTGGAGATATCGGCTAGAAACCTAAAGCTGTGTTATGAAATGGCTTTTCTTCTCCAGAAATGGAAGATCAAGAACAAGGGAAACACAGGCATTTCCAACTATGCTGTACCATTTAATGTTTACTCCTAACGGAACCGATGAATTACAGTTTGAGCAACTCTAATCTTATTTTAGGCTGCGAAAGCTAAGGCTGCAAACATTTAGATGCACAATGGGGAAGGGTAAGTGATGTCTGCTGCCCTCTGCCAATCTATCTACTGACCTCACCCCTTGCCTAAGAGGTCTGTAAGAGGGCGTGCATAAGTGCACCAACGTGCCTACCGTCCCTGTCCTATTGTTGCTTTTATTTTTCTTATATGTATTCATTTTATGTGTTCACAACTATGTTTATCCTTATACTTATTATCTTGTAAGCGATTGACAAAATAAATAAATAAAATAAATAAATAAATATCTGGAATTTTGTAGCCCTGACCAAATTCTGGTACCCTGTTTATTTGGACTTGACAAAGACTTCACTAGGAGGATGGCCAACAACATCCTTGAGAATATTCAACTTCTGGTGAATATTAAGAAAGCCTCCTGACGTCCACTGACGAGAAGGAGGAGGAGGAGAAGGGAAGAAGAAATTGTGACTCCAAGATTAAGACCTATGGGGAAGGTAAAGAATCTCAGCCACCTGTGGGGGATGATCTGGAGGTAGAAGCAGTCGGAGAAGAACAGGTGCTAGGATCTGAGCCTCCCTGGGCTTAAGGAAAGATTGCTACTAAGGCCCAAGGAGCTACATCACAGCAAAGGGTCCAAAGTAGGCGTTAGAAGGAGCAGAATTCCATTGGCAGTTTGCACTGAGTTCTTCGAGCTTTACAAGATCCAATCTGAATTTTATTCTTCCAAGCTTTTGGACTCGTGCTGGAGGCGCCCATCTTCGGGGAACTTCTCGGTCCTGGAATATGTGCTTTGGGCCAGTCAATGAGTCGTATTTATGTGGTGTCTTCCTATGGGTTGATTGGTGTGCGGATTGGCTGTTGCTCCTTGTGCTGCCAAGCCCTTGGCTCCTAAGTACATGTAGTCCTCAACTTACAAACAGTTCCTTTACTGACCGTTCAAAGTTACAACGGAAAATATGACTTGTGAATGGCCATGTTTCAGAGTTATGAATATGAGCAACTGACTCCTATTTAGGACGGTGACAGTGTCCCAGGGTAACATCCATTGGGAAGCCAGATTCACTTACGTGTCTCACTTAGCAACAGAAATTTTGGACTCCACGGTGGCCGTAAAAGGAGGACTATCTGTAAGTGTTTTTTTTTCTTCCCTTGCACTGAATATTTTCACAAGTGATCGGAAGACTAAACGGCCTCAGAATCGGGCAGATCCTGAAATCCAGTTAGCCTTTTAAGGTCAACCAGGTGGCGATGAAAGCCGTCATCCTCGTATTAATGGCTTCTGTGGAAATGAGAGCTTTGCTTAATCCAGCCTTCACCTTTGCCATATATTGAGGGTCCACCCAAAAATGTTTTTTTATGCAGGTTTTCCAATGCGTTGCCTCTCAGAAGGAACAGCCTTCTCTTTTATCTGCCCTAGAGAACAGCTTAGCAAATGTCACCAGTGGAGTCTGAAAAAAAAAGCAGTCATTAGAAAAACAAAAAAGGCTACAGGATATTGGCAGTCAGGATGAATAAATATTACAAAGCAGTGCCTTGAAGTTGGCAGTTGGTGAAGTTAGTGGGAGCGGACAGACCCAGGCCCATAATGGGGCCAGAACATTTATTTACAGTATTCGTTTTTTTTTTAAAGTCTTGCCTTTATTGTTTACAAATAATTCAAGGCAGCAAATGTACTGTATAAGTTTCAAAGCAGCAGTATCATACATTTTCAAAAAAGAAAAAATCGAAAAAGGCGCGGCGGAAGGATGAAAAAAAAGCATAGGAAAAGGCGTCAAAAAACAAAAAGAAAATGAAGGCAAAAAGCAGGATCAGAAAAAAACAAAAAATCGAAGAAGAGATCAGGAGAAGGAAAGGGAGGAAGGAGAGGAGGAGAGGAGAGAAGAGAGGGAGAAGAAGAAGAAGGAGGAGGAGGGAGAGGGGAGAAAGAGGAGTAAGGGGGGAGGAAAGAAGGGAGGGAAAGAGACACAGACATGTAGGTAATAGATAAATAGATAGATATAGATAGATATAGATATTGGCTCAGATTCACCCAGTCTTTTGTTGTTGTTGTTGTTATTGTTGTTATTGTTGTTGTTGTTAGGATTGACTATATGCTTTCGTTTTGTTTCATTTTGTTCATTTGTTTTACTGTTTTGTATTTTATTTTCTACAATAAAACAATAAATAATACATTTTTTTTAATTTAAAAAAGTCACTCAGCCAGCCAGCCTCGTGCTGATGGGAGGACTAGAACTCAGTATCTCCCCGTGTCTAGCGCAGCACCTTCCCTGCTACTAGCTCTCAGTGTGGAAATGAATTCCGGTTACACTCGTCCTTTCCTCAGTCTCCCCTCTTTAAGTTTTAGCCAGGCCCAACCCTGCTTAGCTTGGCCATCAAAATCAGCAAGGACCTGCTTGACTTTAAGAAAACACAAAAACAAAACAAGAACCCAAACCTCCCCACAGAGCACAGCAGTGCTCAATACTGCCCCCTTGTGGACATGGATGTGAACTTTTAACACAGTTCAAATCAGTCAGGTATTAATGTCCTGCCAGAAACTTCTCTGTGGTATTTCAGAGAGGCTTCTGTTTTTCTGCTTTACTTTCAGTGTGCTTGCAAATTTCTGGGACGTTTCTCTTGGGATGCTTCTGGAAGCGGTGGAAAGACACTATTGATGTTGGCATGGCTGCCTTCTGTTACCCTCTACGATGGTACAGGCAGTCCTTGACTTACGACCACAATTTCTGTGGTTAAGCAAGACATTGTTACGGGTTAAGTGAATTTTGCCCCATTTTATGACCTTTTTTTTTTGGCCACAGTTGTGAAGTGAATCGCTGCGGTTGTTCAGTTGGCCATACAGTCGCTAAATGCATCTGGCTTCCCCACTGATGTTTTGCTTGTCTGAAGGTCACAAAAGGGGACACTGTAACTGTCATAAATATGAACCCGTTGTCAAGCATCTGAATGTAAGTCACGTGACCCTGGGGATGCCGCAAAGGTCACAAGTGTTGAAAAATGGCCGTAAGTCCCTTTTTTCAGTGCCGTCACTAAATAGAATAGAATAACAGAGTTGGAAGGGACCTTGGAGGTCTTCTAGTCCAACCCCCAGCTTAGGCAGGAAACTCTACACCACTTCAGACAAATGGTTTTCCAACATCTTTTTAAAAAACTTCCAGTGTTGGAGCACCGATAACTTCTGGAGGCAAGTCATTCCACTGATTAATTGTTCTAACTGTCAAGAAATTTCTCCTTAATTCCAGGTTGTTTCTCTCCTTGATTAGAATAATAGAATAATAGAATACTTTTATTGTCATTGCATTCCACGAATACAATGAAATTTACTCCACACAGTGCCCCAAATAACACATCACAATCACACTACAGAGTATTAAAATAATAATAATAATAATAATAATAATAATAATAATAATAATAATAATAGGACTAGATCACAAATGCACTGTTTGATTCAAGACAATTACTGCCTTGGAAAAGAAACTGTTTCTCAATCTATTAGTCCACATTTTAAGACACCTATAATGCTTCCCTGATGGTAACAGATCGAAATATGAATGTCCAGGATGAGAACGGTCTGTGGAGATTTTTAGTGTTCGAGAGAGGAGTCTGTTCTTCGCAATCTCTTCCGAAGAAGAAAGAGAGCAACCGATAATTTTTTGTGCTGTGTTTATAACTCTCCGGAGCATCTTCTTATCCACTGCAGAGCATCTAGCATACCACACCGTTACACAGTATGCCAAAATGCTCTCGATGGTAGAACGGTAAAAAGTAACCAGCAACTTCTCACCCAAACCACTCTAGTTTCCACCTATTGCTTCTTGTCCTGCCTTCAGGCCAGGGGTGGGCTGCTATACCGATTCACACCGGTTCACACGAACCTGATGTTAATTTTACTTGTGGTTCACTGAACTGGTAGTTGCAATGACTGGCTGGGCACCCACCTCATCCCACCCCTCCCAGGACTCTCCACAGGGCCCATTTTGGATTCCAGGTAAGTGCAGGGCCTACATGGAGGCTTGGGGAGGGCGAAAAAGGGGCCTCCCAGAGGCTCTGGAAGGCTGGAAACAGACCCGTTTCCAGCCTCCTGAGGGTCTATGGAGCCCAGGGAAGCTGTTTTTGCCTTCCTGGAGGCTAGAGGAAAGCCTCCAGAGCAAAAACACTCCCCCCACCATGATGCAGGAGGCCAACTAGGCCATGCCCACCATGGCCACACCCATCCAGCAACTGGGCAGAGACCCCGTCGCTAAAATTTTGAAACCCTATGCCACTTCAGACCAATGGTTATCCAATCTCTTCTTTAAAACTTCCAGTGTTGGAGCATTTACAACTTCTGGAGGCAAGTTGTTTCACTGGATAATTGTTCTGTCAGGAAATTTCTCCTCAGTTCTAAGTTGCTTCTCTCCTTGATCAGTTTCAACCCGTTGCTTCTTGTCCTGCCCTCAGGTGCTTTGGAGAATAGCTTGGCTCCCTCTTCTCTGTGGCAGCCCCTGTGAAAATGAACTCTTGTAAGTTGAGGACTACCTGTATAGATGATAAGAAGATAATATATGCTGCCCATCTCACTGTCAAGCATATGCAAGCAGGGAGAGGACCACAGCATGAGCTGAGGAGGGAGGAGGAGAGGGAGGAGGAACAGCAGATGGTGAGGAAGCAGGCATGAGACAGAGAGAGTTGCTACTGGGATCTTTGTGCCAGGCCTTTCCATAGTGGCACTGCCTGCCTTTCTGAAGATACAGCAGCTTGAGGGACTCCATCTCAGGTGATAGAAGGCTGGGCTGGCCTGGGTACCAGTGGCAGAAGGAGCCACTCACACAAGGGCGGGTGAAGGAAAGCACACTGGAGAAAGAAAAAAATTCCATAGTTTATTTTTAGTTTAAGAACGCCATTAATGCATCTATACAGGCCCACAGGCGAAGCAAATGTAATAATTTTGTAGCTTTTGGCCTATATTGGAGCGTGAATATGCAAGGGCTCCCCGAGGCCTGAAAAACATTTAGAGGGTTCCTCCAGGCTCAGAAAGATGGAAAAAGGCTGGTCTGGTCCTCTAAAGTTGCCCCAAGAAGCCTCTTAAGGCTACCAACTGGTAGAGAGAAGATTTACATTGGAAAATACAGGCTACAGGTATCTGCCGTGTGTATGTATGCAAATATTATTTGTCTCAAAGGTGCTTTTTCAAAAGGCAACTGGACTATGTTTTTTTTCCTTGAGGAAGAAGACGTGTTGCTTCTCATCCAAGAAGCTTCCTCAGTTCTGACTGGATGATGGAGGGGATGGAGGGAACTGTATTTCTTTGCAGTCATCTGGTCATTAGCATTCTTTCTGAGAGCCGTTGAGGCCACTTGGGGGTTTATCTGTGCCCTTGGGGTCAGCTGAATCAGGGTGCAATTGGTTGTGGAATTGTCAAGTGCCAGGGAAATCAGGAGATCTGGGCAGTTCAAATGGCTATAAAGATTTACGCAAACTTAAGCACTGTACAAGAATCTGAACTACTAACAGCCAAAGCAAATTGGTGGTAGATAAGAGTAGAAGGAATTCAAGTTGGGCTGGACTTAGATCTCTTGTGGGCACGAAAAGATTCAAGACGTATGATGCATTTGACCCTCCTTCAGACTCATCCTGGTCATCTCCTACAGCAGGGGTGTCAAACTGAATTTCATTGAGGGCCACATCAGGGCTATGGTTGACCTCGGGGGGACAGGAGAACGTGGCCAACTGGGTGGGCATGGATGACTGGGTGGGTGTGGCCAGCTTGATGTCACTCCCCAAACTGCTGGCATGTCTTCGCATTGGGTAGATTGGGCTGAAGTGATACAAATAGACTGGGCCGAAGCCACGCTGGCCCGATGTTTCCTCTTCGCACTGGATAGCGATGAGAATAGACTGGGCCAGAATAGACTTTTTATTGTGAATATACATTTTATTTTTATTCATAAACATTTTGAATACAGTGTACTGTCAGGGCAAATCATTTACAAAAAAGAAAAAGAAAAAAACAAACAGAAATATCAACATATATACTAGTAACAGTGATGATAGTGTAACAAAATAATTTTCCCTGCGTTTCTTGTATTAGCTTATTTGTATTTCTATTAATTATATCAACATATTTCTAATTGTCAACCTTCTTTGTATTTACAGTAATTCTTACATAACAATAATCTTTCTTCACCTAATTTCTACCTGTTATCTCTAGCCACTCCTAGAATCTATTCCATGCTAAGTAATATTCTGTGTCTTCTTTATCTTTTATTTTTAATGCCAATCTATCCACCTCTGCACAGTCTAGTATTTTCCAAATTACACCCTCCTCTGATGGGGTGTTCTCATTTTTCCAATGTTGTGCAAATACAATCCTTGCAGCTGTCAATATGTGCAACATTAAATATACAGTCCCTTTGTGATATCCTTCAAGTTGTGAGAGGGCTGCTCAATTCTAATTTAACTTATATGCTTGCATTGGCTGTCCAGATGCAGTTCCTTGCGGTTTATGACTAGCGCTGCTACAACAAACTTTTACCTAGCTACACCATGCACCCACCTCCTCACTTGCTATGTACAAAAGCACCCCACTCTGTCTGCACACAATTATTTCTCCAAAGCTCTCTGCTCCTTTGAAGTAAACGGAAAAAGGAAATGCTTTCAACAAATGAACTGAGGACTTGTAGAGGGAGGGGAAAAAAGGAAGGATTTGTCTTTGTGGCATTCCTATGAATAGATACAGCATTGATTAAAATGATGACACATTCAACGCTGCAGTGAAAGGATGCTTTGCTTTTAATTTCTAATAAACAATATCATTTGGAGTTTCCCCCCGCCCCAACTCCTGACAATAACAACTGGGCTGGGTGAGGGTGTATATTCAAATTTACAAATGGGCCTCCACCCTTACTAAGAAACTAATGACCTAAACCATTGTGTTTCATAATAATTAATTTTCTTTCTTGTCACAAACATGTAGAGTTTCTCTAGAATTAGAGAAATATAGTCAGTCTAAAAGAAAGAAAGAAAGAGAGAGACTTATGGTTAGGTGTGGTTGGTTATATCTAACACTAGCTCTATATTTTGGACATAACATTTTCTAAAGGCTGCCACCTCTTGAAAAATAGATATGCTGTTTTATTCGATGGCACCATCCGGGCTACCTTAGTTTGTCCTCTATTTTTTTTATGACCCTTATCCTTTAGCTAGCTCTATATCTGTTTTCAGCTATTTATCAAGTTTTAGTAAATTAAAGCTGTACTTGAAACTGAGTAAGGTGGGAGAGGTAAAGATAGACAAATTAATATGAAAAAAAATAGTTGGATTTTAAGAAATAAGATTTACTAGCTATATTCCCGTGCTTCGCTATGAAACTATGTGATCAGGTTTAGTTTTTGGGGAGGAAAATAAGGGGAAAAAATTGTGCCTCTGCCTACCAGCATCCATCAGTATTCATCTGGCTAGCATCCTGTCAGTGTGTGAGAGAGTTGAGGGCTGTTTGGAAACTGAAACATGGAAACTGAAACAGTATTTGCTGTGTGAGCAAAAGGAGACAGCAAGGAGCCTGGGTGTGGCTTAGCTCAACTGTTCTGTACTAAAGCTGGTTGCTGCTGTGAAACTGAAACTGAAACTGAAACTCCTGTCCTCTGCTTGTGTTTTGGATTTGGAACATATTTCTTTTCAGGTGGGGAGGGGGAGTAGAACTCCTTAGCATCAGAGGGTGTTAATAATAATATATACGAAATATTAATGCTCTGAGGTCATTTCGAAAAATCCTTTCTCAGTGAGCACCTAGAAGCCAAGAGGAACACGCATGCCAATTTTCAAGTGTGTAGGCTTTATGGTTTTTGTTAGATTTGCATGAAGAGTCAGACGCGGAGTGCTTCAGTGAAGAGTTTATTAGTGACTACAGCTCATAACAGGCCCGATTTGGCTGGGCTGCAGCTGCTACTTATAGCCAGCAGCCGCAGTTGCCAGCCAATCAGAGTGCAGGGTTTTCCCGCACTTTTTAAACCAATCATTTCTGACATTTTACAAGAACAGTTCAAACTTAACCAATGACATTCAAACCTGTATACATAACACCCCTCCCCACTAGGTTCAGTCCATACTCAAACCCCAACCTATCTAATGTATTCTTTTAAATAGGTGGGGCTCTTACGTGCACGTTGAGACCTTCGTGGTTCAGAAGTTTTAATGTTCTCACCCAGTGAGAGGGGAAATGTGTCTGTTGACATTTCCTAGTTGGACTTCCTGTGAAAGAAGACCCTGTTTGATTGTTAGAATCTGGTCTCTCCTCCCAACCCATCTCCAGCCCAATGTCAGCACCCAAGTCAGGTAGTGATGTGCAATCTTCCACTTGTAAGGATGGATTTTGGCATTGTGACAGGTTTTGGGATGGTTCCTGTCGAATGGCTCGTTACACATGGGGTTGATTCTTGTTTGCTGATTATCCTCATGTTCCTCCCCTCCCCTAGAAAAGCATTAGGTATGGGAACTAGAGAGGAACAATTGCGATGTTCCTGAGGTAACCTGGATCTAAGCTGATCAATGTGCCTGTTCCAGAGGACTCCATCCTCTGTTTGTACCCTGTAAGAACGAGGGCCTGTGATTTGAGTTATTTCAGCAGGAATCCATGAAGGGTCACCCATAAGGTTCTTAGCATAAACAGAATCACCCACACTGAACGTGCAAACTTTGCTAGTGGAATCTAGTGGTGTGCGTAAGTGGGATGAAGGCGGTCAAGGGAGACCTAAGTTTCCTACCCATCAACAACTCTGCTGGGGATAAGTTAGTTGATGGGTTAGGAGTGATGCGCTGAACACTAAGAAGTTTTTCAACTTTCTCAGTGATGTCCCCAGGACCCAATTGCTGAAGCTTTTCCTTGGTAAAACGTACCATCGTTCAGCCCGCTGTTAGCTGAAGGGTGCCCAGGGGCTGTCAGGGCATGTCTGATACCCAGTTGTGCTAGATAGGATTCAAAAGGGTTGGATGTAAATTGAGGGCCATTGTCAGAGACAAGAACATCAGGTAACCTGTGGGTTACAAAAAGCTTTTAAGCTGCTTGATGACAGCATCAGCTGTGGTGGATGCCATAGGGATTACCTCTAGCCATTTGGAACATGCATCTACTATAATAAGGAAGGTGTGCCCTCTGGTAGGGCCAGCGAAATCAATGTGAATCCTAGACCATGGGCCCCTAGGACATTCCCATTCCTGTGTGGGGGCGAGAGGTGGGGCAGGCCTGACTACCTGACAGTTGGGACAAGATGCAACCCAGTTTTCAACCATTTTGTCAATACCTGGCCACCATACATAACTCCTGGCCAATCTCTTCATCCTTACAATACCAGGATGACCCTCATGTAACATTTCCAAAACCTCTCTTTGTAGTTTTGCAGGAATAACCACCCTGTTACCCCACAAAATACATCCTCTTAATACAGATAATTCAGTTTGCCTGGATTTAAAAGGTTGGGCAAGGTGAGGTAGATCTTGAAGAGGCCAACCTTTCTTAATCCAGCCTATAATAGGAGCCAATAAAGTGTCTTTGGCAGTTTCTCTGGCAATTTCAGCAGCGTGTACTGGAAGCTTGGCAACAGTTTCTAGGAAAAAGGTGTGTGCCTCAGGTTCAAAGTCCTCCTTGTGACAAGGAAGAGGGCAATGACTCAAGGCATCAGCATGTCCAATGTCCTTGCCAGGCTTGTGGATCAGTTTGTATGAATAAGCAGCAAGAAATTCAGTCCACCTCAGCATTCTTGGTGACAGGATAGTGGGTGTAGGTTTGTCTCCTGCCACAATGCCTAACTAAGGTTTGTGATCTGTGACAATGGTAAATGTTCTCCCATATAGATACTCATGGAATTTCTTGACAGCTGCAACAATTGCCAATGCTTCCTTGTCCAATTGGCTGTAATTCCTCTCTGCTTTGGTCAAGGTGCGAGAGTAAAATGCAATAGGGGCTTCCCTCCCGCTGGGAAGCCTGTGGCTCAAACCCCCCCACTCCAAAGGGGATGCATCACAAGTCAGTACAACAGGTAAATTCTCAGAGAACTGTATGAGTACAGCATCAGACGTGATTAGTCTTTTAATACTGTTAAATGCTGATTGTTCTTTCCTGCCCCAGACCCAAACAGACTTTTGTCAAGTAATCTGTGTAATGGTTCTGCAATGGTTGCCTTCTGAGGTAGGAACATGTGATAAAAGTTAATAAGTCCAAGGAAGGCTTGCAATCTGTTTTGCATTTTGGTCTAGGGGCTTCTTTGTTGCTTGAACCTTGGCATCTGTAGGGTGGATGCCATGCTTGTCAATCATATAGCCCAAGAACTCAACCTTGTCAGTTCTAAGAGTGCATTTTTCTTCCTTGACTTTTAACCCCGCTTCCCTGAATCTGGTAAGGACTTCTCTGAGTCTCTCTTGTAATTGAGTGTCATTTTCAGCAGAGATTAACACATCATCAAAGTAAGGCACTACCCCTGGCAGTCCTTGGAGCATCCTTTCCATAAGGCTTTGGGAAATGCCTGGTGCCATGCTTACTCCAAACTGTAACCTTTTACATTTGAAGGCACCTCTATGAGTCACAATGGTTTGGGCCTCTGCAGTGGCATCATCAACTGTTAGTTGTTGATATGCCTGGGCCAGATCCAATTTGGCAAAGACTGTGCCCCTGCCAAGTGAATGTAATAAATGATGCACCACTGGAACTGGATATGCGCTCTGTTGTAGCGCATGGTTCAGTGTCCCCTTATAGTCTCCACAGATTCTTACTGACCCATCAGTCTTGACTGGTGTGACTATGGGTGTCTCCCATCTGGAGTGGTCAGTGGGCTCTAAAACTCCTTGAGCTATTAGTTTATCTAATTGTGCATCAATTTTTTCCTTTAAGGCAAATGGGACCCTTCTGGGCTTTAAACGAATTGGGGCACCTTGGGATCTAGGTTGAAAGTGATAGGGGTCCCCATATACTTGCCCAATCCGTCACTGAAGACCTCTGGAAACTCAGACTTCAAGGCCTCCTCCCATTCAGTGTTGCTCACGTGATTGATGCCAGTCACCTCGATGCCTAGTGGATTGAACCACTCAAGTCCCAGCAAGCTTGGGCGGTCCTTGTCCACGATGGTCAGGGGCAAACGTTTGGTGTGGCCTTTGAACTTCATGATGAATTCTCTTGTTCCAACTACTGGAATCTTGTTCCCTTGGTAGTCTTTAAGAGTCAGTGCTTGCTTCTGGAAATGCTTCTTCTGAATGTTGGGAAGTAGCCTGTGAATAGTGTCCCATGACACCATAGATAAATAGGAGCCTGAGTCCACTTCCATTTGGCAAGGCCTTCCTTCAATTAGTACCTTCACATGTACTTTTCTGCTTCTTAAGGGTGAAGAATGACCAATGGTGACTGTTTGATGAGTTTCATTCTTCCCATTTGCTTCTGTGTTTGCCCCATTTTCTCACTGAAGTTGTTAGGCTTGAATTCTTTGTCAGGAAACTTCCTTCTGTGGGGTGGAGTTCTGGATGATTTGCAGACTCTTGCTAGGTGACCTCTTTTTCACAACGGAGGCAGATGGTATCAAAAACCTGCATTCAGTGGGGTGTCCCCCCACAACCTCTGCAATAAAAATCTTGCCTCTTTCTTCCAAGGTCTTTCCTTTTCTTCTCCATTCTGAGTCTATAAATTCCTTCCTCCACCTCACTACAGTCTGAATCAGAATCTATTTGCTTGCAATGGGTTGTTGTGGATTTTTCCACATCAGGATGGCTTGCGGCCTTGTTAATCTTTTTCATGGCTGCTGCTGAGGACTTGGTAGCTTCCGCTGAAGAAGCTTCTTCTATGGCCTCCTTAAGCGTGATCTTAGGTTTCATTAATAATTTGCTCTGCAAAACCTTGTCTTTTAGGCCTAGAACAAATCGATCGCGCATGGCCTCTTCTAAGTTGATAAATTCACATGCACCCCCAATGTCCCTTAAACTTGCCACGAAGTCATTAACGTTTTCACTTTCCCCTTGATCCCGATGGTAGAATTCGTGTCTCTTAATGAGACACGATACTTGTGGCGCGTAATGGGCTCTTAATAACTTTTCTAAGTTGGGCCAGTCCATTACTTTCACGTCTGCAGCTCCCGCCAATGCCTTCGCCATCTTGAAAACGGCCGGACTGCAGTGGGTGAGAAAGACCACCCTCTTCCGCTTCTCGGAAATGTCGGTGAGATCGTTTCCCTCCAAATACATTTGTAAATGATACGCATAGGAGTCCCAGTCTTCTGCCGTCGGATCAAACGGGGCTGAGGGGGTGTTCAGCGCAGCCATCTCTCTCAGCTTGTTCTCCGCATTGTCTTCTCTTCGGGAAGGATCCCACCTTCGTCGCTAGTGTTAGATTTGCATGAAGAGTCAGACGCGGAGTGCTTCAGTGAAGAGTTTATTAGTGACTACAGCTCATAACAGGCCCGATTTGGCTGGGCTGCGGCTGCTACTTATAGCCAGCAGCCGCAGTTGCCAGCCAATCAGAGTGCAGGGTTTTCCCGCACTTTTTAAACCAATCATTTCTGACATTTTACAAGAACAGTTCAAACTTAACCAATGACATTCAAACCTGCATACATAACAGTTTTGAAGATTTTGTGATGATGCATGAGTGGTATTTTGCTTTTATATATAGAGATAGAAGGACAGGAAAAATGTTTGATGCTCCAGTGAGTATCCTTATCCCCAAACACAATTAGGATTTCTATGTAAACATGTAGACTGAAACCTCTTGGAGCTGTGTTTCTTGACCTCAGCCCCTTTAAGATGTGTGGACTTCAACTCCCAGAATTCCCCAGCCATGGCTGGCTGGGGAATTCTGGGAGTTGAAGTCCACACAGCTTAAAGGGTCTGAGGTTAAGAATGACTGCCTTAGAGACTAGAAAAATGCTAGTCATGCTGTTTCTAAAACTTTTAATGTCACTGCTGATGCTATTAATGTGTAGGAATTTATAATGCTGTTGAGCATGAAAAAAGAACTTGCCTTCTCAGTTTCTTGGAAAGGTGGACTTTTCCTATGCATTATTTTGCCCCAGGGAAAGTAACTTCTGAAGTTTTGCATTATCATATCAAGAAAGACAGAACGATTCCCAGTGGCTGCTGTGGCAAATTAATCATTCTTGTTTTCTTGAACAATTTTGGATTGTACATAACCATCTGAGAGTTTTTACCACTCTTTAACTGAGAATATTCTTTAGAACTACCACATGAACAAACCTTTAGGTCCCAAAGAGATGTAAACACCTTTTCCATGTATGTAGGCATATATGAACACATGTGCATCTTGCAATCAGAATGGTTCGTGTTATGTTTGCATGAAGAGACAGAGTGCTTCAAGCTCTTTTGTTTATTAGTGACTACAGCTCAGAACGGACCGCTTTGGCTGGGCTGCTACTTATAGCCAGCAGCCGCAGTTGACAGCCAATCAGAGTGCAGGGTTTTCCCGCACTTTTTAAACCAATCATTTCTAACATTTTACAAGAACAGTTCAAACTAAACCAATGACTTCAAACCTGCATACATAACGGTTCGGATCTTGAAAAACATGCCATGTATTCGGTGTCACAGGCAAAAAAGAAAGAAACAGAACCTGGGTTCCACTCAAAATCTTGATTTATTTATTTTATGCTCCCCCTGACTTGCTTGTCTCTGACTGCAATGAAGCAGAATCTGGTGAATTTGTTTAGAAGTTTATATGAAAATATCTTCTAGTAAGGATCTTTCAGTTGTTGATGGGATTCGTTGTCTAGTTTTGAAATAGCAATAGCACTTAGACCTATATACCACTTCACAGTGCTTTACAGCCCTCTCTAAGCAGTTTTACAGAGTCAGCCTATGGCCCCCAACAACCTGAGTCCTCGTTTTGCCGACCTCAGAAAGATGGAAGGCTGAGTCAACCTTGAGCCTGATGAGAGTTGAACTGCCAAATTGCAGTCAGTTGGCAGTCAGCAGAAGTAGTCTGCAGTACTGCACTCTAACCACTGCGCCACTGTGGCTCACCATGGCTTGTAAACGACTAAAATCCAAAACTTATAAAAGAAAACAATGGTAATTTTATTTACTACTTTGCAAAGAGGGTGCACCAGGCACACACAGGTACAGTGGACACACCTTAAGCCATCAATATACTTTCTTTATATTCTCTATCGCTGTCGTAGGTTTACCTCCCACCTTTCCTCATTGGCTGAGTACTCAGGTCCTCACAATCCACCCAAGGTGCCTAAATGAATATTTTTCCCCCTGCTCCTTATTTACAATTTATCTCAAATAACTATTAGTTTCTGGGGGATGTCTCTAAGTCAATCAACATGTCAATAAATTCTAGTTAAATCCAGTTTTGGTCCTAACAGTGAGCACTTTCATTCCTTTATTCCTACATGCAACTTCAGGTTTAAGCAACATTTATGATGTTAGATAAGTACACAGTATATTCCTTATGTCCTTCTACAATTTCTGTAAAAACAATACTCCTTTCTCCTTTCCCACAATTTGATATAGCTTTGACACCTAGCAAGGAATGGTATTCTAAATCATCAGTGACATAATAGGCCACAGAAACAGAACATGGGCTGCTATTAAAGGCCTGTATCTGACTCTCTTTATACCATTTATACCATTTAAATGTTATTTATTATAACATTTACTTTATGCAATCAACGTGTTGTACATAGTGTTCCTGCTTCCTGTTTTTCCTCTGTGCAATGGATTGGGCTGAGGGAAAATGGCCGGCCCAAAGTCCCACATCCAGCTTTGTATAGGGAGAACTAGAACTCACTGTCTCCTGATTTTCAGGTCAGTATCTTCATCCCTCCATTAAGCATGCTCTCGTGCTACAGTTAAAGATGGGGGATGAGATGGAGACAAACTAGAAACAGAGCTGAGGTAAACGGTTGCCAAGGTCTGTTTGTGTCTTGGTGAGATTCAAATGGGGGAAAGGCCCTTTGCGAATGGGAGTAACCTCTTCACTTGTGAACAAGGGCTTCTGAATCAAACAAAGCAGCTTCTGGCAGCACAGGGTTTCCCAACCTTGACAACTGGAAGATATGTGGACTTCAATTCCTAGAATTCCCTGCTGGCCGGGGAATTCTGGGAGTTGAAGTCCATATATCTTCCAGTTAAGGGAAATGCTAAAAGTCGAGTATCCAGTTGAGGTAGATTAGCCTCGTTCCTTGGCAAGAGGGAGAAGACACGTCTGCCAAAACAAAGTGTCTCATGGAGACAGATGGCAAACAGTCTGCACAGCTCTTCCAAACAGTATTCTTGCATTCCTGATGGATTTCTCTAGAATATGGATGCACAACTTTTTTAAAAAAAATTTCTGGGCTGAGAGCCAGATTTGGCCTCAGTGAAGAGGGCCAGAAACTCTGCCCTCCAAAAAAAAAAAGAAGAAGTAGTGAGTGAGACAAGGACAAAAGCTAGATTTGGATCGGTTTCATTTCCATAACATTGGCAGTTAATTGAAATTAAATATATGAACCTGATCCCTCTCTGGTTTTGCCCTGAAGAATTTTTCTTCCCTGTCATGGTCGACATTTCAATTTGGTAACAACTGCGAGAGATCGCTGGTGGCCACATTGAAAGAGGTTGGGGACCACTGTTGATTGAAGATTGCAGAAGAAGACTCCTGCCACCGTGTTCTCTCTTGGCAAGGGTGGGAAAACAGCCCTGTTGTTATATATGCTGGAGAATTGTGAGCTTCATGCCATTTTAATTAACCATAAATGTCTCTGCATGTATAGGGCCTGAGGTGTTTGCAGAAAATCCAAACAGAGAGTAGCGCTAACTTCTACTTGGTTTTGGAAACCCGAGTTGGCTACAGCTTCCATCTGAGTTGTGTAGCTCAGCGTGTTCAGGCTGGCTCTGATTCTCCTCTATCTGTGGTTTTAACAATGGCCAATTGGACAGACTCAGTTTTTTTTTAATGGCTGCCCAGACTGTGAGGCAGGATGCAGTATTATCTCATGCAGTGAAGGTTGAGTATGATGAAACAGCAGTGCGAATGGGGAATTATTTCATTATTCCGGTGATGCATTTTTACAGAAAGGGTGAGGGGAAAAGGCACTAGTGAGATTGCTTAACTGGGTTCCAAGAAAATGGGATTAGCCTTAGAAGAGCATGCATTTTCGCAAGGAGGAACAGCGGTAGAGTTGGTCTCTCTGCCTCAACACAGCAAAGTGCCCTGGATTATCATCGCTTGCTGTGCAAATAGCTTTTGGACCGAGGGATTGGCCCCCTAACTAGATCAGCCAAATTTTATACAAGGTATAATTATAGCACATGCAGAAAACAGAGGGAAGTAATGTGTCACTGGTGAGAAGATGAATAGGAAATGGGAGTGGTGAGTGTGTGCATCTGGTGGTCTCTCACATTGTGACTGTGGGGGCACAGAATGGCAGGTGGGGGAGGGGAATGACGCAATGTCAAATATAGGAAACCCTGCACAGTCACCAAAGTGTTGCAAAGTGGTTGGGCAGAGGGAACACAAAAGCAGGAACGGGGCCATTTGATTTGGAAACAGAAACTTGCTAGTCTTATTTTTTTTTCTCACCTCTTTGACCTCCCAAATTCGGAGAAAGAAGTGATTCTTTTCTTTTCAGTGAATCTTGGTCTGGGTGTCGAATGCATCATCAGAGAGGACTTTCCTGGCCTTCAGGTTCTTTGAAGCAGAGCAGTGAATAGATCCTCCCCATCGGTGCCTTGAACCAAAAGAGGTACCGTCCAATGGACATTTCTTCCATGTAGTGAATTGGCCCATATAGCTCCTCCGGTTTGTACCCACGTTAAGGTAGCTTGCTTGGGTTTAAAAGGAACCAAATAATGGAATAACAGAGGGACCTTGGAGGTCTTCTAGTCCAACCCCTGCTCAGATAGGAAACCCTATATCATTTCAGGCAAATGATTGTCTAATCTTTCCTTAAAAGCCTCCAGTGATGCGTCAAGTCATTCCACTGGTTAATTGTTCTCACTGTTAGGAAATTTCTCCTACATTCTAGGTTGCTTCTCTCCTTCATTAGTTTCCACCCATTGCTTCTTTTCTTGTCTTCTGGTCCTTTGGAGAATAGATTGATCCCCTCTTCTTTGTGACAGCCTGAGATATTGGAACCCTGCTATCAGGTCTGCCCTGGTCCTTCTTTCCACTAGACTAGGCAAATCCAATTCCTTCAACCATTTTTCATATGTTTCAGCCTCCAACCCTCTAATCATCTTTGTTGCTCTTTTCTGCATTCTTTCCAGAGTCTCAACATCTTTTTTTTAATACACTTTATTAAATTTTATTACATTAAAAAAAACATCAAACACACAAACACAAAATATTAAAACGTCAAAAGATTTGGAGGAGGAGGTAGTAAAAGGTTGCATGATTGCGTGGGGCCAAAATATTGGGCATAATATAAAGTTAGTGGATTGGGAGACGATATGGAGTAGAAATTATAAAATAACAAAATCGGCAACATACAAAGAAAATGCACATAAAATGTTTTATAGGTGGCATTTACCCCCTTTGAGATTAGCGAAGAGGTATGTTAAAATGAGTCCCATGTGTTGGAAATGCAAAAAGAAAGAGGGAACATACTATCATATGTGGTGGTCTTGCCCAGAGGCGTGGAAATACTGGCTCAAAATTCAAAAATGGTTGCAAAAAATTACAAGTGAAAAATTAGATCTAGAACCAGAGCTCTTCCTGTTGGGAATCTTCAAAAACACATATGCAAAAAATATAAAATATTTACTAATACATATATTAACTGCTGCCAGGATCGTATTTGCTCAATGCTGAAAACAGCCTTATACTCCTATGGATGAAATGGTTATTCAAAAAATTATGAGCTGCACTGAAATTGATAAGCTATCATTAAGCTTGAAAGATAAAGAAGATTTAATATTTTACACGGTGTGGGAACAATGGTATAATTGGTTAGATAGGAGATAAAGATAGGCAACTACTAAATAGAGGTCATAGATAGAATAAAATATACTTAGGCTTAGGTCACTGTTTGTTAGAATGTATATAGGATTGCTATGTAATCCTACCACAAGTAGTCATCAATGAATAACATCTTTTTTTTAAATAACATGTTGGCCAAAATTGGATGCAGTATTCAAAGCGTTGTCTAACTCTCTGGGGCTGGTCATTTAAACTGAAGTTTCAAGTTGGCATGAACAATAAACTTCGCCTGTTTACTCCAACTTCTGTGAACCATTTCACAGATAATGTGTGAGCAGCGCTCTAGAGGGTCTGCTGAGATAAATTTGTTCACCCTCTTTTGCACTCTTATTGATCGTGACTCTTTTACAGTTTGAGTTACTGGACTGTTTGAATTTCTGATTTGCTTTTTTCTTTCTCTCTAACCAGTGAACTACATGTTGTATCTGGCTCAGGAGTGGCTGCTCTTAATTAAACCAGCTCCGGATCTCATCATAGATACTTTGATGGTGGTGGTGAATCCTCAATTTAGAATCTCTGGACCAAAACTTCAGTTCTGTCCTATAGTGTAAGATGGTGCAGTTATCCAAGACAGTCCTGGACTACTAATACATCTTCTTTATTCACAGGCAGGGCTGCCAGTTGACCAGAAATAAAATCAGCTTGCCTTGCTTCTTTGCCTTCCCCAGCAACTTAAAAATCCTACAAAGCAGAAGGCAAACTCCACTGCAACACGGAATAAATACCACAACTTGCTGATGTCTGCAAATCTAGCTGCAGTGAAAAAACCCACAGGCCCTGAGTTGGTGGGACCCACTGGCAAGTGGAGCCCCCTTCGCAATGTTTTCTCAGTCTATTGCAGAGTAGACCTCGTTCTTCAGGCACGAAGGTTCAAATACATGGACACTAGCAGGAAGTAGAGCTCCGGGGTTTTGAGGAAGTCAATGGGATGCAGCTTCGGAGGTTAACTGTCTCAACTTGGTCCAGATGACATATGACTCCAGATGCCATCCCACATCCTGCTGAGAGAGTAGGAGGAAGCAAGTTTTTTTTTTTTGAAGGTTCTTATATTGGTTTGCTTCATTGAGAAGCCTAGCTAGGGAAAAACCATGTGGAGCTTTGCTGTGTCCATATTCTTCCTCTTGACTGGTGAGTGTATTTTTAATGGTTTTTTTCAAGAGCCAGTGAGTAAAACTGGGGATTCTGATGTTTTGGATTTAGGTTTTTAGCTCTATTGTTTTAGAGATAATTCAAGGCAGCAAACATAACTCATATTCCTTCCTCCTCCTTGTTGTCCCCATGATGATAAACCCTGTGAGGTGGGTTTGGCTGGGAGAGGGAGAGAGACTGGTCCAAAGTCACCCAACTGGCTCTCATGCCTAAGGTGAGACTTGAACTCATGGTCTCTTGGTGATGGGCTCAATAACTCAGCCGGCTTCCTTATCTAAGATGGGACTAAAACTCACAAACCCTTGGTTTCTAGTCTGGTGTCTTCTCTACTAGGCTTTCTCTTCAGTCCAGGGTGCCACCCCCATGACTATAGAAGAGCCACTTCAACTTGGGATCTTCTAGATGAGTTGGGTCTATGATCTTTACCCTATCCAGACAATGGTGGGCTTGCATTTCCAATCTCTCTCCCTCCAAGTTGGAAGGAGGGTATTATAAATCTTTCCAGCTGAATCCTCTTTCCACTTTCATGAGCTTTGTTGAGGGGTGTGGGGGAAGGACTGGCTCCCCAGTGTCAGCCTCTAGCACAGGGGTCTCCAACCTTGGCAACTTTAAGACTTGTGGACTTCAACTCCCAGAGTTCTTCAGCCAGCTAAACTGGCTGAGGAACTCTGGGAGTTGAAGTCCACAAGTCTTAAAGTTGCCAAGGTTGGAAACCCCTGCGAGTCTAGCACATAATGTGAAATAGAGAGACTCATTTAACCGGGGTGGCAGCTCTTCGGTTGGCTATATCTTTTTATTCCAAATCTTTCACACTGGATCACAAGCAGCTCTGCATTGGCTCCCCATATTGAGTCTCCAAATGTTGGACTACAAATCTCATCACTCAAGCCTAATATCCAAATCAGATGACGACCATAGGGAATGTAGTCTAGCAAATTCTGGGAATCACATCCAATGAATTAGAAAGCTCTGGAGGGAACAGAATTCAACAAGACTTTAATTAGTGCTTTAGAGATTGGTCTATCTAGTCTATGGAGGCTAAATTTTACTTGCTGGAGTAATGCAGCTTCTTTTGCTGATTCTTTGTTAGTTACAGTCACTGTATTCACACACAAAGTGCTGAATCAGATCAGTTGCAAACACAATGTACCAAGCTTGGGTAGCTCTTACGTGGGGTTGTATTGAATGTATAAGGGCTATATGATTAGTTACTGGTTCAATGTAATTGTGCAAACCCAAAGCATGGGTTCAGCAGTAACTAGGTGAAGTGTGTGGTTGTGAAACCAACTTTTAGGCCAAAGAAGGTTCAGCAGAAATCTTATCTATCTATAGTGCTGCAGTGAGGTTAGTCCAAGTCATATGTTGATCTCCATGTGAAGTTCATATGAAGGTTATCATTAGTTGTGACATTCCCTGGTTGTCTATTGTCTTCACTGATATAGAGTCGCTAATGCTACTACCAGATAATGACTAGATTCACATCACAGACTATGTACGTACACAATAACCCAACCCTTGTATGTTTCCATGCAGAACACCAGTCCCCTAAAATGATAAATGAATTTGTGTGACCCTTCATAAATAAAACAAGCCCTTTTCTTGGGATTCTGTTCAGGCAAAAGCTAAGTATACCACTTCCTATTAATCATATTTTTTTTAATCTCTATCAGAAATGTTTCACTATGACAAGTGTCCGCTGGGACTTTGAAAGACAAAGGGGGGAGGCAGTTTTGATAGTATTCTCATTCTGCCTGTGCAAACTGATTCATTCTTTTTTTTAATTAAAAAAGATTGACTTCCCCATCTAATTTGGTCATGACCCTTTCTGAAACTCATAATTTTGGAACGCTTGACTGAATATAATGGCCTGACATCCACAACATTGAGGAAAACCACAACATTTCAATGTATCCATTGTGATGCATGAACATTAGCATATCTTGATTTCCTAGCCCTGGAAGCCAACACTACCTAACATAAAACTCAAAGCTGAGTTGCTTTAGAATTACAATCAAATAAAAGAGGGGAAACAGACATTATGGACTTCATAAACAATTCTGAACCCACTGGGTCTGTCTCCTGAAAAGATCCTTAGTAAAATGTTTTCTCAGAGGAAGAAAAGAGGTATATATAGGAGAGGATGTCGTGGCTCAGTGACTAAGACACTGAGCTTGTCGATCAGAAAGGTTGGCAGTTTGGCAGTTTGAATCCCTAGCGCCGCGTAACAGATTGAGCTCCCGTTACTTGTCCCAGCTTCTGCCAACCTAGCAGTTTGAAAGCACGTAAAAATGCAAGTAGAAAAATAGGGACTACTTTGGTGGGAAGGTAACAGCATTCCATGTGCCTTTGGCATTTAGTCATGCCAGCCACATGACCACGGAGAGGTCTTCAGACAGTGCTGGGGCTCTTTGGCTTAGAAACAGAGATGAGCACTGCCCCCTAGAGCCAGAAACGACTACCATGTATGTGCGAGGGGAACCTTTACTTTTACCTTATAGGAGAGGACCTGTATGGACCTATATTGTCCATATGGAGGGGGATCTTGGTGGTTATAAAAAGCTGAGCTTCCAGCAACCATCCAGAATTACTGATATTAGTTTTGTGTCTTCCTGCTGCTAATCATAGAACAATTTATTTCTTTGCAATAGAATAATTAGTACAATCTGGTTCGGTGTAATGTAAGAGAGCTGCTTTTGGTGCTAGCATTCCAACCTGTCTTCAGAATGCGTGCTTTTGTTATAATCTAGAATGATAAAAGACAGAATAATCCTCAGCCATATGCTCCTTGCAAACATTACTGCAAATGCCTGGCATATGGTCAACCTAATAAACGTATACATGTTTATGTATGTTATTAACTTCTCAATGTAATACTGAGTTGTTAATTCTCGTGCATTCAATGTAAGGTGTCAATATTCAGCAAAAGAACTAGCTCTGATGTTGAGAGAAGGGCTGCTTCCCATCTCTTTAGGATATTGGTGAGGTGAAGGGGAAGCTGCTTAATCAATACGTTTACATGGGATCTCAGTGGAGAGGTAGCTAAACGCATAAGAAAATCCACTTGCTCAAATCTCAACCCTACCTTTTATTGCTTGTGGCAGCATCAGCAAAAGGTTTCTAGACACAGTTCACATGATCACAGTCCAGTAAAGGAGAATATCTGGCTACCACAAAGAAGAGGGAGTCAAGCCAGGGGTGGGATTCAAATTTTTAGCAACCGGTTCTGTGGGTGTGGCTTAGGTGGTGGACGTGGCTTGGTGGTCATGTGACTGGGTGGACATGGCTTGGGGATCATGTTATTGGCTGGGTGTGGCCAACTCAATTTCACTCACATCGAGGCATGCATCTCCTCGCCTGGCCTCTCATGACTGTGGGGATGCTGCAACAGTCGTAAGTGTGAAAAATGGTCATCAGTCACTTTTTTCAGTGCCATTGTAACTTTGAGTGGTCACTCCACAGAAGCAAAGTACCAGCAAAGGAGGGGAAAAAAACTCCAGAGAAGTTCCAGAGACAGGAAGTCTAGTTCTGCCAAGAATGTAATAAGGGTTAATGGAGAGGCAGTTTCTGTAAGCAACACCAGAATGTTTCCTTCCTGCCTTCCTTACAGGATTAGTTCAGTAATTTCTTCTAACAACCGGTTCTCCAAACTGCTTAGAATGTTAACAGCCGGTTCTAGCGAATAGGTGCGAACTGGTAGAATCCCACCCCTGAGTCAAGCTATTCTCCAAAAGCACCTGAAAGCAGGACAAGAAGAAATGGATGGAAACTAATCAAGGAGAGAACCAATCTAAAAGGAGAAATTTCCTGACAGTTAGAACAATGAATCAGTGGAACGACTTGCCTCCAGAAGTTATGGGTGCTCCAACACTGGAGGTTTTTCAGAAGAGATTGGACAACCATTTGTCCAAGATGGTATAGGGTTTCCTCCCTGAGCAGGGGATTGGACTAGAGGACCTCTAAGGTCCCTCCCAACTCTCTTATTCTATCAGGAGGGGTCATCTGCCCCTTAGAATTGGCTCACCCCATTTTGAGGTGAACAAACTCACGCATCCTAAGGTGAAGAGTGATCAATTTTATAATTGTCTAAGTCAGCTTTCCACTTGGTGATCCACAACTGAGTGGATATCACTTTGCAGAATTCTTAGTAATAACTGCGCTGGCTGGGGAATGCTGGGACTTCAAGTTCACACAGCATCTGGGCCACCAAGTCCCAGGTGCACCATTATCTTCTGAGTTAACTCCAGCCAATTTGCAATTCTTTCAGCTTTCTTCGTGTCCCTTTCTCCCCTTTGGCTCTCTGTAATCTGGAAGTATTATAAATAATTGCATTCTACGTGGTCTTTAGGGACCTCACAATGCTCCCTCATTTATCCACGTGCCAACCTCATGTGGGAGGCTCAGCAGAGGGCGCTTGGCCAGATCATGGTGCCCAAATGGGTTTTTTTACATGAGTGAGTAAGTGGGTATTCAAAGCCTGATTGGCCCTTTTCTGAGCATTTCACTTGCTCTTTATTCCTAATTACTGCTAATTTTCTCCAGCCAGTGCATGCAAATACCCCCTGAATCCTCTGGAATGCTATTCTACGTGGCAGCAGTGCTAGCAGTGTTGATGTGTTTGTGGGCACGGCTTGTGCAAACCCCTGATTTAGCTTGAAAGAAGGGGAGGGGGTGTATCTTCTGTTATTTCACAGGGCAGAAAGTTTTCTGTTTTCTCCAGCACATGAGAGAGAGAGAGAGCTTGAATGAGGCTCAGAGGAACCGAAAATGCTGGCAGCCTTATGCATGTATCTGGGGGCAGGAAAAGCAGGGGGAGGCATGCAAGAGGAACTAGTAGTATGAATTTATCTGCAGGGGTGTATACCATAACCACAAACTTCTCCCCCTCCCCTTAGTCTTAGTAAAGTTCAGTAGAGATATAGGGAACTCCTCTTCTTATTTCAAAGCTTTAGCATGCTTTGCCAGCCATAAACACTCATCTTGGTACTTTACATTAAAGCTTTCCCGTTCATCAAATGGCAATAAAAATGGGCAAGACAAGCTGAATTCTTGGGTGACTGCATGGAAGCAGCCACGCGTTTCTCTTAACCACTGCATGAAATTGAGTTCAGAATGTCTTTTCTGAGATTTTTTTTTAATTTCCTGATCTAATTTAATGGTAGGTGGGAAAGGCCTTGGGAGACAGGAGGGAAGGCTGGTAGACTAGGCCAGTGGTCACCAACCAGTGGGCTGGGGACCACTGATGGCCTGCAAGAAAATTTTGGTGGTCCGCAGAGAAATGTCTCCCCCAGAGCACTCCTCCCAAAGCAATTAATCCATGCTGCGCCACCCACATGGCCCGTGGGAGCACAAGACTTGTGTTGCTTGCATTGTAAACAACACGAGTAGTTAGGGGAGGGGGGAAAGGGTGGAGGGGGAGAACTTTCCCCATGCACCTTGCCTGGCCCCCAGACTGTTTCTTTCCGCTTCTTTTTTCTGCTTTTGGCTGCACGCAAGGAAAGCAGCAAAAGTCTTTCTTTCTGTCCCTGCAAACTCTGCCAGAAATGAGTCTTTGGAACCCTGCAAGGCATCCTGCTCCAAGAGACTGCACCAGCGAACAAGTTTCACAAAGACTCTTTCTGGTGGACTTCAGGGGAGAGAAAGAAAGACTTCTGCTGCTTCTGCTGCTTTCTTTGCATGAAGCCAAAAGTCTCTCTTTCTCTCTCTCTCCCCCTGAGAACGGAGATAGAGACTTCCTGCGATCCCAAATAAAGAATGATCGATCAGTAGGAAAATGGGGTGGGGAATTTTCCTGCAGACTTTTTTTTGGGATTTTCCCATGGTCTTTGGTCCGCGGGATTTAAAATTATGAGTTTGGTGGTCCCTGAGGTCCAAAACAGGTTGCCGGCCCCTGGACTAGGCCACCGTGGTGCAAAATATGTCTCAGCCCAAAGAAGGAGAGAGAGCGTTGGCTTTTTTTTCAGAAGGGGCACTCCCTAGTTTTCCAGAGAATGGGGAAAGGAAAAAAGAATGGGGGAGGTTTTGAAATACTTTCAAGTTTCAATCATGCAAGATTCCATTAATGTGTCCTTACAATAAGGAGGGTGGGGTAGTGTGGTGGCTGAGTGGTTAAGATGCCGGGCATGTCAGCTGGAAAATCTGGCAGCCCAGGTTTGAGACCCAAGTGTCACAGGGTGAACTCCTGTCTTCAACCCAGCTCCTGCCAACCTAGCAGTTCGACAGCATGCAAATGTGAATGGATAAATAGGTACCACTTCAGTGGGAAAGTAACAGTGCTCCGTGATGTCATGCTGGCCACATGACCATGGAAATGTCTTCGGACAGCACTGGCTCAGTGGCCTTGAAATGGAGATGAACACTGCCCCCTAAAATCAGCAAAGAACTAGCGGAGTAAAATCCACAGGGACTACTTTTACTTTTACAATGAAGACAGAATTAGTATTCATGGTTATGCTTCCTGTCTGAACTACCTCGAAAAGCTAACAAGTAGTAACCAATTAGCCTTCACTTAGCTATTTTCAAGGTCAGCCAAATGTCTTGAGATGCTGCCATTTAGCAGGTTGTTAAGACTTCATAATTCATCCCTACAGAGTTGTCCTGTTTTGCTCATAATATGGACATGATTTACCACTGCTTTCTCAGCCTGCTTTGGTTAATTCTACCAGGTACACCAGACAAAGAAACCAATGCCCTAAAACTCAGTATTATTTTTATTGAAACAATACAGAATCTTGCATGTCAAAATGTGCTCCTTTGTGTGCTTTGTGTGAACTAAGGAATGACTTATCTGAGCTTTGTGTGAACTAAGGAATGACTTATCTGAGGTTGGTTTCTAAAGTTACTTTCTTGTGTTTGGCTCAATCCACTCTTATCTGACCTCTCTGATAGTAGCTCTTCCTCCTGTCCTACGAGTCCATTCTGTCTGCCCTCTACACTTGTGTTAAGTTTGCATGAAGAGTCAGACGCAGAGTGCTTCAGTGAAGAGTTTATTAGTGACTACAGCTCATAACAGACCCGATTTGGCTGGGCTGCGGCTGCTACTTATAAACTAAAACTGAAACTCCTGTCCTCTGCTTGTGTTTTGGATTTGGGACAGATTTCTTTTCAGGTGGGGAGGGGGAGTAGAACTCCTTAGCATCAGAGCATGTTAATAATAATATATACGAAATACTAATGTTCTGATAGTCATTTCGAAAAACCTTTTCTTAGTGAGCACCTAGAAACCAAGAGGAACATATGTGCCAAATTTCAAGTTTGTAGGCTTTACGGTTCTGGAGATTTTGTGATGATGCCTGAGTGGTCTTTCGCTTTTATATATAGAGATTCTGGGTAGAGTTGGGGTGATTGGATGGAGCTGAGCATTTACCAGCCGGATGCCCTTCCTGATGCCACACGAAGTTTGCAGCATCTTTTTTTTTCTTGCACCCTTGGAGAGAAACATCTGCCTAAGACTGAAGTCTCAGCCTTTCAAATGGGAGGCGAGCATTTTCTCCACTAGGCCACCATGCCGCCCAGTTTGTCCTCTAATTAAAAGCATTAAAAAAATTGCAATAGCCACTTACAATACAGTGCACACCCCACACTTTTTGCAACTCCCAAAATTCACCCAGAATTTGCAGGACAATTTTTGTTTTCCATAGTTTGAGGGAGTCTGCTCAAAACATTGGTAGGGTTGTACAATAGTACCGTGTTTCCCCGAAAATAAGACCTACCCCGAAAGTAAGACCTAGTGTAAATCTCCAGTTCCAGGAAGACTTTTCAGGGAGCAACCGTGCACCCGTGAAACACCCCCCCCTACACACTCACACCCACTATTTGGCACCATAAATATATAAGACCTACCCCGAAAATAAGACCTAGTGTGTTTTGGGAGCCAAAAAATATAAGACAGTGTCTTATTTTCGGGGAAACACGGTAGTTTTTTTTTTTTTAAGAAGGGAGAAAATCCATAATGAGACTTTGGACTCCTAGAGATTATAACACAAATTGTAATAATAAACGTGAATTTCTAAATGATTTTTGTTGTAGAGTCTTGTGTGTGATTCAGAGCATCACATAGCAGCTTGGCATGTGTCAATGAATAAGTCTATTTCATTCAGTTCCTGTATTCACTTTAAAAGAAGCACTTCAATATTTTGGGGCATCTTTCAACCAAAATTATAACATCCACTTTTAAACAAAGTTGTTCTCTAATAATGACTCCTCTAAAATATGCATTCCTAAAATTATTCCTGCCTTTTAAAAAGTTCCTTTTTCTATTTTCTAATCATCGCCTCTGTTATATATTACAAAATGCAGCGCAGCGGGAAATCCAAAGCAAACACTCAACAGCAGAAAGTGTGCTGATTCAGTCGGTTGATTTCAACCTGGGGGTCTCCCATAATACCACTTCCCCAAATGCAAACTTTCTAACTCAACCATCTACCCTTTGCCCTCCAAGCAGCTTGAACTACGATTCCCATCCCTGGTAGCCTCTCCTCCAGCTTTGCAGCCGGAAACATTGCAAGAGAAGGAACTAGACTGAAGAAAACTGATTTTTTTTAATGCAGACTTTGAGAGGACTGTTTGTAACTAAGCTGTTGTTTCCTTTCTTTGCAGGATTCACTGTTGCAGAGGGACCAGGTGAGGCATGCAAATGGAACTGACTGTTTTTTAAAAAAATGATTTATTTATTTTTAGCAAATGATTCATGAGTACTGAAAGATCAGCCTGTTTAACCATGCATATGAAACAGCCCCATTTATTTCTGGCTTTGCTCTCCGAAACCCATGCATTTTCCCACTCAATAACACGCAAGGCCTCCCAGCAAATACGCATTCGGGTCTACCACTTCTGCATTAGGAAGAGTCATCCCCATTTGCATTTAAGCAAATATTCCAGGGTTGTTTATCACGGTACACAATGAACAAGAGCCTTTGGATTTTACAAAGGCACCAGCTTTCGTTTTCATTTTCAAATATTTAAATCTGCCGCATGATTCAGAAAAGCTTGCGAGCAAAACAAAAAAAATTTAAATTAAAAAACAACAACAACAACCCAGTGAAATGGCTCACTCCAGCTCTGCTTGTCTGGATGGGACATGCTTTCAGTTAAAAATTAAATTTGTTTCAGCTGTGTTTGGTTGAATTATCCCTCAACTGGCTGGCTTTTTGCGTAGTAGGCTAAGCTTCATATCAAGGACTTAACAAGCTTCGGGGCCTGATGGGTACATATGGAGAATGTTTGTCATGATAGGCCTGGCTATTAAAAATGCCCAGTTATACAAAGCATGCTGACAAAACTGCTCCCTGCCACATCTTCTCTAGCCTCCCTGGAAGCAAGTTACGGCCTCCATCCAGTTTTGAGTATGTGGGCCTGCAACTTTGCATGCCTGGCTGTGGTACCAGGCACCATTTGGTGTTACTGAGTAATTGGTCGGGAAGCATTACTCTCTGCCTGGCCCTGCCCCCATCTATTCTCTACCTCCTGAGTCCCAGTTGATTGGCTGGGTCTTCTTTCGTTGCCCTGCATGAGGAGAATGGAGCTGGAAAGCAGGTTAGAGGGGTGGGGAGGGAATGGGGATTTTGCAGTATCCTTCCCCTGCCATGCCCACCAAGCCACACCACGCCCACTGAGCCATGCCCACAGAACCGATAATAAATTTTTTTGAATCCCACCACTGATCCAGCCACATGCTAAAGGTGAATACATTAATAGCAATAGCACTTACACTTTTATACTGCTGAACAGTGCTTTGCAGCCCTCTCTAAGCTGTTTACAGAGTCAGCTTATTGCCCCCAACAATTTGGGTCCTCATTTTAGCGACCTCGGAAGGATGGAAGGCTGAGTCAATGATGAGCCTGGTTAGAATCGAACTGCCAAATTGCAGACAGGCAGCAGGCAGGAGAAGGAGCCTGTAGTACCGCACTCTAACCACTGGTAGTCCTCAATCTACCACACAACTGAGCCCCAAATTTAAATGAGTCAAATGAGTTTTGCCCCATTTTACGACTTTTCTTGCCATATTTGTTAAGTGAATCACTGCAGTTGTTAAATGAGTAACACGGTTGTTAAGTGAATCTGGTTTCCCACATTGATTTTGCTTGTCAGAACATCACAAAAGGGTATGACATGACCCTGGGACACTTGCGACCATCATAAATGTCAGTTTTCAAGCACCCAAACGTAGATCACGTGACCATGGGGAGGCTGCAATGGTCGTAAGTGTGAAAAATGGTCATCGGTCACTCTTTTTTTCAGGGCCATTGTAACTTTCAATGGTCACTACGCGAACCATTGTAAGTTGAGGTCTACCTGTATACTGGCTGCCTTCTGGCCACCTTCACATAAGCTATGATATATGGCAGTGATGGCGAACCTTTTCGGCACCAAGTGCCCAAACCAGAACGCGCATGCATGCTGGAGCACTGGAAAACCGAAGACCAGCTGGCTGGTGTGTGCATACCTGTTTTTTGGCTGTGTTTGGGGCTGTGTTTGGCCATTTTCAGGCTGTTTTGGGGCCGTTTTTCAGACTGTTTTGGGCCTGAAACTTTGCCTGTTTTGGGGGCACTTTTGGGCCATTTTTGGGCAAAAAACATCCCAAAGATGGCCTGAAAAATGACCTGAAAACAGCCTGAAAACAGTCCAATAAATGGCCTGAAAAATGCCCCAAAAATGGCCTGTAAAAGGCCTCAAAAAGGCTCGAAAAAGGCCTGAGAAACAGCCTGAAAAATGGCCTGAAAACAGCCTGAAAAAGGCCTGAAAAAATGGCCTGAAAAAGGCCCCAAAACAGCCTGGGAAACCACCTGAAAGCAGCCTGAGAAACGGCCTGAAAAATGGCCTGAAAAAGGGCTGAAAAATGGCCTGAAAAAAGGCCAATGACCCTGACCCAAAACAGCCTGTAAGGCCTGAAAACCGAAAAAGGCAAAACGGCCTGAAAAAGGCCTGAAAAGTGGCCTGTTTTTTGGCCGATTTCAACCAGCCCAGCAGCTGGCGCTCCCTCACGAGACCAGCTGGCCAGAAACCAGAAGAGCAGCTGGCGACGGTGTGCATGCCCATTGAGAGGGCTCTGCAATGCCACCTCTGGCACGCATGCCATCGGTTCGCCATCACAGATACATGGTGTGACCTCTCAGGAGTGCAGCTGTAACTGAAGAAATGTAGAAAGGTTACTCCTTATTGTGCATCTTTGCACTGGATGCCTAAGCAACAACTGACGTTTCCTGTACAAGCGCACCAATGTGCCTACCGTCCCTGTCCTATTGTTTTTTTTTTAATATGTATCCATTTCATGTATTCATAACTATGTTTATACTTATACCTGTCACCTTATAATCGCTTGACAAAATAAATAAATAAAATAAAACTTCAAGTGAAGTTTCTGTGTAGCCAGCTCTCAGTGTCATCACTGTTTTTTTTCAAACGTTTCCTTTTGTTTGAGCTAAACTGAACTCTGAAAGTCTCCGATTTGTTAATGGTTGGTGAAATTGGGAGCAGGACCTTTTACTGAATACTCTTTAGTGGGAGGTGAATTGGACAAATCCGTGAGCAGTGCGGGCTGCATTTCCCTTCTTCTTTGCTGAGGCATTTTTGTTGTTTCATTCTTTGTTGACATGGTCCGTGTTTGTGAATACCGATTCAAGGTGCAACAGAAGAGATCCTGAAGTGGGAGCCCAGCTCCCTGTTTTGCAGTTCACACAATGCCTTGGACAAAATAGGTTCTTTTCAAGCTTGCTCCTTGTGACATTTGACAGAGGTTGAAATGTTCCTGTGGTTTCTCTAATTGTCCTAACTGTCTTGTCCTTGCCATTTTGTTATTTTCTTCTAGCTTTACACATGCATTGAGACATGTCTTCTTAAACACAATTTTACCATTTGAAGAATGCATGGAGCTTTCTAGCTTTAAGATCTCCTCAGCTTTCTCCAATCTTCTTCTTACCTATTAAGATCTATTGCTTTGCTGATAGTCAGTGTATCATTTCTTACAAGCCTGGTAGTTTATATATATAGTTATATATATATATATATATGGGCCAGGGTAAGCAACCTTTTTTCCTCATTGCTACTCTTAACAGACCCTAATCTTGTCAGCATTTATCTATCCAGAGGTAGTTAGAAATTCTGGAATTGCAATCTGAAGGCCTCTAGAGGGTATCAATTTGGAGAAAGCTGATCTGTTTTGGGTATAAGCACTTGAAGTGTAGGGATACATACACATTTAAAAACCCATCTGGGAGAGGCAGTGCAAAGCTTCAGTTTAGAGTTCCAAATTAAATCTGTTTCACTTTCTGAACCTGGTGATCGGATGAGAAGCCTGCTAATTGGAAGCCCTTTTTTCAGGTCTGCCAAATTTTGGAAACAGATTCCGATGGTCAGGTAGGCTCACACCAGTGGTTCAGATCAGTTCAGCAATTGAATATATTCTAAGCAATGGGCCAAGCTGCACCTGGACTAGAACTGGATATGGGATGAAGCGTTTCTTCAGATGCCTTCTCTCTGTTCCAAGCAGAGAGATTCAGGAACGGAATAGAGAGACCTGGTCCGATATTCTGCAAAATTGTGTTGTAATTGTGGCAGACGGGATTATGTTTACAGGTTCTGTGGGCGTGGCTTGGTGGGTGTGGCATGACTTGCTGGGCATTGCTTGGTAGGCGTGGTGTGGCTTGGTGGGTGTGGCTTGGTGGGCGTGGCAGGGGAAGGATACTGCAAAATCCCCATTCCTTCCCCACCCCACTGACCTGCTTTCCAGCTCCGTTCTCCTGTGCAGGGCAACAAAAGGAGACCCAGCCGATCAGCTGGGACTTGAGAGGCAGAGATGAGGGCCAGTCAGTGGTGGGCTTTGCTGGTTCTCTGAACTACTTAAAATTTCCACTACCGCTTCTCCAGAACTGGTCAGAACCTGCTGAATACGCCTCCTGCCGCATCACAGTCAATCGCCCGTCGCTCCCATGGAGAGGGGCCTCCTGGGAATACCGTGGGTCAGGCATTGTCGGCTGGCGGTTCCCGAGCAGAACCTTTTCTGTGGGAGCGCCGCCCTGTGGAACCAGCTTCCTACGGATCTGCGTTTGGCCCCTGATCTCGCTCCTTTAAATAGACCTGAAGACCTGGCTGTTTCAGCAGGCTGGCCTAGATTGACCATGGGGTGGGTAGTTTTAACAACGTTTGCCTATTTGTAATTTTATTGTTTTAGTTGTTTTGCACTTTGGACTTGTTTTTATTAGTTATTTTATTGTATTTCTTTTGTATGTTAGCCGCCTGAGTCCTGAGGTAGGGCAGCATACAAGTCTAAATTAATAATAATAATAATAATAATAATAATAATAATAATACCACCTCTGGTGTGGACTTATCCCTAGGTTGCTGAAGGCTGCTGTCATTTTGACAAGAAATGATAAAAAGGTGCCTTCTCTGTATTTCATACTTGTATCAAACCAAGGAAACCAACTGACCATATGTCTCTTCTACAGGACATCATGGAGACTGTTACCATATTAATACAGGCGTCATGATTGGGATTGTAGTTGGAGATATTCTTCTCACCCTCTTCCTCCTGCTCCCTGTTTATTGCTGCATCCATCAAAAAAGTGTGAAGAAGAAGAAGAAGAAGAAAAGGTGAGTGAACCATGCTTGACAATGAGTTTTTTCTGGGGCTAGCAAAAAGGGAGGAAGGAATGGGGAGAATGGCCAATTGGACTCAAGTATTATTTCTGTCTGCCTAACCTGGCCTTCCTCAGCCTGGAGCCCACCAAATATGCCACATTATAAATCCCAACATCTCTAGTGATGTTCTGTAGAGATTCTCAGTCATCCACAGGTCATGGTTGTCCCAAAGGTGCTTTTTCGGGAGGCAACTGGGCTTCCTTGTTTTTTCTTTTGAAGGCATTTCACTTCTCATCCAAGAAGCTTCTTCAGCTCTGACAGGATGGTAGTGGGGAATGGAAGGATTTCTATTTCTTCCATTCCAGGAATAATGGATGGAAACTGAACAAGGAGAGATTTAACCTGGAAGTGACAGTGAGAACAATCAACCAATGGAACAGCTTGCCCTCGGAAGTTGTGGGAGCGCCATCACTTGAGACTTTCAAGAAGAGATTGGACTGCCATTTGTCAGAAATGGTGTCGGGGCTCCTGCTTGGACTAGATGACCTACAAGGTCCCTTCCAACTCTGATGATCTGTTATCTGTTATCCTTGCAGACAGCTTCTTGGATGAGAAGCAAAACATCTGTCAAGATTTCGAAAAAAACTTTTTGCCAGGGAGTAAAAATCTTCCAAACATACCTGTTAATTAGAGGTGATAGACTGTGTTTTCTTTGCTGTCAATGCTGATAAAATTAGACCCGGAAAGTAATCTAAGAATTTTTTATTAGTTACAAAATAAGAAAACCTAACGAGATACATATTGGCAGCCTCCTTAATCTCATACCAAGGCATATAGAAAAAGAACAAAGGAAAAGTACAACAGAAGTTACAGGAAGTGAAGTTAAAAACTTTTTACACATGCACAGTAAATCAAAACATCACAAGACTTTGTTATCTCATTACTATGGAGACAAGATAACGCAGTGCTGGCTAGCAGACACCTGCTTGCTATAATATGAGCTTAGAAGCTGAAACAGACAAACAAAACAACAACAACAACAACGCAGTGACAGCATCTTCAAAAGAAAAAAAAAGACAAGAAGTCCAGTTGCCTCCTGAAAAAGCATTTTGGGGATTTCCAATGATGCTTTCCTCTTTTAAGTGATCTTAAAAAATGCCCATTATTTGATAATTCACATAAGTGAGAGGTCCTTGGTGCTGTTCCAAGCTTTGTGGTTTCCTTGCAGACCTTTCTTGTTACCCAAACTAGATAACATCATCAGTGCTAGTAAGGAGTGGGGTTTGGTCCCAGTTTATAGTCTAGTGGCACCTCAATTCTTAACCCTAACTTAATTCACATAAAGTGTGATATGGCAAGTCATATCCTAATTATCCCAGTTACTAATAACAGGTCAGGTGTCAGGGTTTCATATCAGGCAAAACTCAGAGGGAGGTGAAGTCCTCAAGGAATAGCTTTATTGGAAATATCATATTGGCACAGATCCAGGGGTGGGCTGGTACCGGTTCGCCCTGGTTCAGGTGAACAGGTTGTTAATTTTATGGCCAGTTTGCCGAACTGTCAAATTTATTTATTCATCCCGCTCCTTCCCTCCCAGGAGTCCCCACGTGGCCCATTTTGTATCCCAGGTAAGTGCAAGGCCCACATGACGGCTCAGGGAGGGTGAAAAATGGGCCTCCCAGAGGCTCTGGAAGGCTGGAAATGGGCCTGTTTCTGGCCTCCAGAAAGCCTCTGGAGCCCAGGGAGACCATTTTTGTCCTCTCGGAGGCTTGAGGAAAGCCTCCGGAGCCCGGGGAGGGTGAAAATGCCTCTATGCCATGGTGCAGGAAGCCGACTAGGTCACGCCCACCATGGCCACGCCCACCCAGCAACCAGGCAGAGAACCGGTTGTTAAAGTTTTTGAAGCCCAACCCTGCACAGTGTCGCCTCTAATAAGCCTTAGAAGTTTTTTGAAGATGAGCTCGAGAATCATGATTTAATTAGGGCGATTGCTGGAATCCTGACAACAAGCCAACTCTGGCATACGTAATTTACAGTCACCTAGTTACTATCTTTGAAAACATTTATGGAATGCGCTTTCGGTTTGCAAGCTGCTGTACTGCTCCCCACTCCCTTTCTGTTGGCAACTCTAAAAAGACCATAGAAATATTTTATGAGTTGACACACAGATCTGGTGAAAACCGACTCCCTACAGTTTTCACCTAATTCAAAGTAAAAGTTTGCCACTTCCCCTCAAACCTTCAGTACATGGTCCAATCAACACACAGTCCAGCTGCTAAATGATCTCAGTCTGCCCTTTCTGAACACTTGCAGGAATGTCCTTGGATCCCAAGGGAAAGCATTTTGTTTTGGCTACAGCACTTCAGCTATCTCTATTCCACCCCCCTCCATATTCCTCAGCTCCAGTATGTGTCAGCACTGAAGCGGAGGAAAAAATGGCCTCACTTCAGCCAACTTCAGGGTTGACATCAGGAGTGTGCAAGGGAGATCAGGAAGTTGGCTGTGGCCCCTGATAGAAGCCCCACCTCTTTTTATTTTATTTATTTAATTGGATTTATATGCCGCCCCATCTCTGGGGGGACTCGGGGCGACTTACACAAAAATATATATACAATAAATACAAAATTTATCAAATTAATTCTAATCCAATTATAATAAAATCTAATTAAAATACCCTTAAATTAAAATTCCCAACCCTGCACAGTCCAGGCTGGCCTGTGCAAACAGCCAAGTCTTGAGATCACAGTGGAAGGAGCGCAGGCGTGGGGCCAAACGCAGCTCTAGAGGTAGCTGATTCCAAAGGGTGGGCGCCCCCACAGAGAAGGCCCTCCCCTGGGGGACTGCCAACTGACATTGTCTGGCTGACGGTACCCCCAGGAGGGCCTGCCTGTGGGAGCGTACCGGGCAATTGGACCTCGATGCTGGTAGGAGGCGCTCCTGCAAGTACCCCAGACCCGAGCCATTTCAGGCCCATGGGAAAAAGGGTGGCTCTTCAATTGCATTGTAGCCACTATCTGAACATTATTTCGTCCCACTGAGAATGTCCTCTCTTTCATTGCATATTCAGTGAGCATATGTGGGCCTTTCCCCAGCCCCTGACCTTAACTCTCTATCTGTGAAATTGGCCTAGCAGCTATTGCTTTTACCGCAAATATGAACAGGCTGGCAAATTTTTATTATAATTCCTCTCCTAAACTCTAACCCCTGCCTATCATACAGTTATGTGTTCTTTGGCGAGAAAATGCCAACTTTTGTTGTTTCATTCAAAATTATTTTCAATTCATTTAAGTGTGGGCCATTACGACGCTGTCCTTTGCATAGAGGTGTTTTTTTTCTAATTAAAGCCAGAATATTAAAGATTAAAAAAACCCTATCAAAACTAATTGACACTCCCCTCCCCCCTTCATTCTTTCTACAGAGGAACCAAGGAATTACGTGAACATGATTGGAATACAGAAATAACCAACCCCTTCCAGTTGGAACTGCATTTGTGCCCTCTGCATCAAATATGATCAGATCTGTGCTTCTGCAGAATTAAATATCAGGAAGCAGAAACTGGTCCCTTGGATCAAGCGTTGAAGCCTGGAATTGCCTCTACAGTGAACTCTTCCTTAGTCTCTTGGTCGCCTTACCTGTCAGAAATAGTTTGCAAATTCTCTAGCACAATATTTTCTTCCTTCCTGCCTTCCCTCCTCTTAGCAGAACTGTTCATCAAGGAACCCCAAAGCCAGAGATGAGTTGACCTCTTGTTAGATTGCACATCTGGCTGGTCCTTAAACCTTCAATATTGAATGGCATTTGGAACAGCATTTGTTCTTGGTTTTGTTTTGTAAAAAATTTATTTCTATCGCTTTAAAATAATATTGGAAAAAGAGAAAGGAAGAATCAAAACACAAAGATAATTGTAATGCAAATATGTACGTGCATACAAAGACACATAAAAGTGTCTTAAAAATGAAAAAAAATATAGAAAAGGAAACAAAAAGAAACAAAGTATAATGTATTGTTACAACCATGAGCTGATAAAATGCTATATATATGTATATCTAATGTAAATATTATTCAAATGCTTATATGTTAATTTTTTAAGATAACTATCATTCTTTTTAACTGACTGTTCTTTGTATAAATGAGTTCTACACTTCATTATACTTGTCTGTATGAAATTTATATCTATGATGAACCACTTTTGGAAAATTTGGAAGTGGCTATTTTGACATCTGAACATTCCACAATGGGACATTTTTCATCTCTGTTTCTGAACTGGGACAATTGAAGGATCTAGATGGTTAAAAAGTATGGTTTCCATTTTTAAAGGGGGCTCCTGGATGTTGCGTGGGAGAGAAATAGAATAACAGAGTTGGAAGGGACCTTGGAGGTCTTCTAGTCTAACCCCCCCTGCTCAAGCAGGAGACCTGGCCTATACCATTTCAGACAAATGATTATCTTCAAAACCAAAATTTTTTATTACCAGTTCTGTGGGCATGGCTTGGTGGGCATGGCTTGGTAGGTGTGGCGTGCTTGGTGGGCGTGGCAAGGGAAGGATATTGCAAAATCCCCTTTCCTTCCCTACTCCTGGGGGAAGGTTATTGCAAAATCCTCATTCCCTCCCCACCCCACTAACCTGCTTTCCAGCTCCGTTCTCCTGTGCAGGGCAACAAAAGTAGACCCAGCCAATCAGCTGGGACTCGGGGGGCAGAGAATAGATGGGGATGGGGCCAGTCAGAGGTGGGATTTGCTGGTTCTCTGAACTACTCAAAATTTCCACTACCGGTTCTCCAGAACTGGTCAAAACCTGCCGAATACCACCTCTAGTGCTGGAGCACCCATAACTTCTGGAGGCAAGTTAATTGTGCTAACTGTCAAGAAATTTCTCTCTAGGTTAAGGAGAATAGATCTAAGGGAGGATTCTTGGGCTGTTGGAATCCTTACGTTATTGCTAGGTATATGTAAATCAGAGAACAGATGAAAATTCTGCTCCCAGGAGAGGACCATCCAGTTTGCTGCACCATCCATACTGCATGTAGATCTGAACTCTGTAGCTTGAACTTAATACATAGAAATAGTTGGAATTTTTCTGTAATGGCCTCTTAGACATTCTACAATAAAAATTACTTATCAGGAGTTCCCGGATATTTGTATACTTGTTTCATAGGTTCCTGCCGAGCCTGTTGGAAGAGAAACCTGCCCTGTGTCATTTCTACTATGGGATTAATAAAAAAATGCTTCTTTAAATCAGTTCAAGTTCACTGGCTGCTCAGATGTCCTAGTCTAGGGAGTTTCTATATTAGAATATAACTGTATTGCTCAGGCCAATAAACACTAGAGGTGCAATTGGGTGCACAAGATACAGTAAATACCAATTATGGGTGCAATTCAATATGTTGGCTATCACCTTTAAAGCTGAGGATATCTTCAAGACTTCTTACAATTAGCTCTCATCCATTTGTTTAGTGACTGTTCAATGCTACAACAAGGTGATTTACAACTGGTCCTCATACATATGATCATCGTAGCATCCCCACGGTTGCAACAATCAAAATTTGGGGCTTTGATAATCAGCATGCATTTTATGATGGTTTGCAGCATCCTGAGGTCATGCAATCGCCTTTTTTCATCTTTCCCAGCCAGCTTCCGAGAAGCAAAATAAATGGGGGAAGTTGGATTCACTTAGTGACTGCATGATTCACTTAAGAACTGCAGTGATTTGCTTAACAACCGTGGCAATAAGGTCATAAAATCTGGCACTAGTCACTTAATCACCAACTTGCTTCCAAGGTAAGTTCTCATCCCCAATTTTGGTTATAAGTTTGAGGACCACCTGAATTCAGACATGAACGAGTCTTGTTGTTAAGAGACAGGATTTGGGACTCTACAAAGTGTCCCATCGCTGGAGAAGCTCCATCTACGGAAATGCCATAGCACAGGGGTGTCAAACTCAATTTCATTGAGGGCCGCATCAGGGCTGTGGTTGACTTTGGAGGGGCTGGGTGGGCGTGGCCAACTGAGTGGGTGTAGCCAACTGGGTGGGCATGGCCATTTTGATGCCACTCACCGGGTGTGGCCAACTGGGTGGGCGTGGCCAGCTTGACACCACTCCCCAAACTATTGGTGTCAGGTTCCAACCATTATAAAATGAACTCCAAGGCATTTCAATTCCTCAAAGAACAAGTTTATTAAGATACACCATCTTGGCACTAACTGGTGGAAAGCCAGTACTGAAAGTTTCCTGGCTTTCCACGTCGCTATAACTAGGATTTTCACAATTTTTCAAAACAATATGTCACATTGTCCAACTGGGATGTGGAACGGTTGCCTGGCAACTTCGCTCTTCCTTCCTCTGGCCAGGCAGCTGTTGGAATGTGGCTGATTCATCGTCCAGCTATGTTGTTTTGGTTGGAATTCCATCCACCTCACCTTTCAGCTCCCTAGTGCGTCAAACTGAATTCATAAGAATAATCCATATATCAACCAATCCACCATCTAACCAGATTCAGGCTTGACAGCTTGAATGTTTCCTCTTCACACTGGGTAGACTGGCCCCTTACATTTTCCTCAGGCCGAATCTGACCACATTACGGGCCTTGTGTTTGACACCCCTGCCATAGCATCAGAGGTGATATTCAGAAGGTTCTGACCAGTTCTGGAGAACTGGTAGTGGAAATTTTGAGTAGTTCTGAGAACCGGCAAATATCATCTCTGACTGGCCCCGCCCCCATCTCTTCTCTGCCTCCCAAGTCCCAGATGATTGGCTGGGTCTTCTTTGGTTGCCCTGCACAGGAGAACGGAGCTGGAAGGCAGGTTAGTGGGGTGGGGAGGGAATGGGGATTTTGCAGTATCCTTCCCCCAGGAGTGGGGAGGGAATGGAGATTTTGCAGCATCCTTCCCCTACCACACCCACCAAGCCACGCCCACCAAACTATGCCATGCCCACCAAGCCACGCCCACAGAACCATAGTAAAAAATTCTGAATCCCACTACTGCATAGCACATTGTCTCACTGATGTCTCACTGACTTTCTCTGAAGCACCTTGACCTTGTCAATAAGTATTAACTCTTCTCCAATCTGTTTTCCCAAGCAAGAAAAAGATCATCCGTGGAAAAGCTCTGTTTTTGTGGGAATGTATTAAATTTTGATTTCTATCCCTGTTGATCAGTGCCATTATATATTATTTGGATCCTGCTTTTAATATTCTGGGTTTTTTTTCCTGCATACACTGCTCTGAACATTGAGAATAGAGGGCCATGGAAATGTTAATTATCTGTAATAAAATAAATGCTACGTTCAGGGCAAAGCATGGGTAGCCCCTACAAAGGGCAGATTGTTGTGAGTCATGTGTGAATGGTGACACTCTTGTTTTGCAGTGAAAGCAGAACTTCGGATACAGAAAGTCCCCGGGCACAGAACTCACAACCCCACATCCTATTAAAGTATCTAAAGCATCACCCTGGATGCAGGGTGATAACACTTTCAAAATTTGGTAGCATAATGGCCCAGTGCCCTCCCTTTAGTTCACTTTATTGTCATTGCATCCAACGAAATTAAATACTATCTTCAGTGTACATTATGGCTATGAAAATAAACACAAACACACATCCTTCACATTCTATACATTAAATTAAAAACCCCTAATATTGCATTAATATTGCACTACACAGTAGAATTCAATAGAATAGAATTCAATAGAATTCTACTTGTTGTTCTTCTTAGAAACCTAAAATGTAAAAGGGAGATGAAAAAAAAAATTCTCTTCTGATAGTGTGCCCAGCCAAAAAATGGGATTTATAATTGAATTATAACCAGAGTATCAGTGTTGGAAGGACTGTAGAGATTTCTATCCCAGGGGTCTCCAACCTTGGCAACTTTAAGACTTGTGGACTTCAACTCCCAGAGTTCCTCAGCCAGCTGGTGACCCCCGTTCTATCCCAACTCTCTGCTCAAGCAGAAGATCTTATACCATTTCAGACAAATAGCTGTCTAATTTCTTCTTTAAAATCTCCAGGGATGGAGCACCCACAATTTCTGGAGAAAAGCTGAATAAATCTTCTATTGTCAGGATATTTTGTGGTCTTAGTTTGGTTCTTTCCTTGATTAGTTTCCATCCATTGCTTCTTCTCCTTCCCTTGGTGTTTTGTGGCAGCCCTCTTAGGTATTGGTAGATTGCTATCATGTTGTCCGTAGTCCTTCTCTTTATATGACTGCACATACACAATTTCTGCAGCCATTCTTCATGTGTTTTACCGCCAGCTCCCCTTTGTTACTCTTATCATTTAATAATGTACTTTTTAACAATATAGATTTTTGTTTATTCCCCTTATCTTTCTCTCTTCCTTCCTTCCTTCCTTCCTTCCTTCCTTCCTTCCTTCCTTCCTTCCTTCCTTCCTTCCTTCCTTCCTTCCTTCCTTCCTTTATTTTGTCAATCGTTTATAAGGATAAACATAGTTGTGAATATATGAAATGAATACATATAAGAAAAATAAAAAGGAAACAATAGGACAGGGACAGTAGGCATGTTAGTGCACTTATGCACGCCCCCTACAGACCTCTTAGGAAAGGGTCAATAGTAGACAGTCTAAGGTTAAAGTTTTGGGGGGTTGGGGAAGAAACCACAGAATTGGGTAGTGTATTCCAGACATTGACCACTCTGTTGCTGAAGTCGTATTTCCTGCATTCAAGTTTGGTGCGGTTAACCTTGAGTTTGTATCTATTGTGTGCTCTTGTATTGTTATGGTTGAAGCTGAAGTATTCATTGACTGGAAGGACATTGCAATGTATGATTTTATATACTATACTTAGATCAGAGCGAAGGCAGCATAGTTCTAGGTTTTCTAGGTCTAGAATTTCAAGTCTGGTGGCATAAGGTATTTTGCAATGAGTAGAGGAGTGGAGAACTCTTCTTGTGAAACATTTCTGGACTTTCTCAACTGTGTTAATGTCAGATACATGATGTGGGTTCCAGACTGATGAGCTGTATTCGAGCATTGGTCTAGCAAATGTTTTGTATGTTCCCTAGTTAGTAGTGTGATATTACCAGAGTAAAAGCTAGGTAGGATTAGATTAACAACTCTTAATGCCTTTTTGGCTATGTAGTTACAGTGGGCTCTAGAACTTAGATCATTAGAGATGAGTATTCCAAGGTCTTTGACGGAGTTTGGATCATCAACAAGGTCTTGACTATTCAGCTTGTATTTTATTTTCTGATTTTTTTTTGCCAGTATGTAAGACAGAGAATTTATTTGCTGAGATTTGAAGTTGCCATTTGTTTGACCATAGTCGAGGTCTTTTTGAAGGGTAGCAGTATTGTCTGTGGTGTTGAATAGCTTTACATCATCAGCGAAGAGAACGCAGTTGCTCTTAATATGATCACAGAGGTCATTTATGTAGAGTATGAAGAGAGTTGGTCCTAGAACGCTGCCTTGGGGGACACCACTATTGACAGGTACAGAATTTGATAAGACGCTCCCAATTTTGACCATTTGTTGTCTGTTTCACAGGAATGCTTCTATCCAGTTATGCAGTTGTCCAGAGATACCATAAGATTTTAGTTTTAGGAGTAGTTTGTCGTGTACCACTGAATCGAAGGCTTTACAGAAGTCTATGTAGATTGCGTCTATTGCTTTGCCCTGATCGAGTTGTGTAGTTCATATGTTTTTGCAGTGTAAGAGTTGCAAATTACAGGATAGTTTTTCTCTGAAACCATATTGTTTGTTAGAGAGTAGGTTGTTTGTCTCTAAGTGGAGGATAATGGATTGGTTAATAATGTGCATGTTTTGGATTGGTATGAATGAGTTTCTTGTTTTTATATTGTATAGAAATTGTTTTATCCTGAAACAAAGAATACAAATTTGGATAAATTACTTTTGGGACCGGAAGAAAAATTAATATCTAAACTATATAAATTACTATTAGAACAAGAAAGAACAGGACAATTAGTAAAAGGACCAATGTTAGCTTGGGAAAAAAATATAGGATACAATCTGGATTTGAATGACTGGGAAGATACATGGGAAGAAAATTTAATATATACAAAGTCGGTGGCATATAAAGAAAACCAGTACAAAATGATGTATAGGTGGCATTTGGCCCGGCTAGACTAACAAAATATTTCCACAGGCAAATCCAAACTGTTGGAAGTGCCAGAATAAAATTGGCACTTACTATCATATGTGGTGGACATGCCCCAAAATAAGAAAATACTGGATGGGAATTAAAAATTGGATGAAGATGTGATGAAGTGTGAGTTGGAGTGGAAACCAGAACTGTTCCTACTTGGAATGATAAAAAAACCTTCCCCAGAGGACAAATACCTGATAACACATTTGCTAACAGTGGCTCGAATTGCCTAGCTCAGAAATGGAAAGAATCTATAGCCCCATCTATACAAGTAGTAATAAAGAAAACATATGAATCGTAGAATTGGAGAGATTAACACTTAAACTAAATGGAAAAGAAGATTCGGATGATTATAAGGCATGGGAAATATGGTATAATTGGGTAGAACACAAAAGCGGAGGAAAGGGAATATTGGGAAATAAGGTACCATTGTAGATACAAGAATTTATAGAAAACAGGAGATAACAGGTTATGTAACAATCTGGAAAAAGAGACAAGAAAAAGCTCCAAAATAGGCCAAACCAAGCGAATCTCATCTGAAGAAATATTTATGGCTATGTATGACTAACATTATATGGGAAAATGCATACTCGATCTGCAACTAAAAAAAAAAAAGTGGGAAAAACTTGTGATGTATTTATGTTATGTGTGACTGTAAGTCTGTATGTTGTGTGTTTTTTTTATAATTGTAAATAAACTTTTTTAAAAATTAAAAAAAAAAAAAGAAATTGTTTTATCCTTTTGTACGCCGCCTCAAGTTCCCCTTTGGGGGAGGTGAGGTGGGATATAAATCTAATAAATAAATAAATAAATAAATAAATAAATAAATAAATAAATAAATAGATTCCATGACTTTACAGGTGATGCAGCATTTGGCAAGGAGCTGGTCCTGAAAGATTTTTCAAGGATTATGCTTAAAGGTTCGGCTATGGCAGCAGATAGTTTTTTAAAGAAGTAGGCACATATTCCATCCGGTCCAGAAGACAGAGATGGTTTTAGATTGTGTAGTGCTTTTTCAACATTGTCTTCTGTAAAATTGATATGTATTAGATCATTGTAGTTGTCTGTGGTTCGACTAGGAAATACTGGGCATGATCCATTGCTGTTTACAAATACTGAGTCAAAGAATGTGTTAAAGAGGTTGGCTTTAATGGTGTCGTCATTGCAGTCTGTACCATTAGGTCCTTTCAGGGGTGGGATGGATCTTGAATCTTTTAGTTTGTTGTTTACAAAATTGTAGAAAGCGCAGGTGGAATTGGTATGTAGAAGGTTTTCCTCTTGTTTAATGTGATAATTGGTGCATTCAGTCTTTATCTGGTGGCATAAATTTTTGTATTGGCTTTTGAAGTTGGCAGCGTGACCAGATTTGTTTTTCCGCCAAAGTGATCTTTTTTTTTCTTGGACTGAAGTTCAAATTGAACTTCAAGGCTATCTACCCCTGCTCTAATCCCAACTGAAAAATGTTGCAGTACAAATGATCACATTTTGACAATACATCCTATTCAAACAAAAGGCTCTCTTTTGTTTTGGATCTGTGACATGACTCTCCCCCACCCCACAAAAGTACTGTAGTGTAGAAATATTCAAGAGGAACTAATCAACTGCACTTGCCCTTTTCTTTAACTCCAGCAGGGGGAGAATTGAGTTAGAAAGACCTCTGCTCCTGGAGATGTGTGCCTGTGGGATTGACTTCCTTTCTTGAGTTGTGGTTTGGGTAGCCTTCCAATTTGCACGTGCAAGCATGATTGATCCATGCTTAAGAAGGAGCCCCCCCTTTGTCCTTCCTCCCTTCCTCTTTCTTGTTGCACCGCAACGATTCAGATTTAAATCTGCAGCCTGTGATTTTGTTGTGTTGGTTTTTTGCATTGATGACACCCAGAGAATTGTAATCCACCATTTTTCAAAAGAGAAGAGAAGGACCAGGGGTGACATGATAGCAGTGTTCCAATATCTAAGGAGCTGCCACAAAGAAGAGGGAGTCAAGCTATTCTCCAAAGCACCTGAAGGCAGGACAAGAAGCGATGGGTGGAAACTAATCAAGGAGAGAAGCAACTTAGAACTAAGAAGAAATTTCCTGATGGTGAGAACAAATAATCAGTGGAACAACTTGCCTCCAGAAGTTATAAATGCTCCAACGCTGGAAGTTTTTAAGAAGAGATTGGGCAACCATTTGTGTGAAATGGCTTCCTGCCTAAGCAAGGGGTTGGACTAGAAGACCTCCAAGGTCCCTTCCAACTCTGTTATTCTGGTGGAGATAGATCCATCCACCCAATCTCTCTCTACCCGAGATCCTATTATTTTCGTTCTTCTTTCCCATATGGCAGATTTCCAGAGTAAATGTGTATTGCTCTTGTTAGTATTGACTGTTCACAGTGAACTTTTGAAATGAGATTAGGCCTCATTAAGGCTGCACATGGGACCTAAGGTTGCACATTGCTTACCCCTACTTTAAAGACTTACTGAATCCACCCACCCCTGGCAAGGTGGCTTTGCTTTTCAGTCTTTAGCTTTATCTCTTACCTTCCTGTTTCTTTTCTCATACAATCCTCATTGGCTGAGATTGAGTAATGCAGCAAATCATAAAGAGGCTCTAATTCATAACCCACGCTGGTGCTTGCATACATGTTCATTTATTAACCAATTCATAATCAAATTTATGTTAAATCTTTTGCAGCAAATTGCAACTAAATTGCAGATTATATTGTCTGAATATTTGGTTGGTTCTGGTAGTGTGGTTCCAGAGGGAGAAATAAAACCACAGAGAGCCAGTTTGGTCTAGGCACCAAACTGGAAAGCAAGAAGCCATGAGATCTAGTTCTGCTTTAGGCATGAAAGCCGGCTGGGTGACTTTGGGCCAGTCCTTATCTCTTAGCCCATCTAATCTCCCACCAGTGGTGGGATTCAATTTTTTTTACTACTGGCTCTGTGGGCATGGCTTGGTGGGTGTCGCAGGAGAAGGATACTGTCAAAGAGCCTTGGTGGTGCAGGCTGTTAAACACCTAGCACTTAGCTCCAGCTGCCTGCAATTAGTGCAGGCTCGAATCCCACCAGGCTCAAGGTTGACTCAACCTTCCATCCTCCCGGGGTAGGTAAATTGAGGACTCAAGATTGTTGGGGGCAATAAGTAAAAATGCCGCTTGGGGTCGGCCAAAAGCCCTAGTGATAAGCAGGCATATACAATAGAAAGAAGGCTATTGCTGAGCACATTGGGTTGTGCTCCAAAGATTGTAAGCAGCCCTTACGGCATACAATAAGGGCGGCATATAAATGTGAAGTAAAAAAAAAACTCCAGTCAGAGGTGGCATTTGCTGGTTCTACTCAAAATCTCCACTACCGGTTCTCCAGAACTGGTCAGAACCTGCTGAATACCACCTCTGCCTCACAGGGATGTTGTAGGGACAACAGTAGGCAAGAAGGGGTGTTGGATATGTTTGGATATTAATTGTCTATGGAGATTCTCAATCATCCAGGTCATGGTTGTCTCAAAGGTGTTTTTTTTTTTTCAAGAGGCAACTGGACTTGGTTTTCCCTTGAAGACGTTTCGCTTCTCATCCAAGGAGCTTCTTCAGTTGACTGAAGAAGCATCTTGGATGAGAAGGGAAACGTTTTCAAGGAAAACCAAAGCTCAGTTGCCTTTTGGAAAAAAAACAACCATCTTTGGATATTAATTGCACCTTCAATTATTGATAAAATCATAAAGGCGGGATACAAATTATAAACAAGAAAACAAATGTCCAATTAAGGTTTTTTGCCATTGGCTGTGCCAATTTGTGAATACAGTTGCTAGATTTATAACTTAGAGGACATGCAACTCTCTTTTCTACGACATTCAAACTGGAGGGGTAAATTATGTTGCTCTTTTTAGGAGTAATAGATGCATTTACCCAGGGGTGGGATGCAAATATTTTTACTACCGGTTCTGTGAGCAAGGCTAGGTGTGAGTGACTGGGCGAGGTGGGTGCGGGAGAATGCAGTCAGCGATGTTGCTCATGCATGCGTTGTTGCGCATGCGTGATAAGGACTGACTGGGTAGGGAGAGGAGGGGCGGGTGGAAAGGGGAGGGGCCAGCCATGGGCACGATTTGCTGGTTCTCTGAACTGCACAGAATCATAACAACTGGTTCTATCGAACCGGTCCAAACTGGTAGAATGCCACCCCTGCATCTACCTAATGAAAGAAGATCAAATGGAGAAAAGTCCTGATTCCGCTGAGATCCCCAAATATTTCTGAGCAGCCTTGGGTTTTTATGAGCCACCGACATCCTGCTTTCATAACAAAAATTGTGGTGTGCTCAGGAAAACAGAACCAACTGCTCTGACCCATTTTATCTAACTCTGTCCAGCCTCCCCTTCAGCTTTCAGTCAGGAAAAAAAAAAAGCAAATTTTGAATCAAACATGATCTTAAAACAGACTGAATATTAAGTAATGGAATTCATTTAACTGACTGCTGATTTCAGCAGAAAAATAAAAGGAACATTAGCTATTGAACGTAGCCAACAGACATTTACATCTCTCTCTCTTCTCTTTCTTTGAACATCTTGAACTGGATAACTGCCTTTCTTTTTTTTTCTTTTCTTGTTTGATGGTGTTGTTGTTGTGTGTGAGAGAGAATGGAAACTTTAGAAGAAGAAGAAAATTGAAAATCAGATGACTCATCTCATCTCATGTGCCTATCTCAGGCCAAGCTTTTTGCAAGAAGGGCAGAACCAATGACACTGCATTTCAAGATGATACAGGAAATGTGGCAATATTGTAGCTGCAGGACACAATAAAGTTGTCTATAGCTTTGCTTATAGCCCTGCCAATTTAACCACGTTTTACACAATCAAAGCAGTTTTCTGCAGGTGCGTGAAATATTGAAGCCTGACCTAGCAAACCAGGGAAGTCTAAATCTAAGACCTTTTCACACAATCACTGGCTATTGTGCAGCCCCACAACCCCTCGGGATTTTTATAAGTTAGTGTGATTGTCCTCACCGTTGTGATTTCACCCATGCACGTTTTCTTTTCTTTTCTTTTTCTTTTTCTTTATTTATTTTGTCAAGCATGTTTTAGATAACAGATATAATTGGAAACATGATTAAGAGTACATGAAATAGGTACAAATAAGAGAGAGACATTAGGACAGGGACGGTAGGCATGTTGGTGCGCTTATGCACGCCCCCTACAGACCTCTTAGGAATGAGGTGAGGTCCACGGTAGACAGTCTAAGGTTAAAGTTTTGGGGGTTTGGGGAAGAGACCACAGAATCAGGTAGTGCATTCCAGACATTGACCACTCTGTTGCTGAAGTCGTATTTCCTGCAATTGAGTTTTGTGCGGAAATGCTGTACTTATTTGTACCGTTCTTCAAAAATCAGAGCATGAACATTTTGTCAGCTAACATAAAATCTAGAGAAGGAGTAAAAGGCAGCTGCCAGGTTAAGGTGGCCCTGAGAAAAGACTACCTGATAACATTTCCAAGATTTCTGTAATCGAGTCTGGAGCGTTTTACATTATGTATGTACCTATTGTGTGCTTGTGTGTTGTTGTGGTTGAAGCTGAAGTAGTCATTGACACTTGAAATTGTACATTGTACAATGTACATTGTACATTGTAGCAGATAATTTTATGTACTGTGCTTAGGTCAGACCGAAGGCGGTGTAGTTCTAAGTTGTCTAAGCCCAAAATTTCAAGTCTGTGGCATAAGATATTCTGTTGCAAGCAGAAGAATGGAGGACTCTTCTTGTGAAATACCTCTGGACTCGCTCAATTGTATTAAGGTCTGATATGCAGTACGGGTTCCAGGCAGATGAGCTGTGTTCGAGAATTGGTCTAGCAAATCTTTTTTTTTAATCTGTCCTCTGAGCTGGGCAGTGGCAGAAGAAGAGAAAGATGGCGGCCAGGTGCTCCTCACTATTGCTTTGTCATCTGTGACAAGGATGCAGAGAATAAAGCAAATAGCCACTAGATTGGAAAAAAGCATTTCTCAAACCTGCCCAAAATTGCAAAAAAACCCAAAGATTTGCAAGACCCATGGTATCTGATTTCAAGAGGAAGGAAGGAAGGAACCTCCATGGAACAGAGTGGTAGGATGAGGCAAGTGCTCTCATGAAGGAGAAACTGCTCACCACCCAGTTCCAGGTGAAATCTTGCACAATTGCCCTCCCAATTAGTGCAGCCATTGAACCACTCCAGCTTGTGAAAACCATTAGTCTAATGGCACATGGAACTACTCACGTGCATGTTCATCCACAGGACGAAACCCAGTCAGCCAAGGAACAGCTGATGTTAGGGAGTCTCTGGAAGATTCCTAATGGCTTCTTTGCCTTCTTTTTTGAAATGCATTCTCGTTTCAAAGCAATTTACAGCCTGATTCAGTCTGTGCAAAGGGTTGCTTAAAAAAAATGGATCAAAGCATTCATTATTCCGTTGTTTCAAATATGCAAAATACAATACGCAGCAAAATACATAAAAAAGAAGCCTGTAAAAACAAAAGAATCACAGAGGGATGAACCCATTGGGAGAAATAAAGTCTTTAAGGTGTCATGACTTAAAGTTCCAAAGTGGAGAAACCCTGATTTAAATTTATTGCCCACCCAATTCCAATGCCCATCTTAATTTGGCACAGGGAAGATAATAAGAATGCTGGTTGCACATCAGTTGGGATATACTTTCTAAGTCAGTTTTAAAAGCCTATTTCTGAGTAGGTGCTTTTCCAAAACTTCCTTGGTTATTTTTTTGTCTTTGAAAACGTTTCACTTCTCATCCAAGAAGCTTCTTCAAGTTCTAATTGATTAGTGGGGAATCCTTCTTGGCTGAGAAGCGAGTTTTCAAAGAAAAAAAAATCAAGAAAATCAAATTGCCTTTTGGAAAAGCACTTTTGGAACAACCATGACCTGGAGGATTGAGAATCTCCATAGACATCGACGTACTTCTGAGTAATCACTTTGCTGCACAGAATTTGAGATGTTTGTGCCGAACCTTTAGTCCTGTGGTAGTCAACCTGGTCCCTACAACCCACTAGTGGGTGTTCCAACTTTCATGGTGGGTGGTGGGGTTTTGTCCCTTACTTTTTAAATCACCATTACTGTGGAACAATATAATCTGTATAAAAACTGATCTTATGTTTGGTATTGTTAATTAAAAAGCCTCTAATAAGCTGCCCGTGGCTAAGAGTTTCAGCTAAAGGTTCAATGGCAAATGTTCATTCATTCATTCATTCATTCATTCATTCATTCATTCATTCAGCTAATTTCTATCCCACCCAGCTCACTAGCCAGAGCAACTCTGGATGAATAAAAGGGTACCTCGTAGGCCTTCCTATCTTGGGCCTCTAGTGTGGGAAATGATTCAATATTCCAGAAATTTGCCATACGCGAAATAAATAGCCTTGGTGGTGCAGGCTGTTAAATGCCTAGCACTTAAGTTCCAGCTGCCTGCAATTAGTGCAGGCTCGAATCCCACCAGGCTCAAGGTTGACTCAGCCTTCCATCCTCTCAGGGGAGGTAAATTGAGGACCCAAGATTGTTGGGGGCAATAAGCTGACTTTGTAAAAATGCCGCTTAGTAATAAGCAGGCATATACAATGGAATGAAGGCTATTGCTGAGCGCATTGGGTTGTGCTCCAAAAAATTGTAAGCTGCCCTGAGTCTTCAGAGAAGGGCAGCATATAAATGTAATTTAAAAAAAACAAAAACAAATATTTAGTTGCACGGCTGCAAAAGAATGGATGAATTTGTTAATAAATGGCTTAATAATACGCCCAGATCCCATTTGAAGATGATTTGCCAATATAATCAAATTGCAGCTATTGCAGCTGATCCAAAAAAATATATATATATATATATATATATATATATATATATATATATATATATATATATGTTTTAGAATTTTCACGGGTAAAGGTATGCGTCTTGGTGTATTGGTCTTGTCCGTGTATTGAGAAATCAAATCTCATCCGTCATCTCAGGCTGGTGTCTTCAGCTTGTTCTCAGGTAACCAATACTATATATATATATATATATATATATATAGTTTGGATAGCAAAAGGAGCTTTCTTTTGCAATACAGGCCATTCAGAATGTGACGAATTGGATCTGCTATCTGCCTGTCTTTAAGAAAACCTGCTTGCTTAGGATTTATATAATCCTTCATGAAAGAACTTTTAGCCTTCTTACCAAACAAGCTGTAAAAATCTTTAACTCTTGATTAAGCTGGGTGAATGGACAATACAATTCCACTAGTCCTGAGTTTAAGAAGAATGGTTGATCTCAAACTGAGATCTCTGATTCTTAAACACTTAAGGCAGAGTTTAAAAGAATCACTAATTTAGGGAAGTAGTAACTCTCTGAATTTCTTGATTGTGCAGCCACCTGGGTGGAGGAGGCTGTGTGTGTGTGTGTGTGTGTGTGTGTGTGTGTGTGAATGTGATTTACGGCTTTTTAAATTTGAGATAACATCTTACACTATACCTCATCTTTCATAAAGGGGGAGTTTAATTAATCTGGATGCTGCTGTCTCCAATCATTTCACCCACCCAGTATGTTCCAGCAGAGTGGATTTGCTCTAGTTTCCCCTCCATTAAATGCTGTCATCTTGTGAGATCAAGGGAGCATAAGTTCTGTGTTGTGGCCCCTGCCCTCTGGAACAGTGTCCCCTTTAATGGAATAAGGATGGCATCTTCTCTCTAGGGTCCCAGAACATCCTTAAGGTCTGGCTGGGGTCCTAGGCCTGTGGCTGAAATTTATTAAATTGTCCAAGGCATCTGTTGATTTTGTTGTTTATCAGCTCATTTTAGTCTGGATTGTCCACCTGATTTAATGCTTTTGCTATTTTTATGTTTATTTATTTTATTTATTTATTTTTATTTATTTTGTTTGTCAAACATGTACCAGATAACAACTATAAGTATGAACCTAAACAAGAACAAAGGGATTAAATACAGATAAATGGGGACAGTAAGACAGGGACAGTAGCAGAGGTGGTATTCAGCATGTTCTGACCAGTTCTGGAGAACCGGTAGCAGAAATTTTGAGTAGTTCAGAGAACCAGCAAATCCCACCTCTGACTGGAGATTTTACAGTATCCTTCCCTTGCCACGCCCACCAAGTGACACCCACAGAACCGGTAGTAAAATTTTTGAATCCCACCACTGGACAGTAGGCCCACTGGTGCGCTTATGCACGCCCCCTTTAAGGACCTCTTGGGAATGAGATGAGGTCCATGGTAGACAGTTTGAGGTTGAAACTATGAGGGGTTGAGGCTGTAACCACGGATCAGGTAGGGCATTCCAGGCATTGGCCACTCTGTTGCTGAAGTCGCATTTTCTGCAGTCATGTTTGGAGTGGTTTACCTTGAGTTTGCATTGGTTGTTTGCCCGTGTATTATTGTGATTGAAGCTGATGAAGTCATTGACAGGCAGGACATTGTAGCAGACAATTTTGTGAACGATGCTTAGGTCGGACTGCAGGATGAGCAGTTCCAGATTGTCCAGGCCCAAACTTTCAAGCCTGGAGGCATAGGGAATTCTATTGTGAGTGGAGGAGTGGAGTACTTTTCTCAAGAACTACCTCTGAACTCATTTTACCTCATTTTAGTCTGGATTGTCTATCTGATTTAATGTTTTTGCTATTTTTATGTTTATTTCTAGAGCCCATTGGAGTCAGGTGGGCAATTCATTTAAATCAGCCAGTTGCCGGCTGGGGAATTCTGGGTGCTGAAGTCCACATGTCTTAAAGCTGCAGAGCTTGAGAAACACTGATTTAAATGAATAAATTTAAATGAATAAATTTGTAATGAGCTTATCAATTTATAATAAAGAATTGTCTTCTCCATGGTGGAAGAAAGGGTAAAGATTGTACAGATGAAATATCAGAACACTATAAATGAATTCCAATTTCTTAAAAATTCAGAGAAGGAGATCTATAAGGCAAAAGAAAACCAGCGAAAAGTGTTACAGAGTTCTTCTTATCTCCAAATTATTCTAGTGCCGTTAGGATCTTTACCTGCCTATGTGGCACTGTGTTCACTTCCCCTCCCCCCACAATCCATTTGCTATCATCTTGAGCTTTTATTCCCATGTTCGTAAAAGTGTCTGCATTGTATAAATTAAATTGGTGGCTGTCTTCAAATTTTTTCTTTTCTTTTGTGTGCATTTTTATATTTTGCCCTTGATCCAGATTCTTCATGAATTGATTCTAATACTTTTTCTTTTTTAAAAAGTTCTTTCATAAATATTCTCTTCGAAGTGGCTTTTATAGCATCCAGTAATTATGGGATGATGTTAAGAAGCCTCTGAAATGCTCGGTTTTAGTTACTCAACATGTATGCCTGCCATGTTTCTGTGTGCACATGATACACTGCACTGCCAATTGGCCAATTGCACGTGAGCTGGGCATGGTGTATGCTCTTTTGCTCCATCGAAGGTACAGTGATTTCCTGAATTTAAAATGCATTCCCAATCACACCAGTAATACTACTACTAAATTTGCAGATGATACAACAGTGGTGGGACTCATCTCCGGTTGTCATGCCCCTGTCGGAGTCTGAATCCGAGGAGGAAGACGAACAGCTGACAGGGAGTGGGAGTGTGGTTCCATTGGCTGTGGAGGAAACTGGGGAAGGGCACAGTCCGGCTGAGCAGAGCAGGGGAGACGTAGAACAAGGGAAAGGGAGTTCAGATGAAGACCCAGGCCCACCCCCTCTTCATCCTAGGGCACGCAGGGAGGAACGGAGAAGAGAGCAATGTGGGTGGTGTGGCTTACAGAGGAGGAAAGGGCCCTGATTCCCTTCATTAGCCACAGCTGGGAAGAGAGTTTAAAAGAGATGCAAGCTGAGTGCGGCGTCTGCTGGGAACAAACATGAGTTTATCTTGTGTTGACTTTGCTTATCTGCAGTCCTGGCATCCTCCCAACCGGGTTGAATTACTGTCATTCCTTCATGTCTGGAATTCCTTCTCTTGCCCTGCCAGACTAATTACCTCATCTTGCCTTGTTTGGACTTTTAGTTACAGTTTTTGCTGACCATATTTTGGACTTCATTCTCTGCAGGCAAAGGCTGTTCCTGGGAGAGTTTTTCTCCAGTCCAGAAGGTAACCAGGACATTGGGGGCAAAGTTGGAGCTAATAAAGGGACTCCTACTGATTATCTGACTGTGTGTGCCTCAGGTCATCACAGTCTGCCTATCAAGATGAGGTGGACCAATTGCTTTCATGGTGTGGAGACAATAACTTGGCCCTTAACACCAATAAGACCAAGGAGCTTATAGTCAGGGTGGGATTCTACCAGTTCGTAGCGGTTCAGGTGAATTGGTATTTCCAGTGATCATTTGGCCCCGCCTACCTGTCCCTGTCCTAGTTTGTCCTTTATTTCTGTGTTTTGCAGCTCAGCTGATTCATGTGGCACAGTGGGTTGCCGCGCCTCAGCTACTTTACTCCCAGAACTGTAATAGAAGGTAAGTTTCAGAGCTAAAAATTGGCATTTTTGAAACGTTGTGCACGTGCACTCACCGAACCGGTTGTTACACTGGTTGAATCCCACTCCTGTTTATAGTGGTCTATAGAAGGAATAGATCAGACATCCAGCCCTTACTTATCAATGGAGACCGAGGGGAGCAAGTGGCCAGTTTTAAGTTTCTGGGTGTTACCATAAAAGAGGACCTGACCTGAGGTGCAGCCCTGGTCAAAAGGGCCCAGCAGAGATTATACTACATGAGACTCCTCAGGAAAGAACAACTGAATGAAAAAATGCTGGTGACCTTCTACTGCTGCACCATAGAGAGTATTTTATCTTACAGCACCTGTGTATGGTTTGCCAATTGCACAGTGGCAGATAGAACAGTGCTTCAGAGGGTTAACATTACTGCCCAGAGGATCATTGCTTGCCCTCTCCCCTCTTTGGAAGAGCTTTATAGCAGGGGTGGGATCCAACTGGTATAACTACCGGTTCGGTGATTTACATTTTGCTGTGCACGCGTGTGAAATGTCGTCAGCTTGCTGCCTGGACAGCTGAGCAGCGCTGCGTATGGGTGCGCAGCATTTGAAAAAGCAGTTTTTTCCTGCTTTTTCAACCGCAGCTCTGCTGGGCAAAGCAGCTGAGGTTGAAAAAGCAGGAAATAAAGGTCAGGTAAGAACCTGGATGGGCGGGTGGGCCAAAACAGCAGCAGATATAGAACCGGTTCTGTGTCTGCTGCTCTTCAGAGCTACCAGTTCTACAGAGCCGGATAGAACTGGTAGAATCCCACCCCTGCTTTATAGCTCCCGCTGCCTTAAGAAAGTTCAAAACATTCTTAAAGATGCATCTCATCCTGGGAACCCTTTTTTTGAACTATTACCATCTGGCAGACGGTGCAGGACAATAAAAACAAGGACAAATAGGCTAAAAAACAGTTTCTATCCCAGAGCAGTAACTTTATTGAATTCTACTGTATAGTGCAATATTAATGCAATATCAGGGGTTTTCAATTCAATTGTATAGAATGCAAAGGAGGTGAGTTTGTGCTTTATTTTTTATAGTTATAATAATGTACACTGAAGGTGGCATTTGATTTTGTTGTACAAGGTGCAATGACAACAAAGTAAACTAAACTAAAATCTTTGTTTAAGTTTGGACACCTGGGTTCTGCAACACAAAAAATGTTCTGTCTTCAGATACACATCTCTGCAGCGAGCCAGGGAGGGAAGTAGCTTCTGGCTTTGAACTGTGTCTGGCTATGTTGCAAGGCCAATAATTAAAAAAGAAAATGTGAGGGTATGCCCAATGATTACCCAACACTGTAGTACAGGTTGGTGTATTTTGTAATTAACCAGTTGGCTAAGACCATGCAGATGGCACATGGGTTTCACTGTGCTTTGCATTGCCCTGTGCAGTTTTTGGCCCAGCCTAGTTGATCAGAACAGAACAGAATGACAGAGTTGGAAGGGACCTTGGAGGTCTTCTAGTCCAACCCCCTGCTTAGGCAGGAAACCCTACACCACTTCAGACAAATGGTTATCCAACATCTTCTTAAAAACTTCCAGTGTTGGAGCATTCACAACTTCTGGAGGCAAAGTTGTTCCACTGATTAATTGTTCTGGTAGGAAATTTCTCCTTAGTTCTAGATTGCTTCTCTCCTTGATTAGTTTCCACCCATTGCTTCTTGTCCTGCTTTCAAGGTGTTTTGGAGAATAGCTTGACCCCCTCTTCTTTGTGGCAGCCCCTTAGAGATTGGGGCACTGCTATCACATCACTCCTTGGTGCTTCTTTTCATCAAACTAGGCATACCCAATTCCAGCAACTGTTCTTCATATGTTTTAGCCTCCAATCCCCTAATCATCTTTGTTGCTCTTCTCTGCCCTCTTTCTAGAGTCTCAGCATCATTTTTATATCGTGGCCACCAAAACTGAATGCAAGATGGTGATCAAATATTACCCTAGCTTCCTTCTCATTTTTGCTTTTTGGAATGAAGGAAACAAAACGAAGAGCCACTATCCAGTAGAGTGGCCAAGGGTTCAAAATTACAAGAAATGGCTCCAGCATTGTAGGAAGAAACTCTGAAGAGGCGACCAGTGGGATGGAGCAAGTCTTCTCACCAATGACAAAAGTGTCCACCAACTTAGTTCCACATTAAATCTTTCACCTATGCTGTCCAGTGGTGGGATTAAAATTATTTTACTACCGGTGCTGTGGGCGTGGCTTGGTGGGCGTGGCAGGGGAAGGATACTGCAAAATCTCTCTTCCCTCCCCATCCCACTAACCTGCTCTGCAGCTCCGTTCTCCAGTGCAGGGCAACAAAAGAAGACCCAGCCAATCAGCTGGGACTTGGGAGGCAGAGAAGGGATGGGGGCGGGGCCACTAAGAGGTGGCATTTGCCGGTTCTCCAAACTACTCAAAATTTCCACTACCGGTTCTCCAGAACTGGTCAGAACCTGCTGAATACCACCTCTGCCGCTGTCCCAAAATTTCCAGAATCACAGCAACTGAACTGGAAAACATTGGTGCTGCTTGTGACCACCAGCTCCTTGGTGCCTGGAAGACATTCTATTTAGTTGCTGGTGTAGAAGTTCAACCAACAGGTAGAATTATAAGTAGCCCTCAGCGTATGACCCCAATTGAGCTAAGCAAGCATTTTTAAAGTGGATTTTGTCCCATTTTATGATCTTTCTTGCAATGTTAACTCAACCACTGCAGTTGTTAAGTTAGCAACACGGTTGTTTAGTGAATCTGGCTTCCTCATTGACTTTGCTTGTCAGAAGATCATGAACAATGATCACATGATCCTGGCACACTATGACTGTCCTAAATATGAACCAGTTGCCAAGTGTCTGAATTTTAATCACATGGCCATGGGGATGCTGCAATGATTGTAAGTGTGAAAAACAGTCATAAGTCACCCTTTTGGTACTGTTGTAACTTTGAATGGACACTAAATGAACTGTTGTATGCTGAGGACTACCTGAATTTCAACGGAGAACCAGCTATGCTCACTTCTGGTTTCTTGACACTTGACATGCATGGATTTCTGTGTGTACACGATACACAGCACCCCAAACAAGCCAACCTTACATGCAAGTATCTCATGATTTATACTTGCCTGGCCAGTTGATGGTTCAGTGTGTAGGACAGGGGTTGGCAACCTGTGGCTCTGGAGCCACATGTGGCTCTTTCATCCCCCTGCTGTGGCTCCCTGTTGCCAATTGCCTCCACAATTGATAGGCTTTAGGTTAGGGCAGGCAAAGGTGGTATTCAGCAGATTCTGACCAGTTCTGAAGAACCGGTAGCAGAAATTTTTAGTAGTTTGGAGAACCAGCAAATGCCACCTCTGACTGGTCCTGCCCCCATCTATTCTCTGCCTCCCGAGTCCCAGCTGATCGGCTGGGTCTTCTTTGGTTGCCCTGCAAAGGAGAACGGAGCTGGAAAGCAGGTTAGTGGGGTTGGGGAGGGAATGGGATTTTGCAGTAACCTTCCCCTGCCACGCCCACCAAGCCATGCCATGCCCACCAAGACACACCCACAGAACCAGTAGTAAAAACTTTTTGAATCCCACCACTGAGGACGGGTAGAGGAAAAAGGACCCCATGCTAGGAGGAGACTCTATGGTGGAGGAACTGGACTTCCAATCAGCTCCAGAATTGAATGGGGGCTTCCAGTTAGGACCTTTATGGCTCTTTGAGTGCTTAAGGTTTCCGATCCCTGGCATAGGACAAACCTCCAATGTTCATTTCGGTATGGCTACCTGGATCCTGCAGTAGCTTCTATGGGAAGGAACAGAGAACACATGTCCTCCATTGTCAGCTGCACAGCTCTTCAATGAGCCAGCAGCAAATAGCCTGTGGCTTTTACATTTATGCATGGCTGTGTTGAAAAGAAGCTAATTAGAAGGAAGGGAAGCACACAGCCAATAACTGCCCAACCCCTGAATGCAGATTGGTACATTTTGTAATTAACTAGCTGCATTATGCAGACAGCATATGAATTCCACTGTGGTTTGCATGCCCTGCCCATTTTTTTTCGCCCCTGCACAGTTGATGAATCTGATCTTTGCAGGGGAGGGGGCAAAGTTAAAAGCCAATATCTCTAAGTGATCTTGATTAATAATTTCCCCACTGCTGTAGCAGTCTTGATTGAGCTCAACTAAGGCTAAAAGGAATTTCAAGCTTGCACCCAAACTGAACTGGGGTTCCATTAAAGGAGAATATTTATAGCTTGAGGTTGAAATGAAAGGCCCCTGGTGCTCTCTTGCAGCTGTTTCATGAACCTTGCAGGTGTTTTCTTGCAGGCGTTTCATGAACCAAACTAGGTAACTTTATCAGTGCTAGAACTGGGGTGTTTAGATTAGATTAACAGAGTTGGAAGGGACCTTGTAGGTCATCTAGTCCAACCCCACCCCCTGCCCAAGCAAAGACCCTACCCCATTTTTGACAGATGGCAGTCCAATCTCTTCTTGAAAGCTTCCAGGGATGAAGCTCCCACAACTTCTGAGGGGCAAGTTGTTCCACTGATGGATTGTTCTCACTGTCAGAAAATTTCTCCTTATTTCTAGATTGAATCTCTCCTTGTTCAGTTTCCATCCATTATTCCTTGTCTGGCCTTGAGAATAGCTTGACCCCTTCCTCTCTGTGGCAGCCCCTCAAATATTGGAACACTGCTCTCCTGTCTCCCCTGGTCCTTCTCTTCACTCTTCACGTTCTTCATATGTTTTAGTCTCCAGTCCCCTGATCATCCTGGTTGCTCTTCTCTGTACTTTTTCTAGAGTCTCAACATCTTTTTTATAATGTGGTGACCAAAACTGGATGCAGCATTCTAGGTGTAGTCTTACTAAGGCTTTATAGAGTGGTATTAGTACCTCCCTTGATCTTGACTGTATCCCTTAGGCTCTGTTGATGCATTTTAGGACTGTGTTGGTTTTATTGGCTGCTGCTGCACATTGCTAGTTCATATTTAATTGGTTGTCCACTAAGATGCCAAGATCCCTTTCACAGTTACTGCTATTAAGCCTGGTTTCATTTATTGAGATTAATTCCAGAAATGATGGAGAAATCCGTTCTGCAGAAATAGCCCTAGGCACAATAGAGTTTGATCACTGATAAACCAGCTTAGAACTTAACTTTTTAATGGTTTTTCTATATTGCTAGAAACCTGGCAATTAAAGGTAATTGAATGCAGCCATGATGCAAACTATCTCCATAATTGTTGAAGGATATCACAAGATCAGAGAGATTGTGAAATTTCAGCTATTGTTTTACTTTTATTTTAAATTTTGTATTTGAGAAATCAAGTTAGGAGACTCTCACAGGTGGGGTGGCCCTGTGGGGTAATCTTTAATTTAATTTGAGATGAGAATTCAGCCATTCTCTTGCAGGCTTTTCAAACTGGTGGCCCATGGGCCGGATGCATCCTGCGCAGGCCATGCCCACCCTGGTTCCGCAAAGGCAAAAAATCATCATGATATGTCACAATACGTTACATGACATGATTGAGTTTGACACCCATGCTTTACAGCAATCAGAGGCATGGGATTTTCTCCGTATTATAGCAAAGCAAACTTTATTGAATGAAAAAAAAACTCAGTGAAAAAATATACACAAATTATATGCAAAAAAGGTAATAAAAGTAAAGCAAATCTGTAAACAATATGCCTCTCAGCCATGCACTTAAACAGGAAGCAAAGGAAATGAGGATCTTTTACATCAGGGATGTCCAAACTTGGCAACATTTAAGACTTGTGGACTTCAACTCCCAGAATTCCTCAGCCAGCCATGCTGGTTGGGGGAATTCTGGGAGGTTGAAATTCCACAAGTCCTAAAGTTGCCAAGGTTGGACACCCTTGTTTTAGATGTTCCCTTTCCTTAGTTGATAGAACATCGCCTTGCATGTTGGAGGGCCAAGATTGACTTTCTAGTCTTTCTGATTAAAAGCAGGTTATGGGAAATGCTTCTCCCTGGAACTCAGTATATACTAGAAGAAGTTAATAAGCAAATAGCACTAGTAAAAGCAATTTATACATCTTCCATAACAACCATTGCATTTGGGCTTTCCACACCTTAAAAAATGGTGTAAATTATTGGATTGGAAGTGAATTTAATGAACTTCATTGAAAATCAAATTCATCTGGTTTTAAGACACTATTAATTTCAAATAATGTAAATTTCCTCAAAATCTAAAGGCAGCTATGTCTGAATTCAATCCTTTTGTTTTTGAGCAGAAAGAAAAGAAAAAAGAGGCTTCCATGAAAAAAGAAAATCTAATAAATAGTTTCCCCAAATCTTCCAGGCAGCCTTCTTTGGATATATGGTTATGGGGGCAACTCAGATTCAGTTAGGTCTTTGAGTCTGATGAGAGACATGGCCTGGATTGCTATGCCAGAATCTGTCTACTTTGAAATTCTTTTGTTATTTATTGATTACATTTTTATGCTGTTCATCTCCCCTATCTGGGCAGAAATAATGTCTCTGTTTGGAGAACAGTGTGTTCACACTTCCTGAAGAACACTTTCAATGGTGTGACTACCAATGGGTGGAATGAATGGTGATTCAGGTAATACTGTCCTAAATGTGTCTATGTTTATTTACTTATTTGTTCAATTTATAAGCCACCTCCATTGCCCAAGCAACCCTAGGTGACACACTTATTAAATGAGTAGCAAGTATGGGTAGTGGGAGACACAGACAGTTTAAAAATAGACTAAAAGTTGATTGAAGTGCAAGATATTATATAGGGAAAGCAGTCAGGTAGAACTTCACAGTGGAAAGTTTGCACACAACAGTTGGAGCTGTTGAAAATGACTTCAATCGCAGAATTTCTTATTTCATATTAGAAGGTCAAGGAAGTGGAAGAAGACTATCTGTAAGAAATTCGGGAAGCTGGATTTTTCAAGTCACTGTATATATCCATTCGCTGCCCTTGAAGTTCCTGTGGGGTCAGAAAGAGGATGTGTATGTACATTATCATTCTCCTTTTCCCAAAGAATCTGAAGCTCTGATAAATTAGCAAAATTTTATTTTGAGCCTGACCAGATGTCTTCAGGAAAATCAAAATGCAAATCAGGCATAATATTAACCACCCATCTTCCTATTTCTCCAAAATCTATATTCTCCAGAGTATAGATTGAGAATGTATAAACACTCTATTTAGCCAAGAGATGACAAAAATTATGAATTAGCTGCATTTAGTGTTGCCCTTCTTAGCAACATTTACAGGTATTGGAACTAAACTCTCAGACTTTCCAGCAAATCTGTGATAAAATTCTTACTTATTGGGAATGCCTGGTTGACACCAACTTGATAGCACATAATCAATAATATACATTTGAGTATAGCATATGTCATGATTGGATTCACGCTGAGTTAAAACTCAACAAATCACACAGTAGCCTGCATTCTCTCTGACTCGGTTCCTACAACATCGTAAATTCTAAACCTGGCTTAACAAAAGACAACTGTTGTGTTCAAAATAACCTTCCCAAATCATGGATAGTGGTGCAGCATCACGACAAGCTGACCCACAAACAAACCCAGCCTTACTATTGCATGCAACCTGGCTTCTTGTAGTAGGGCCCACATTGTGTGCATGTGCATGCAATGTTAAATGTCAACAACTCCTTTTTTCTCCCTCCCAGGCTAGTAGAGAAGCTGCAGCTGTCACTCCACAACCCACAGTAGAGACCATAGGAAGAAAAGTAAATATAGTGTTTATATGTTATACTTACCTCATAGGGAGATTCATGCTGAGCCTTCTCTGCTAAGAAGAAAGAGAAGGCTCTGAGTGTATGAAACATATTTTTGAGATTCCACCCAAACACAATCAAGAGATGGGAACTGAGGTTGCATTATCTCACTTGCTGAGAGGATGTGACACCAAAACTGTGGTTAATGGTTTACTGAAAGGCTGTGGCTGCAAGCTAGGATTGCCCAACTTGAATCTTCAAACAAAGCCATCTGACCTTCTTTGGGCTTAAAAATAAAAAGAGGTCCACCTGACTACGTGTTTCAGTGGACACTGACTTCCTTACAAAGGTGGTTTTCTGAAAAATTCTAGCTTGTCTCTCTGCTGCCTTCCTCCATTTTAAAGCTCCTTTTATAATATTTCAGATGACAGATAGAGAAATGATAGATAGATAGATATAGATATGATATAAATGTAGATTATAGATATAGATCGATAGATATAGATAGATCAAGGGAAGCTTTTTAACCCATTCTCTTCCTTTTTCTCTGCTAAAAAGAAAGCACAGGTCCTTCTCTTTTTTCCAAATACACCAGGGTTGCATTACAATCTAGAACAGAGGTTTTCAAGCATGGCAATTTTAAGATGGGTGGACTTCAACTCCTAGAATTCCCCAGCCAGCCATGGCTTTTGTTAAGCCATGCTGGCTGGGGAATTCTGAGCGATGAAGCCCACCCATTGTCAGTGTTCCAACTAACCAACTTCAAACCAATAAACTCCGAGACAAACAATTCCTCAAAGTTCCATTTTATTAGAGTTGTCCTATTGGCACATCTGGGAAAACCCGAATCTGAGAGTTCTGGGATTTCCCTTCCCAAAAGAGAAATCAAAGGTCCATCCCCTGCACCCATCAATCCATCACATGGCCCAACCAAATCTTCATCCCAACTGGAGATATCCCTCCAGTTGCTTCCCTCCAGGTGCAGAGCAACATGTCCTTGATTCTCTGAGAAAGAATGTTGTTCTGTCTAGTCTTCTATCGCCCCTCCCAAGTTCCTAGGCACTGAATGTGGCAGCCTCAAAGCTCCTGAGTGAAATATGGCTTCCAAGGCTGACACCCATCTTAAAGTTGCCAAGTTTGAAAAACTCCGTTTCTACGACCTTGTCTTATGGAGGCTCTGCAGATTGTACTTGGCACGGATGGTATGCTAAAACAGTGAGGGTCAAGGCCAGCCAACACCGTCGACTTTGCCAAGTGTGCATTCAGCACACAGCCATTTGCTGTGGGCACAAAGTCTCTTTCACTTAGATCCACGCACCATCAAGCACTGACATTTCTTCAAGGGGAAAGTGTGCACTGGGGACGTGGGAATCCCTCCTCCTTACCACTGCTGGTTGCTTGCTGTTTATAGATACAGCTGACCACGTAGTAGACTCCGAGAGCAATGAACAAAGTCAGGAACAAATCTCCCAGCACGACTCCTGCAATGGTACCAGGATTGATCTGATAGCAATGGCCACAATCTGGGGATTAGAAAGGATAGAACTGTGAGAAGCATAGAGACGTGCTTTCTGGGGCTTCATGTATTCTTTTGGCCCTAATTTCTTGGCAATGAGAAGCTGGTCCTACCATGAGGTCCTAAGTGCTCTCTGAGCTTTGGTTGTTTGCTTGCAAAACAGATTCTTTATTACCTGGTCAGGTAACATCATCACTGCATTGATGATGTTACCTGGTCAGGTAGTGAGATGTCTGCAGCAGTGGTGGGATTCAAATTTTTATTACTACCGGTTCTGTGGGCGTGACTTGGTGGGCATGGCAGGGGATGGATACTGCAAAATCCCCATTCCCTCCCCGCCCCACTAACCTGCTTTCCAGCTCTGCTCTCCTGTGCAGGGCAACCAAAGGAGACCCAGCCAATCAGCTGGGACTCGGGAGGCAGAGAATAGATGGGGGCGGGGCCAGTCAGAGGTGGTATTTGCCGGTTCTCCGAACTACTCAAAATTTCTGCTACTGGTTCTCTAGAACTGGTCAGAACCTGCTGAATGCCACCTCTAGTCTGTAGCTAAACAACCTAAGCTTGGAGAGAACCAAGGACTGCATAGCTCAGCCCTGAGCTACAGATATTCTCTTCTATTAGGCTGGCCCTACCATTAAGCCAAAGTAACTTTCTCTACAGAAACATCCCCAATTTAGGGCGGATGCAAATTTAGGGAGTCTCCTTGCATCTTTTATGCAGCTCCAGGAATGTCAGAAGAGTTAGCAGCAATATGCACATTTTCTATTTTTTATCAGATCTTTTTTACTCACTCCGTTTCCTGCCTGCATTTGCAGCCTAGAATAGTTGGAGCAGGTTCGGGGAAAAGGGGCAGACAATTGGATCAGGGAAGAAACAGTTTTCTGTTTTAATTTATTATAATCAAAGATCTGCAGAAGAAAACAGGAAAAGCGAGTCGCGGCTGCTTGGCCTGTTGCTAAATTGGACTTTTAAAACTTCAGCTTGTAATCTTTATAACTCCAGAGATTGAATGCAGGGAGAAGCATTCTTTCACTTTTATAGAATTGTAAAGTATAGGACTGGCTGCATGTTAAAAAAACACCTTTGTGCACACAATTCTCCACGTTCTGGCTATCTTTTTCAGGTTGTGACCATTTCTGCAAGCTATTTCCCCCCCTACACATAATGCAGTTTTCTCTATGTGAGTTGCATCATTACGGCCGCTTCCCCATTAACAGCACAGCCGCAAAATTTGAAATGAGCGGATTTCATTGTACACCCTAAATTTCAAAATTTTGGCCTATCTGTTTACAAGCAAGGAGTGAAGACATTGCAAAAGGCATTTTTCCCCCTTTAATAAGGACCAGACTGAATCTATAAATAAATACAATAGAATGCAGAACCTGGAGACTAGATTGAAAACACCAGATGCTATGCCATTGCTGAGAGCAAGCAGGTGTTGGGTTTGTTCAACAATCTGGAGAAGTCAATACAGCAGTGATGGCGAACCCATGATATGCATGTCAAAGATGTCACACCACAACGTTTTTATGGGGGGAGGAAACGACACACATCAGCATTCATCAACACTCGACAACAACTTTTCTCAAAAGCACTCCCCCCCTTTCTCACATGATTTTCAGAGGCCATATGAAAACGGGGTGCATTTTCTTGTGCAGCTCCTGAGGCCTCCAGAAGTGGAGCTTATAAAACTCTTGTGAGAATGAGGTGTGCTTTTGTGACGTTTTTGGAGGGTGCAGAGGCTGCAGAAGAGCTGCTTCAAGAAGATTAGGGTGACATCATTCCCCAAAGGTCACGGGCCTGAAGAATGGCCTTCTTCAGTGACAGTGGTGGCACTAGAGTTGAAGCTGAGGCCTAGGGTGTTGAGAATTATTTTTATCTCTCTCTCTCTCTCTCTCTCTCTCTCTCTCTCTCTCTCTCTCTCTCTCTCTGTTTCTCTCTCTCTGTGTGTGTCTCTGTCTCTGTCTCTCTCTGTCTCTGTCTCTCTCTTTGTGTGTGGGGGCAGGTGGGTACATGCTTGTATGCATATGCATGTGACATGCCAGCAGAGTCATGTTGGGCATTTTCCAAATTTTTGACACGCTAAGCCTACAAGTTTCACCATTCCTGCTATAGAGAAATCTACACGAGAAGGGAACGTATACTCAAGGAATATATTTACCTACGGAGCATATTAATTACAAATGTTAGTAGTTCTCCTGCAGAGAAGCAGTGTGGAGAAACAATTGGCACAGCACTAAAATTTTAAACAGCAACGGTTCGCCTATTTGTATACCAGAGGACAAGCTGCCTTGTCTAAACCATCTTTCTCCAATATAATGCCTTATGGTTATGACTGGATTTTAATTCCAGATCTAGTGTGGCATAGCCGTGAAAAATGCTAGACAAGGATTTGCAGCCGGTGACTCTCTCTCTCCCCCAACTCACTTCACAAAATTTGCTCTTTGTGGGTCAAACAGGGGAGCAACCAGTCCCATCTTCAGCTATATCAGTATGATATAAATCTGATTGATTTATTAATGTGCTATCAAGTCATGTTTGACTTCTAGTGACCACATAGATTTTTCTCTGTGGGAAAAAGAACCCCTGATAAACAAACTCCCATAATCTTCCAGGCAGCATAAATACTCCAACAAAGAGTTGGAGGGGACTCATAGTTCAAAACCTTTGTAGGGCACCAGACTTGCAAAGGCTGTTCCCAAGACACATTTATTTTTGTGGCACTTCCCTGTTTTCTCTCTGTGTCATTTACAGGCTAGCTAGGCCACTATTTATGAAGAGGGAAGTGAAATGGCTCTTACCATTTGCAACTTGGGCAGCTCCTGTGAAAGAGATAAAAAAAGGAGGCTGGATTTGTTATCTAGTTTGCGACATCATTTAAACAAGCCCACCACCCCTCCCCAATTCATTTCTTCCAGAGACCACTTTGATAGAATGAGTAACTGCTCTAACACTGAGTTAGACCAATGTAGGATTTCAATGGTGAAGGTGGGAGAAAGGAAAGGGAGACAGCCTGGTTATGCAGACCCAAGTTACACATGAGACACATTACAAGCAAGTAATCAATGAACAGATGTAATGTGCTAAAAACCTCATTGGGTTGAAGGCCTTCTGAGATTGCCTGGCACTTTTCGATGTGTGCACGTTCAGTAATGGCTCCTACTTCACCCCCACTGAATCCTATATCAACCTAGCCACTTGGATGACGTGAGCCATAGCTCATGAAAGCATCTGCCATTTATTAGTCAAGAAAAGATTCTGCCACACTCCGCCTATTTTTTATTTTTATTTTTTTGCCACTATCAATTATCCAGAAAGGGACTATAATAGGGCATTTATATCTATGGATGAGGTTTAGGTTTGTAAAGCCATCAGAGAGGCAAAAACAATTGGTTCCCTTTTGTATCTTTTAATTGCTTTAATCTAGAGAAATCAACAGAGTAAAGATTCAACATTTGTGAAAATAATCCGGACCACGGTGTTTTAATTTTTCCAACCTTTTTCAAGAAGGGGGGAAAAGAAACCTCCCTCTGGCAGTGTTGAGAGGTGATTGTGCTGTGTTGAACAGAGTTGAAGGTGGTTGTTCTTGTTAGTATAAACCTTCCGTTTCACTCGGCATAATTAACCGTGTTACTAAATCATTAAATTTTCTGAGATTGCGCAATGGGTTGAGTTATATATTAGCCTAGTGAGTTGACAGCACACTAGGCCACAAAAATGTAACTGAGATTAAAATTATGCCACCTTTATGCCAGTTGTATGACTAGAGCTATTGTTTAAACTGGTAATTTGTGAGTGTGGATATCAGTGATATTTTCAAACCCAAAGACGCTGGTTAGAATGTCTTGGAAGTGTGTGTGGGGGTTTTTTTTTTTCCATCTCCCATTTTATGTCTCTTCACTACCAACACCCCCAGTTCTCTCATGATTTAGAAGAGAAAGAGTGGGAGAAAAACACGGTATTTTAAATGTTTAAAATAAAAGATGTAAGGGAGGAGGATTAATTGTTGCTGCGCAGATTGTAGCTGTACTGTTGTACACAATAAGCCATAACACATTTCCTCTGAGGTATGTATCACAGGGCTATTATATCATGCAGAGGGCTCAACTTGATGGCCGGCCCTGCCCTCCTTCCCCCCCACATCAGGTTCTTTGCAACTGATATGAAGGATTGTACATTTTTGACATAATGGAGCAGGAATACCAAGCCCGTTACTGATAGCTGAACAGAGAACCAGGAACCATTTTGTACTCATATCCTCATGTTGCATTTCTGTGGTCGTGACACCCCAAAATTTTCCAGATATATATTTTTTTCATCTGAAACTGTTTGGTAAAGTGTCCTATAAGATTACAGGCTTTAGAGAAGCCACCAAATCCTTCAGAGATATAGCAAACAGTGGTTTTAAAAAGATGGTCTGGGAGGCTGTTGTTAGAAAAGGGCCAACAAAAGAAGAAGAAGAAGAAGAAGAAGAAGAAGAAGAAGAAGAAGAAGAAGAAGAAGAAGCCAGAAAGCCAAAGGAGATTAAAAAAAATGGGAACACGAGGCCCAAAGGAGACCAAGATAGAGAAGGAGACTAGAAAGGGTTGTTCCAACTCACCCAACTGAGGCCAGGTCAAACCCAGGAGAATGGGGAGGATTGGGAATCCTAACTGTGCCATATTAGATGTTCCCAAGTTGAGGGATTGCTGTTGACCCTGAAGACTTTCTTGTTGGGAATGAGCGTCCAAGAGTAAGGGCGTTGGGACTGGAGGGGCAGTGGTGACATCCGTCTGAAGAGCAAGAGAACAGGAAGAGAAATAGCTCTAGGCAGGAAACCTCAAAAAAAGGGAAGAGGTTGTCACTGTGGTGGGATCAAGTCAGCAAGAAGCCTCCTGCTCACCCCCACTTCTCCGGAAGTAAGTCCAGTTTAAAAAGAAGAGCCTGAGATCTCAGCTTTGCTTCTGACCTGAAGCAGCTTCAGTCAGGTGGCCTGTATGTTTATCCTTGCCTCTTTTCCTCTTTTCCTTCTCCTTTGCCTTTTGGGCTTTGCTTTGCTTAGTTCTGGGGTTGGTTTTTGGGTTTTTTTTTTCTGTTTTAATTCTTCGGATTTGACTTTTGAGTTATTGTATGCCACCCAAAATCTTTATGGAATTGAGTGGCATAGAAACAATAAGAAATATAAAAGTATCTGTCTGTCTGTCTGTCCATCAGTCTATCTGTCTGTCCATCCATCCACCCATCCATCCGTCATCTGTCTATCATCTGTCTATCTATCTATCTATCTATCTATCTATCTATCTATCTATCTATCTGTGTCTGTGCATCTGTCTGTTTGTCTATGCATGCATCCCTCCATCCATCTATCTGTCTATCTGTCTACCCATCCATCCATCCGTCATCTATCTATCTATCTATCTATCTATCTATCTATCTATCTATCATCTATTTATCTGTGTCTGTGCATCTGTCCATCTGTCCATCTTTCTGTGGATGGATCCATCCATCCATTTATCCATCCATCCATCCATCCATCCATCCATCCATCCATCCATCCATCTATCTGCCTGTCTATGTCTGTCTGTCTGTCTGTCTGTCTATCTATCTATCTATCTATCTATCTATCTATCTATCTATCATCTCTATTAAATGTATATGCTGCCCATCTCCCTGTCAGGCAACTCTGGGTGGTTTTTCACCCCAGAAATGGAAAAAGATGGATATGAAAGGACGGGTATAAGTGTAGCATCCCTTCCCAGTGTTTCGATTTCTGATTTTCTACAATCCTTTGCCAGTGACCACACTGAACATAGACCAGAGAATAACAGAGTTGGAAAGAGACCTTGAAGGTCTTCTAGTCCAACCGTTGGGTGAAGCTGGAGGAAAAGTATGTCCAAGATAGTAGGCAGGAACCAGTTTGCTGACTCATAAACATAATAGTTGGAACCCATCTGTAAGGACTATGCTTGGAGTCCCTACCACAAAAGCTTCTGCAAACCAAAGGGACATGGAAAAGAGAGCATAGAAGATTGAGGTCCAGTTGATAACCACAGTTGCCAAAGATAGAATGCAAGAATTAGTGATTGGAAGGAAGGAAGGAAGGAAGGAAGGAAGGAAGGAAGGAAGGAAGGAAAGGCTATGGGAGGTATTAAGAAGACAAGTATTTTAAAGGTGGATTGGAAGGTAGGCAGCAGGAAAACGCCTCAAGAAATAACTTATTAAAGCTTCTGCCCATTTTTGTTGTTCCTAGGAAAATTGAGAACATCAAGACAACAAGCAATTAAAAGTACCTTCTTAGGCAACAAGGTAAGAGCTACTCTTGCAAATGCATATTGCCTTTTTATATGAAAAGGTCTTCTCATTGAGTGGGTCTAAAGGGATTGGGTCCGGAAACTATGAATGAAGAAAAAAAGAATAATTCCCATTGATAAACTTATTTTGCAGTTTTCAATCAATTCCAAACTAAATGTATTTATTCATTATTTGGAAGTTGGCAGCATAGGCACCTGATGATAATGTTGGTGATAGTAGTTAAAGAATCTGCAGAAAAAGCTACATATGCCTAAAATTAATATACCCTAAAACATGAAAGTAGGGAAAGACATTTGCAAAAGCTCTGCGCCTTAGACCAAATTCATGCAAAAATTCACACGTGGGACAAAATGTCGATGTTAAGACAAAAGTTCTCTGTGTTTATTTATTAGAATGTTTAAATACAATGCAAGTACAAAGAAGGAAGGGAAAAATAAGAAAATGTAAATGTAAAATTAGTTTTTGCATTCTTGAGCCATGGTGGCGTGGTGGTTAGAGTGCAGTACTGCAGGCTACTTCTGCTGACTGCAGGTAGCCTGCAATTTGGCAGTTCAAATCTCACCAGGCTCAGGGTTGACTCAGCCTTCCATCCTTCCGAGGTGGGTAAAATGAGGACCCAAATTGTTGGGGACAATATGCTGACCCTGTAAACCACTTAGAGAGAGAGTTGTAAAGCACTGTATAGTGGTATATAAGTCTAAGTGCTATGGCTATTGCTATCTTTTCCCTCCCTCCATCTTGTCATTTATTAATTAATCAATTAAATGTATATGTCACTCATCTCACTCTTCAGAGTGACTCTGGACTTTTACTTCTTCCTCCCCTTACTTTATAATTCCCCCCTTTTAACTCTTTTTAATCCTCAAATTGATAAATCATTAATTCTTGACGAACGTATCTTTTCTTTTATGTACACTGAGAGCATTTGCACCAAGACAAATTCCTTGTGTGTCCAATCACACTTGGCCAATAAAGAATTCTATTCCATTCTATTTGGTTTTTTCTTGTTTCAGCAATAAAAGTGTGTATAAGATTTCTAATCTTTAAAAAAAAGTGTTTATCATTTTCCCCCTGTCTGACTAAACTGGTCAGCTTCACCATTTCTGCAAGTTCTGTCAAGGTTACAATCTAATCTACCCACTCTGGGTATTTCCTTATTCTTCCATCTTGCTGCAGGTACTATGTATAATATTAATTTCCCTTATTGCTTTTCTACTTCAATATGCATAAAACCCAATAGAAACAAGTTAAGGCATCCTTGAAGTTACAATGACATATTGACATGTTTGCAGTAATGAAAAGAAAAATGAAATAAATTCAAATGGACGAGTTTACTCCTTGCTAACCTTCCTCTCTGGGAGGTGGATTAAATTAAAAGAAGGCTCTTATCTTCCAAATATGAAGCAAGAAGGTTTTATTTCATATATCTCAATCCCAGCATGCATTTCTGCTACTTCCAAGACAGCCGTACTCTAGATGTTTGAGCTGTCTTCTCAGTTTGGGGAAGTCCCTGATTTTCTTACTTCCTTGCTCAATCTTCTAGGATATTCACAAGGTAGACAAACTGGTTGAGAAACTCATTGCTTTAAAATGCCCCAGATGGCATTTTTCCTCTTAAGCATTGTGATAACCTGCAAGGGGACCCTGTAGAAAATAATTCATATGCACTCATAGACTTTCATCAAGTCAGTAGGAAGTGACTACGCATTTTTCTTGGATTGTATTGTATGTTTTGGTGCTTTTGAGTCAAGTCTTGACTCCTGAAGGACAGCCTGGAATTTTCCTGGCAAGGATTTGCAGAAGTGGCTTGACATTGCCTTCTTCCTGGGGCTCAGATGGAATGACTGGCCCCCAGGTCCCCCAAGCTGGCTTTGTGCCTAAAATGGGATTAGAACTCACACCTTCCAGGTTTCTAGTCCAGTGCCTTAACTGCTAGACCAAATGGTCTCTTTTGGATTTTACAGCCCCTTTGTCTTAGCCAGTGGAACTGTTTTGAATGAGGTGGTAAAGTTGAGTCTAAAGGAATAGAATAGAATTGTAGAATAGAAATATAGAATAGAAATAGAATAGAATAGAAATAGAATAGAAATAGAAATAGAAATAGAAATAGAATAGAAATAGAATAGAATAGAAATAGAAATAGAATAGAAATAGAATAGAATAGAAATAGAAATAGAAATAGAATAGAATAGAATAGATTAGAAATAGAATATAGAATAGAATAGAATAGAATAGAAATAGAATAGAAATAGAATAGAATAGAAATAGAAGAATAGAAATAGAATAGAAATAGAATAGAAATAGAATAAATAGAATAGAAATAGAAATAGAAAAGAATAGAAATAGAATAGAATAGAATAGAATAGAATAGAAATAGAATAGAATAGAAATAGAAATAGAATAGAAATAGAAATAGAAATAGGAATAGGAATAGGAATAGGAATAGGAATAGAAATAGAATAGAATAGAATAGAATAGAATAGAATAGAATAGAATAGAATAGAATAGAATAGACAGAGTTGGAATGGACCTTGGAGGTTTTCTAGTCCAACTCCCTGCTTGGGCAAGAAACCCTACACCACTTCAGACAAATGGTTATCCAATCTCTTCTTAAAAACTTCCAGTGTTGGAGCGTTTACAACTTTTGGAGGCAAGTCATTTCACTGATTAATGATTCTAACTGTCTGGAAATTTCTCCTTAGTTCTAAATTGCTTCTCTCCTTGATTAGTTTTCATCCATCGCTTCTTGTCCTGCCCTCAGGTGCTTTGGAGAATAGCTTGACTCCTTCTTCTTTGTGGCAGCTCCTGAGATATTGGAACACTGCTATCATGTCTCCCCTAGTCCTTCTTTTCATTAAACTAGACATACCCAATTTCAGTAACCATTCTTTAGCCTCCAGTGCCATAGCACTTAGACTAATATACCGCTTCATAGTACTTGACTGCCCTCTCTAAATGGTTTACAGAGTCAGCATATTGCCCTCCAACAATCTGGGCCTTCATTTTACTCACCTCAGAAGGCTGGAAGGCTGCATCAACCAGAGGTGGGATTCAGCAGGTTCTGACCAGTTCTGGAGAACCGGTAGCGGAAATTTTGAGTAGTTCTGAGAACTGGCAAATACCACCTCTGACTGGAGATTTTGCAGTATCCTTCCCCTGCCATGCCCACCAAGCCACGTCCACAGAACCGGTAGTAAAAAAAATTGAATCCCACCACTGGAGTCGACCTTGAGCCGCTGAGACTCGAACTGCCAAACTGCTGGCGGTTGGCAGTCAGCAGAAATAGCTTGCAGTACTGCATTCTAACCACTGCGCCACCACAGAGGCATGGAAGGCATTAGCATACCACCCTTGAAATTAAACGGACATAAAGATGATACTACTGTAGTAAGCCTGAGGTTTAAACATCCAGGCTGCTGCCAGAGGATCAGTTAGCCTTTTCTATATTTCTTTGCAGCCATCTAGTGGATCTCCCAATTATTACAAGACAGATGTGTGGCAGTGATGTGAAGCCAGCTGGGTGGGTGCTTAGGCCAGTGCCATCAAAGAGTTTGCTTGGGGGAAGATGGGTAGCTATATGACTTTGATTAATAAATAAATAAGTAAATCACATTCCTTCTCAGTCAAGCCTCTAAAGTTCTTAGACCAGTGTTTCTCAACCTTGGCGAGAGGTGTGGATGTCAACTCCCAGGATTCCCAAGTCAGTTTGGAAATGATCAAATACAAGTTTAATGCAGTGTAATAATCTCGCACCTTGGAAGAGGATTTTGTTTAGTGTGCCCTCTAGTGGTCAAGGAGAGCCTCGCAGAAGCCTAGCAAAGGCAGAATAGAATAGAATAGAATAGAATAGAATAGAATAGAATAGAATAGAATAGAATAGAATAGAATACTTTATTGGCCAAATGTGATTGGACAAACAAGGAATTTGTCTAGGTGTAAATATTCTCAGTATACATAAAAAGATACATTTGTCAAGAATCAAGAATCATAAGGTACGACACTTAATGATAGACATAGGGTACCATAAGCAATCAAATCATCCTAGGAAACAGTCAGTATAGATCGTGAGGATACAAGCGACAAAGTTACAGTTATACAGTCACAAGTGGGAGAGGATGGGTGATAAGAAGTGTGAGAAGATTAACAGTAATAGTATTGCAGACTTTGTAAATAGTTGGACAGTGTTGAGGGAATTATTTGTTTAGCAGAGTGATGGCATTCAGGAAAAAACTGTCCTTGTGTCTAGTTGTTCTGATGTGCAGTGCTCTATAGCATCGTTTTGAGGAAAGGAGTTGAAACAGTTTATGTCCCGGATGTGAGGGGTCTGTAAATACTTTCACAGCCCTCTTTTTGATGCGTGCAGTATACAGGTCCTCGATGGAAGGCAGGTTGGTAGCAATTGTTTTTTTCTGCAGTCCTAATTCTGCAGTCCTAAGGGCCTTGGTGGCTCAGGCTGTTAAATGCCTGCATTTATGTTCCAGCTGCCTACAATTACTGTAGGCTCGAATCCCACCAGGCTCAAGGGGGCAATAAGCTGACTTTGTAAAAATGCCGCTTAGTAATAAGCAGGCATATACAATGGAATGAAGGCTATTGCTGAGCCCACTGGGTTGTATCCCAAAAATTGTAAGCCACCCTGAGTCTTCGGAGAAGGGCGGCATATAAATGTAATTAAAAAAAAAAATACTCTCTGAAGTATGTGTCTGTCCTGTTGGGTTGCAGAATTGAACCAGACAGTTATAGAGGTGCAGATGACAGACTCCATCATTCCTCTGTAGAACTGTATCAGCAGCTCCTTGGGCAGTTTGAGCTTTCTGAGTTGGCGCAGAAAGAACATTCTTTGTTGTGCTTTTTTGATGACGTTTTTGATGTTGGGTGTCCATTTTAGGTCATGTGATATAGTAGAACCTAGAAATTTGAAGGTCTCTACTGTTGATACTGTGGAGACAGAAAAGGTCGGAGGATTGTTTGCACTGACATATTGGTCTGTAGTTGCAATGTCAAGTATCCTCTGACTTGGATGGAATCCTTGGTGCTCTCTAAACTTGGTTGCCTGCTTGCAGTTATTTCATTACCAGATTAGCTAACATCTTCAAGGCTAGAAGGAAGTAGGGTTTCGTTTGGCTTACTTTAAATACTGTTTGGCCAAACAGCCATTAAAAAGACATTTGAAATGGCTTTCAAACAACAGCAGCCTGTAAACCCATACATAAAAAAGAAAAGTTTACATCAGGAACATGAATGTTTAGGAAAAAACCGCCTTAGGGAAATTCAAACAAAGTGATGCTGGAGAAATATACGTAAAGCAAAGGGCCCTGAGTCATTTACACAAATAGTTATGAACATGGAGAAGATTGCATAAAAGCTCCGTGGGTAGGATGCAAGTGTAAGTGGTTTGTTATAATTTCCCCCTGCCTAGGGATTTGTTTCAGAACACACTATGGATATTACTGCCTCATTGTGTAAACAAGAAATAGACCAGATTTTTTTTTAACCGATCTGCAATTCTTAGTCTCCATGCATGTTGCCTATCCTAATCACCACACCATAAAAAGGATGTTGAGACTCTAGAAAGTGCAGAGAAGAGCAACCAGGATGATTAGGGGACTGGAGGCTAAAACATATGAAGAACGGTTACAGGAACTGGGCATAGCTAGTCTAGTGAAGAGAAGGACCAGGGGAGACATGATAGCAGTCTTCCAATATTTGAGGGGTTGCCACAGGGAGGAGGAGGGGGTCAAGCTATTTTCTAAAGCGCCTGTAGGCCAGACAAGGAATAATGAATGGAAACTGAACAAGGAGATATTCAACCTAGAAATCAGGAGAAATTTTCTGACAGTGAGAACAATCAACCAATAGAACAGAAGTTGCCTTCAGAAGTTGTGGGAGCTTCATCACTGGAGGCTTTCAAGAAGAGATTGGACTGCTGTTGGAACGCTGACAACTGCCATTTGTCAGAAATGGTGTAGGGTCTCCTGCTTGGGCGGCAGGTTGGACTAGATGACCTACAAGGTCCTTTCCAATTCTGTTAATTTGTATCTGAATAACTGGTCTATCAAAGATGACAACTTGTTCTCTGAATAAAATCTTCTGGCAATTTTTTTTGAGTTTTTTTTTTGTGGGGGGGGGGTGGGCAGGAAATAGAATATTTTCAGAATACCTCCAGGAGACCTGCCCCATACATGAGACTCAGGCATACAGATCTGCTTCCATGTTCTACTTGCAGACCCAACATTTGCAAAGCAATCCACGCCAGAATTCACGTAAAAGCTAGATGAGTTTGATGACAAGATAGCCTTAATGCGTATGGATGGGTTGGGGAGTTGGAGGCTACAATCATTTTTTCCAGGTGACTAGATTTCCATGTTTCTGTGTCCAGAGGAGTTGCCTTCTAGATCAGCCGTTTTGGTGCAACTGTGAGGCTGATCCTATCTGAAGGCTATGCCTTTCTCAGAAATTAAAACTACAGCTCCATTTAGAGGGAAATTCTGAATGACTAGTTAAATCAGCTTTGATTGTGCTAAGTCTCAAGATAATATAGGTCAATGTATGCTCCAGGATGTCTGGCCCCATCAAATCAAAACACCTAGACTGTAGTTGGTTGCTTTGAAGATTCCACAGGACCTCAGGCTGATCGAAACAACAGTGGGCTTGTATGCCTGCTCTAACAGTGTTGATGGTACTTTCTGTCCCATTAATTTTGGATAATAGGACATCAGAATTCCGTTGTTGGAAAGTCTAAGAAATGATTAGTACATCTGTAGAATGCAAATTAATTGCACACGATCTAGTTGGGTGCTGATTTAAAAAAAGGGGGGAAGGACTCTTTTTTGGGGGGGAATCTCATGTATTAAAATAATTTTAAGTGAAATCTAAAAACTAGTGGACTTGAAATGTTGTTCAAGACATGGCAGACAACATTCCACCCAAACTCCACTAGGAGCACATTAACTTGATGTTTATATGACAACTGACGTGAGCATTTTTAAAATAAAGATACAATAGCAGGTTGAACCTGTTGTTCCCTCCAAGCAGGGGGGCCGAATGCAAACAATGTCAGATGGAGGATAAGGAGAAGTTAGGCTTCACTACTATAAAAATGGGTGAAATGAACTTGGCGGTGGGATCCACAGAAGCTGCTAGCTGGCGAGAGGACAGACGAGTGAAGGTATAATGGAAGAGGGCACACGCTTGTTCCGTTGGGTGGGATTGCCATGTGTCTAGATGAGTTGAGTAATGCTACTATTCGGGCAACAAGCTGGGAAGTCGTGTCTGACTGTAATGGAGTAGACCAGGGGTCTGCAACCTACGGCTCTGGAGCCACATGCGGCTCTTTCAGCCCTCTGCTGTGGCTCCCTGTCGGCTGATCCCACCACTGGCTGGCCCCTCCCCATCACTCCTCACTTGGCCTGAGAAGATAAGGGTGATGGCGGAGGATGGAGATTCACTCCATATTCCAGAGCAGGAGGTGACTGGTTGGGAGTGAGTGACGTCGAGTTGGCCATGCCCACCCAGTTACACCAGTTGTTAAATTATTGGCTCCTGGTATTTTCTCTTCTATGGGAAACAGGTCCAAATGGTTCTTTGAGTGTTTAAGGTTGCAGACCCCTGGAGTAGACCAAGAGCAAACTACAAGCTGAAACAAACCTAGGGATTCCTTTCTCTCAAATTGTATAGTTTCAGGAAGAAATTTGGAAGTTCGTACTTTTACTTAGCCTAGTTTTGTCATGTTAGGGTTAGTGTTAGGGTTAGGGTCAGGGTTAGGGTAACTATGGCCAATGCTAAATTTGATTTCTCAGCATTTCCAATGAAACAGATTACTCTGAATGCACCATTGTTGGCTTGAACCAAATCAAGGATGCATATGAAATGCTGAAGAGTTGCTAGTGGTGCAACTATTATTAAATGCTGTACCTTATGATTCCTGACTCTTGACGAATGTATCTTTTCTTTTATGTACACTGAGAGCATATGCACCAAAACAAATTCCTTGTGTGTCCAACCACACTTGGCCAATGAAGAATTCTATTCTATTCTATGGTGCTAATGTAAACAAAGAGCAAAATTGTTAACTCTTCTTTAAGGTCACTGGTGGGGAAAGAAGAAAAAAGAGGGGCACTAGAACCCGCAAGCTAAATGTGCCTCTGCTCCTCTGGCTAACCCAAAGCGTACAACTTCCATTTGTTCATAAGGAGCATTATGCTTTGCATGTCATGCTAAAGGTTGCATTGCTGTATCAAATTGTGCATGGCCAGGATTCAAGATTGGCCCAATTATTGGCTGGAGATGGATGCCTGAAGCCTCTGTAAGACTCAAACACCTATTTTGTCTCTTCAGCAACCTATGAAAAGGTCTACTGAAAGATGCCAAAGAGGTCCTTGTGGTTTGTATAAAGTTACATGAACTCTGCTTCTGTGCTAAACTATGGTTTGGCACGACATCTTGATGCGTCTATTAGTCTGGTTCACAATACAAAGCCAGAGTGTAATGAATGTGTAAATGGAGGTGAAGATTCAAATCCTTCTTCCCTTGGCAAGTTGCTTACTTAAAGGCTGTATTCTTACAAGGAGTATAAAATAAATACAGCTTCTTCTGTTCTTTCAATATGCTACATTACATACTATAGCATAAGACCCTGAGCTTAAAGTAAAGGAATCCTTTCCAGGCCTGGTATAAAAAATAAAGAAAATAAGGAAAAGCAGGTGCCTTAAAATTATCTATCCCTTGGATTTTGAGTAGCAGGCACTCAAATGTCTCCTGATTTCTCTTTCCTGTTATGGTAAGAACTATGGTATTCCTATTTAACTGATTGTTATTTCAAAATGCGTATGTATGTGCATGCATAAAATATACAAATCTGTTCCTTTTTTATTATGCATGCCTTCTTCTTTCCCATAAGTTTGTTTTATAACCACTGTGATAATCTAGTTAATTTTTAAGGAGTCACAGGGCTGTTTTATGTTTCTGGGATGATACCAGTAGATTCTGCTAAACTAAGTTCTCAGGAATGCTTTGGAAAATAGCAACAATGGAACCATGATGGACACTCATATCTGCTTTAAGCTTGTTGGCGTTTCAGGTATCACATCCGAGAACTGTTGATCTGAAGGCTTTCTCTTTCTTCTTTTTGAACAGCTATGGGGAGGATAAAAGACTTCCTCCTCTGCTTCTGGCTCTGCAGCTCAGCCTTCTGGGGTGAGTAACACCAAGGTTTTAAAAGCACCTTTGTTTTAAAGAAACTGTGTCTTGCTCCATCTGTTGAAATATACTTGAACTCTTCTCATTGAGAAAGAGATTGCCATCATCATGATCATCTTCTTTTAATGACCCCATAGTCCCTTGCGGGGTGGAATCTGAGCAACTGAATGGAGCTAGCAGAGTGCCCTTCCTGTCACCAATGTGGAGTTTTGTTCAGTGGATATATTCTCAGTGTGCTCAGAGAGAAAAATATCTGCCACTACCTAGGATCAAACTCACAGCCTCCTGATTGTGAGGAGAGAGTTCCACCTGTAGGCCACTGCACCACTCCTGAAAAAGAGATTGCCACGTTCCACTTATTTTAGGATGAGGAACCAGTAAGTGAAAGATGGCCAGTGGTACTCCTTGACTTGGAAACATCAACAAAAGGCTCACTTAGTGGAAATGGTTAGGAAGAAGAAGGGGCCCAAAGTTACTAACTGTGGGAAGTAGAATCTGGTTGTCTATGGGACCACTGTTCTCTTAGAGCCCCGGTGATGCAGGAGTTAGAATGCAGTATTGTAGGCAACACTGCCCACAGCCTGGAGTTTGATCCTGACATGCCTCAAGGTTGACTTAGCCTTCCGTCCTTCCAAGGTCAATAAAATGAGAACCCAGATTGTTGGGGGTAATATGCAATTAATGCTTATATTGTAAACCACCCAGAGACCACTGTAAAGCACTATAGCAATAGCACTTAGACTTATATACCACTTTATAGTGCTTCACAGCCCTCTCTAACCAGTTTATAGAGTCAGCCTATGGCCCCCAACAATCTGGGTCCGCATTTGACCCACCTTGGAAGGATGGAAGGCTGAGTCAACCTGCCTGGTGAGATTCGAACTGCCAAATTACAGGCAGCCAGCAGTCAGCAGAAGTAGCCTGCAGTTCTGCACTCTAACCACTGTGCCACTGTGGCTATGGGCCAGTATATAATCCTAAATGCTATTGCTATATTCTGCTCAGCCATTAAAATCTGGATGAGTTGGTGTGCTCTAGGTACCTCTGTAAATCAGTGGCACCTTGTGGAATCACCTTCTCGGAAGCTGCATCTGCCCTGTGGAACCAACCATTCCCTTTCAAATTCCACATAGCCGCAACTTTGTTGGAAGCCATAAAAAGCTCTTTCTTCTGACAGGCATAGCATAGCATAGCATAGCATAGCATAGCATAGCATAGCATAGCATAGCATAGCATAAGGAATGGAATGGAATAGAATAGAATAGAAAATAATAGAATAGAATATAGATTAGAGTAGAGTAGAGTAGAGTAGAAAATAATAGAATAGAATAGAATAGAATAGAATAGAATAGAATAGAATAGAATAGAATAGAATTCTTTATTGGCCAAGTGTGATTGGACACACAAGGAATTGGGATAGAACGTCGTAGTTGGCCATCATGGGATGATGAGGGTTGGCTGTCAATAAATTGAATACTTATCTCTCCCTAACGTGCAACATGTATTCTACAGCTGATTTTGTCCTTTTTATATAACAAAACCTTTTTATTTCATGTTTTAATCCGATTGGGTAGGCAGCCTAGAATCACCTCATGACTGAGGTAGCAGACAAGTCAATAAATTAAATTAAGTAATCCTCAATTTTTGATCACAGTTGAGTCCAAACAAGCGAGGCAGTTGCTAAGGGAATTTTTTGTCCCATTTTACGACCTTTCTTGCCATAGTTATTAAGTGAATCATGTGGTCATTAAACAAATCTGGCTTCCCCCATTGACTTGCTTGTTGGAATCACAAATGGTGATCACCTCACCTGGTCACAAATACATGCCAGATGCCGAGCGTCTGGATTTTGATCATATGACCACGGGGAGGCTGGAACGGTCGTAAGTGTGAAAACTGTCACAAGTCACTTTTTTCAGTGCCGTTGTAGCTCTCCCCTCTGCTCTTCTCCTCTTCTCTTTTCCTCTCTTCTTTTCCCCTTCTCTCCCCTCCCCTCTTCTCCCCTCCCCATCTCTCCTCTCTCCTCTTCTCCTCTTCTCCTCTTCTCCTTTCCTCTCTTCCCTTCCCTTCCCTTCCCTTCCCTTCCCTTCTCTTCTCTTCTCTTCCTTCCTTCCTTCCTTCCTTCCTTCCTTCTCTTCTCTTCCTCCCTCTTCTCCTCCTCATCTCCTCTTCCCTCTGCTCTGCTCTTTTCCTTTCCTCTCTTCTCTTCTCTTCCCCTCTCTCCCCTCTCCTCTGCTCCCCTCCCCTCCTCCTCCCCTCTCCACCTCTCCTCTCCTCTCCCCTTTGCTCTTCTCCTCTTCTCTCTTCTCCTTCCCTCCCCTCCCCTCCTCCCCATATCAAAGGAACTGGTTATGGGCACTATACACCTTGCTTTGGGTGAGTAGTTTGGACCAATGAGCTGTTTTAGGAAAGGCAAAGGGCTGGACCGCTCTGCCTTTCATAAAATGGAAATACGTGACAGTTAAAATTGCCCCCTTTCTCTGAGCCACTGAGGCTACCCCTCCTATCTGTCCTAACCATCATGACCAGGAGGAAAAGAAAACTGGGAAGGACCTAAATCAGAGAAACTTGCTTTAAAAATGTAGGTGCTATGTGGCATTTCGGTACTTCCCTGAGATGCCTACAGAAAAATATTGCATTACAGTGTTCTTCTGTGGTGTCTTCCCCTAGGACCTCAGGAAGAATGCCTGAGAATCATTACTGAGGCTTCAGAAAGGCATAAAGACTATCCACAATAATTTCATGAAAGCCAAGATGGCTGGCTTCTTCAACTAAAAATTTCCCATCTTTATCCTAGTTTTGGGTTTTATTTCTATCCTTCTTTCAGCCTCTGAGTCCAGAAACAGTCATAATTCAGACCATGACCTGGGAACACATAATGAAATTAGTTCCTTTGAATCCCAGATGAGGGGGATTAATAACAGGGGATGAGGGAGCTGTTCCTAATTCTTCCTTTTGTCTATGGAGATTCTCAGTCGTTCAGATCATGGTTGTCCCAAAGTTGCTTTTTCAAGAGGCAACAGGACTTTCTTTGTTTTTCTGTGAAGACATTTCACTTCTCATCCCAGAAGCTTCTTCAGTTCTGATTGAACAGTCAGTCATCCTTCCATCAGAACTGGATGAGAAGCGAAATGTCTTCAAGGAAAAACAAAAGAAATTCCCTTGAAGAAAAAGCGCCTCTTGTCAGCTTCGGAAGCCATATTGACACTGGACGCTTCCATGCTGCCACATTTTTGAGCTTGGGAAAATGGGAGTGGGGAGTTTCTTGGGGTGTATGTGGTTAGACATAATAGCATTCTTCTTCTAAGTCAAGGTCATGTTATTTCTGCACCTGGGTGAGGGAAAGTCTCAAGTTGGGACGAATGGTGATTGGGGCATGTGATGCGATGATGGGTGAAGGGGGTGGATTTGTAGTTTTTACTTATTGCAATGAAGCCCGGAACTTTCAGATTCGGGATTCCCCAGATGTGCCAGTTTATTATCCAATTAAACAGAACTTTTGAGAAGATATTTGCCTCGGAGTTATTTGTTGGAGTGGAGGTTTTCTGAAACACTGACACCTTTGGCACAATCCTTCTTTTGGAACAGAAGCTAAAATGGGGTTGAAGCTGCAACTACAACAGAAGTTAGACCTTGAGCAGATCCAGTGTAACCATCTCTTTCCCCCCTCCCCCATCTCTTCTTTTCATCTTCCCCTCACAGCGACCTGCCTGAGTCAAAGCATAGGAACAAAATTTATCACCTCCTACATGCAAAATTATAACACACAGACCGCCTATTTAGCGCTTCAAATTACCGGCGTCTTTGACCAGACTACAGTCACTGTTTCTGTGCCGTGCAATGTTTGTGGGAAAGAATTTACGAAGACCATTACTGTGTACAAAGGAAAGCTGGAGTCCGTTGTCCTCCCACCCTCTATTGAAATTAGAGGTAGCAAAGTGTTCCCCAACGTGGTTCGCATCTCTGCAGACAAAGACATCTCGGTGGTCTCTTTGAACTCCAAGCCTCTGAGTACTGAAATTGCACAACTCTTTCCTATGAGCCTTTCAGGAACAGAGCATTATGTGGTCACCCCAACAGGAGGTCCCACTGGGTATTTCCCGGAGTTTGCGGTCTTATCTTACGAAGGGCCTAACGTGGTAGACCTCTATTTGACGGCCCAGGTGGCCTTCAATGGGCAAACGTATGCTGCTGGAAGTAAACTCACCATAACACTGCAGGCTTTCCAAGGAATCCAGCTGCAAGCAACAGGGGATCTTTCCGGCACCAGAATTGTCTCCCAGACCTCTGTGGTAGTCTTAGCGGGTCATACTTGTTCATGGAAATACAACAAATGTAACCATGTTTTTGAGCAGCTCCAACCAGTGAAGGCATGGGGGAAGAACTACATAGTCCCACCAATACCTTGGCAGGCGAAGAGTGACATCGTCTTTATTTCAGCCTCCCAAACCACAGCCATACAATACCAAATGGGTGGCCAAAAAACAGGCAGCAATCCTGAATGGTGGGCAAGTCCTGCCAATCAACCTGTTGCCTAAAACAGCGTTATTTGTGCAAGCCGACGTGCCCTTTCAAGTACTTTTCTATAGCACGGGCGCTGTTTACCAAAACCTTTTGTACGACACATTTTTAATAGGGATTCCAGATACCAGCAAGTACAGCCAGACATACAGTGTGATTGGGCAGGCTGGTTTTGTGAACTTTGCCATTTTGGTGGTGGAGACTGAGCAGATCAATGGGCTGCTAGTGGGCGGCCAGCCCCTACCTACATTGCAATGGACTCAGATTCCCGGCACAGTGTTCTCTTGGGCCTTGTATCAGTTGCAGGTGGCACTTGTCCCCTACAGAGTAGAACATCCAAATTCACCTTTTGGCCTCCTCATTGTGGGCGTGACCAGCCAGAACAGCTACGGGACTGTTGGTTCTAGTATGCAAGGTGAGTAGAATGTCCTCTGACTTATAAGTATGTGAAGGGGTGGAATGGGAAGATATTTGGCATATTTAAGAGCTGTGGTGGCACAGGGGTTAGAATGCACTATTTGCAGGCTAACTCTGCTCACATTGCCAGGAGCTTGATGCCTTCAATCCTGACTGGCTCAAGGTTGACTCAGCCTTCCATCCTTCTGAGGTGGGTAAAATGAGGACCCAGATTGTTGGGGGCAATGTGCTGACTCTATAAATCGCTTAGAGAGGGCTGTAACTTTCAAAACCCAGAGTCAGGTCTGAACGCCGCTGAAAATAGAACGACATTCTGTAAAAAGAAAGAAGGAACATATTATCACATGTGGTGGTCTTGCCCAGAGGCTTGAAAATATTGACTTAAAATCAAAAATTGGCTACAGGAAATCACCAATGAACAATTCGACCTAGAACCAGAACTCTTCCTTTGGGGATCTTCAAAAATATATATATATGAAAAGAGCACAAAATATTTATGATTACACATATTGACTGCTGCCAGGATTGCCTTTGCCCAATGCTGGAACCAGAGAAACTGGTTATACAAAATGTTATGAATTGTGCTGAAATGGATAAATTAATGCTGAGTTTAAAAGATAAAGAAGCTTCAATATTTTATAAGATGTGGAAACAATGGCATAGCTGGATAGATCAGAGATAGATTAAGAATAGGTAATCATTAAATATAGAATATAAAATATAGAATAAATATAGAATATAGATAGAATAAGAATGTAATTATGCACAAATTAATACCTGTAAGTATTGCACAATTTATTGTCATATGATAAGCACCACAAATAGCTGTTATTGAGTGATATATTTTGTATGATTTTAATGTAATAAAAATTCAATAAAGTTAAAAAAAAAGAAAATAGAACGACATTCTGCATTGAATCTGATTCCTCCATTGACATTGGACTAATGATTAAAACTGCATATCCGGTCCTTAGGTCCTCTCAGTTGCAGCCAAGTCCTGTGTCAAAAGGGCCTTGAATGCAAGATGATCAATGGTGCACCGCACTGTGTGCCAGCTTCGAACGGTACCTGCTGGATCTGGGGTGACCCTCACTACAATACATTTGATAAGCACAAGTATGATTTCCAAGGGACCTGCACCTACACAATCGCCAAGACGTGCGGCAATAACTTTGAACTCCCGTCTTTCCACATCTATGCTAAGAATGGAAACAGAGGGAGTAAACGTGTCTCCTATGTCGACATGGTGACCATTGAGGTTTATGGATACACTATCACAATAACCAGATCAGAAAATGGTTTTGTGAAGGTAAGAGATGATTCAGAATTGATCTCAGCTGCATCAGCGTTTCACCTTAACCCAGGGGTGGGATTCTACCAGTTTGCACCTATTCACTAGAACTGGTTGTTAACATTCTAAGCAGTTCGGAGAACCGGTTGTTAGAAGAAATTACTGGCCTAATCCTGCAAGGAAGGCAGGAAGGAAACATTCTGGTGTTGCTTACAGAAACTGCCTCTCCGTTAACCCTTATTACATTCTTGGCAGGACTAGACTTCCTGTCTCAGGAACGTCTCTGGAGTTTTTTTCCCCTCCTTTGGTGGTACTTTGCTTGTGTGGAGTGACCATTCAAAGTTACAATGGCACTGAAAAAAGTGACTTATGACCATTTTTCACACTTAAGACTGTTGCAGTATCCCCACAGTCATGAGAGGCCAGGTGAGGAGATGTGTGCCTCAATGTGAGTGATATTGAGTTGTCCACACCCAGCCACTAACATGACTACCAAGCCATGTCCACCCAGTCACATGACCACCAAGCCATGCCCACCACCTAAGCCACGCCCACAGAACCGGTTGTTAAAAAATTTGAATCCCACCCCTGCCTTAACCATTTTAAGATGGGTGGACTTCAACTCCCAGAATACCCCAGCTTAAGCAAGAAAAACCAAACACACATGTATAGAGTAGGTGACTCAACAGCAGTAACTGCGAAAGGGATCTAGGAGTCCTAGTGGACAACTACTTAAGAATGAGCCAGCAGGGTGCTGCTGCCAAAAAACCCAATACAGTCCTAGGCTGCATCAACAGAGGGATAGCATCAAGGTCATGTGAAGTGTTAATAGTGCTTTATACTGCTTTGGTAAGACCACACTTCTAATACAGTGTTCAGTTTTGGTCACCACGATACAAAAAAGATGTTAAGACTCTAGACAGAGTGCAGAGAAGAGTTATGAAGATGATTAGGCAATTCTGTTATTCTATTCTATTTTATTCTATCTCCAAGGTGCCTTCCAACTCTTGTATTCTGTAAGTCGCCATATCTTTAAAATGGCTAAAGTTGGGAAACACTGGTTTAGATGGCTTTTCTCCACCCATTCAAATTTTGTAAAATGATTGTAGTGATATTATTATTATTATTTATTAGACTTGTGTGCCGCCCTCTCTCCCTAAGGACTCAGGGCAGCTCACAGAATAAAAATACAATACAATAAGTTAACTAAAAAATAATTAAACAGTACAAGCCTAATATTAAACATTAAAACTATTAAAACCATTAAAATTTTTAAAAAGAACCCCCCTCTTGGTTCAGTCCAGGCCGGCCTGCTGAAATAACCAAGTCTTTAGGTCACAGCAGAAGGAGCGGAGATCCGGAGCCAAACGAAGGTCCAAGGGGAGTTGATTCCACAGGGTGGGTGCCCCCACAGAGAAGTCCCTACCCTTGGGCCCCGCCAGCCGACAATGCCTGGCCAACGGTATCCCAAGGTGGCCCTGTCTGTGGGAGCATACAGGGCAATTGGAATGTGATGCCGGAAGGAGACTTTCCATAAGTACCCGGACCCAAGCCATGTAGGACTTTATATGTTGTTACTAAAACCTTGAATCTCACCTGGAAGGCAACCGGCTACCAATGCAGGTCGTGTAGGAGGGGTGTAAAATGGGAGTATCAGGGCATTCCCATCACAACCCATGCGGCCGCATTCTGCACCAGCTGCAACCTCCGGGTGGTCCGCAAGGGCAGTCCCATGTAGAGATTTATTTATTTTTATTTATTTATTTTTGTCAAGCATGCATTTGATAATATATATAAGTATAAACATGATTAAGAGTACATGAAATGGGTATGGATAAAAGGGGACATTAGGACAGCGGCGGTAAGCATGTAGGTCTGCTTATGCATGTCCCCTTCTTAGGAATGGGGTGTGGGCAACAGTAGACAGTCTGAGGTTAAAGTGTTTGGGGTTAGTGGAAGAAACCACAGAGTCAGTTAGTGTATTCCAGGCATTGACCACTCTGTTGCTGAAGTCGTATTTCCTGCAATCAAGTTTTGTGCGGAAATGCTGTACTTATTTGTACCATTCTTCAAAAATCAGAGTATGAACATTTTGTCAGCTAACATAAAATCTAGAGATGGAGTGAAAGGCAGCTGCCGGGTTAAGGTGGCCCTGAGAAAGGACTACCATTTCCAAGACTTATTTCGGGTTTACAGGAAACATGGTGAAGATGAATTCAAAGATAGTTTTTATTACTTGCTCTAAGCCCTTGTTAGAACAAGGACAACTGGCCTATTTTTGTAGATTTAACTTAACGGCTGCAGATGTTGGTTTAATTTTTGGAGTATTAGTTAAGAAAAGAAGCTAGAAAAAGGAAAACATAGCATCTCATTAAATATAGCAATTAAATACATACATAGAATTAACTTTAAAGGAAAAGCAGAATGAGCAAAGCAAGCAGAACAAGAATCAAAGCTGAGATTTATTTATTTAAAATAATGTTAGGCTGATTTTCAAGGCAAAACCTCCCCCCATAAAAAGAAAAAAAGCTTTTACGTTGTTGGTGGAATGCTATTTTGCATATAATGTGTCATAAAATATTCATTTAAACATACAGAGTAGGTTTAAATTAGTCATAACAAAGCCCTTTTTTAAGTTGATTTCACACAATATGCTGCTTTAACAAAATGCAATGGCGGCATTCACAAAAATACTGATACAGGAAAATAAATCGGAACATGGCGCAATATGGTGTCTGCTTCACACAATAGTTGGGCACTTTCAGTTGTGCTAAAATATCAACTACTCAACCCTGTTTTAGTTTAGAGTAGTGTGTTATGCAAACTCAGCCTATGTTTTCCTAGGATGAAGAATTTCTCCTATCCGATTGCCCGATATACTTCAGGCTTCCCTGGAAAATAATTCCTTGCTATTTTAGAGAGTAATATTCAATTGAAATTAGAACTTTTCTTGATGGGATTATTTGACAACCAATTGGAAAAGAGCCACGGAAGCTTATTTTTTATCTATGATTACTGCTATGAGGTATGTTATCTGCAGAAAAGTAGAAAGATTTTGAAATATCTGCAATGGAGGAATAGTTGGTGAAGATGAAAGAATTAGCAGAGATAACAAAAGTGACTTGTCCGATTAGGGAAAGGAGATTACATTTATTCGTGACTGGAAACCCTTTATGGACTTTTTACTGAAAAAAGAAAAAAGAAACCTTATGATTTAAGGGGTTTGATGGTTAGAAAAGGTAAACTATAGAAAGAAGGAAATTATGCTGTGATCTTAAAATAGGATAAAATATAAATGAACTTGTAACTGCTGTGAAGAAGATCAAAGGTGACTTCTTTGCATCTTTTTTCTCTTTTTTCTTTTCTATTTATCACTTTCCTTTTACTTGTCTTTACTTCCTTTTTCTTTAAATTTTGATATTTTAAAATTATTTACTAAAAGTTAAACACAAATATAAAACTCAGATTCTTAAATCTCCTCCTTATTAGTTTGATAGTCTTTTATTTATTTATTTTCTTGCCTCCAACCCTGGGCCAGGAGGACACCAAAATGATTTAATTATTGCGGTTAATGATAATATTATTGTGCTTGAAGCTGACAACTTCAGCTTCAACCCAGTGGTGGGATTCAAATTTTTTTTACCACCGGTTCTGTGGGTGTGGCTTGGTGGGCGTGGCTTGGTGGGCATGGCAGGGGAAGGATATTGTAAAATCTCCATTCTCACCTCACTCCAGGGGAAGGTTACTGCAAAATCCCATTTCCTCCGCACCCCACTAGCCTGCTTTCTAGCTCTGTTCTCCTGTGTAGGGCAACAAAAGGAGACCCACCCAATCAGCTGGGATTCAGTGGGAGGCAGAGAATAGATGGGGGGTGGGGCTAGCCAGAGGTGGTATTTGCTGGTTTTCCAAACTACTCAAAATTTCCACTACCGATTCTCCAGAATTGGTCAGAACCTGCTGAATGCCACCTCTGCTTCAACTGCAATAACACAGGGACAAACAATAGATACAAACTGCTCCAAACTCGATTGCAGAAAATACGACTTCAGCAACTGAAGCTAGTCAATGCCTGGAACTCACTACCTGACTCTGTTGTTACATCCTCAAACCCCCAAAACTGTAACCTTAAACTGTCTACTGTGGACCTCACTCCATTCCTAAGAGGTCTGTAAGGGGGTGTGCATAAGCGCACCAACATGCCTACCTTCCCTGTCCTACTGTTCCCATTTATTCGCACTCATTTATTATGTATAGACTTCTACCTGTTTATACTTATATGTTTATACATTATGTTCATACTTATACTTGTTTTCTCATACATGCTTGACAAACAAAACAAAACAAACAAACAAGCAAGCAAATAAATAAATAAATAAATAAATGAAATAGCTTGGCAATCTCTTCCTTTCCAGATGGGGATCCAGATTGCAATTTGCTTCTGTTTGTTGTTGCAATGTTGAAACCTTTGCTATTGTCCTTTCTTCCAATGCAGGTAAATGGCATTCGGGCACACCTCCCCATCTACCTAAATGGTGGGTCTCTCCAGATCTTCCAAAGTGGAGGTTCTGCTGTAGTGGTCACTGAATTTCATCTCCGGATGTCTTATGACTGGAATCAACAACTACGCATCACCGTCAGTAGTGCTCTTCAGGGAAGTCTCTGTGGCCTTTGCGGGAACTATAATGACGATCCTAAAGATGACTTCCAAACTCCAGCAGGAACAATTGCCCCAGATGCCAACGCCTTTGGCAAGAGTTGGAAGGTGAACGTTGGCGACCAAGACACATGTTGGGATGATTGCCATGGGCCTTGCGTGCCTTGCCAAGCTGATCAGGCCCAGAAATACCAGTCTGAGCAATATTGTGGTCTAATAAAGGCTCCCAGTGGTCCCTTCTCTCCTTGCCATTCTAAAGTGGATCCCGGCTTCTACCTTGAAGGTTGTGTTTACGATGTTTGTGCCAATGAAGGACACAGACAATCGGTATGTGATGCCCTGGAGTCCTACGCAGATGCCTGCCAGAAACATGGGGTCCAGATTGGTGAATGGAGAAAATTGGCTGGATGCTGTAAGTATGCAAGGAATTCAATAAGGTGGTGTTGGAAGAAATATCCTTCTGGTTCAGTTCCAAGCTGGGAGAAAGGCACTGGAGACAAAATGGAGGCTTGGAGGCTGATTTGAAACATGGTTTAATGATGAAGCAGAACCACATGGGTTTGTGATTCTGGGCAGCTGACCACATGGAGTTGAGAGTGTGGGGTTTTTTTATACCTTCTCTGAGCTTTGCACTTGAGCTTCCTGTTCCTGTGCAAGAACATGCATTTTATTGGCTGTTGTAGGGGTTATGTAAGAGTCATAGCTGGCTCTATAGGTTGCCTGAGCTAAGTTTGGTTGAAGTTTGGTCTGCAATGAAGGAGCTTGTGTTCTGAAAGGGTGTTAGGCAATTCCTATTATGGCTTAATGGCTTTGTCCTGGTTTGGATCTTGAGTCAGGGCTAATCTTACCTTTGTTCAGACCTTGCTGCAGGGAATTTTTACCTTTAAATAGAGCTACCTAGATACTTGGCTTCTTTCAACAAGCTCTTTATCTCTTAAGTGCTGACATCTGCTGAGAGCTATTAAGAAAGTGGGGGCTGCTTTCTCCCTCTAAAAAAACCATCTTTCTCAATTGCTTATCCAGGGAAATACAATATTCTGCCTTTTTTAAATATTTCTCAAAATATTTCATTCTTCTAGGAGCGGGGTGGGAGCTAACTTTCTACAGTGGGAATGCTGCCCCCTAGCCCGCCTCCCCCCCATTTAAAATGAGTGAGAACCAGATGCAAAGTGTGCAATTCAAAGGCACAATGTAAAATATTACCTCAGGGCTATTTGTGATGCTCAGTCGCAGACATATGATAATTCAGGAGCTAATTGTGTAAACTAGCCCCAAGCTCCCCCGTTATCAGTAAAAAGAACCTTGCTCCAAAAGCTGTTAGAGAGAAACTGAAAAAGTCTCCACCTGTACGCACAGGTAGTTCTCGACTTATAATAGTTCGTTTACTGACCATTCAAAATTACAACAGTGCTGAAAAAAAGGGGACTTTTTTGCCGTAACCTCACGGTCATATGATCAAAATTCAGATGCTTTTCAACTGACTCATATTTATGACAGTTGCAATGTCCTGGGGATGTATGATTTCCTTTTTGCTACCGTCTGACAAACAAAGTCAATGGGAAAGCCAGATTCATTTAATGACCAATTTACTGACTTAACAAATGCAGGGATTTGCTGAACTAATGTGGCAAGAAAGGTCATAAAATGGGGCAAAAATTCACTGAACAACCGCCTCGCTTAGCAACAGAAATTTTGGGGTCACTTGTGGCTGTAAGTTGAGGACTAACTGTACCATGGGAAAAATGGTCGTAAATAGGAACTATTGAGGAGCTGAAATTCTTGTAAGCCCTCCTGTCGCTTTCATCTCAATAAATCTCATTAAAGAAGTTTGCTTGACAATCTTGAATGGAAAGAATTACTTTCAGTTTGAGCTGGCTTCCAAAGACCCTGTGCATGTCTTAATTCTCCACTGGATTCCAAGCTATTCTTAAAAGCCGATCAGTCAGCACTTCATGCTCAGCTCTCACAAGCTCTCTTCCTTTTATTTCCTCCTTTTGTTCTTTTCTCTAAAGAATACATGTACTTCCGCAAATTTGAGGGCATCTTTAAGCCAGGGGACCCTCTTCATACATAAATACTGATATATGTAGGATTAGATTTCTATGAGTATCAACAGCCAAAGCACAAAGTCAGTGTATTCTGAATCTATATATATAAAAGCGAAATACCATCATCACAAAATCTCCAGAACCGTAAAGCCTACAAACTTGAAATTTGGCACCTATGTTCCTCTTGGCTTCTAGGTGATTACTAAGAAAGGATTTTTTGAAATGACCATCAGAGCATTAGTATTTCATATATATTGTTATTAACACGCTCTGATGCTAAGGAGTTCTACTCCCCCTCCCCACCTGAAAAGAAATCTGTCCCAAATCCAAAACACAAGCAGAGGAGAGGACTTTCAGTTTCAGTTTCACAGCAGCAACCAGCTTTAGTACAGAACAGTTGAGCTAAGCCACACCCAGGCTCCTTGCTGTCTCCTTCTTGCTCACACAGCAAATACTGTTTCAGTTTCCAAACAGCCCTCAACTCTCTCACACACTGACAGGATGCTAGCCAGATGAATACTGATGGATGCTGGTAGGCACAGGCACAATTTTTTCCCCTTATTTTCCTCCCAAAAAACTAAACCTGATCACATAGTTTCATAGCGAAGCATGGGAATATAGCTAGTAAATCATATTTCTTAAAATCCAACTATTTTTTTTTTCATATTAATTTGTCTATCTTTACCTCTCCCACCTTACTCAGTTTCAAGTACAGCTTTAATTTACTAAAACTTGATAAATAGCTGAAAACAGATTTAGGAACATTATAAAAACCTACATGGTATACCCATCATTTTGATCAGGAAAACTCAATGCGTTTCACGCAGGTTGAGGATCACTTTTAATCTTTGAGTTGGGCTTGGATCTTTATCCTAAGGAAGCTAAATTCTAAACTGGAGTGACAGCAATTGATTCAGAGTGAATTAATGATAATTTCCCCCTTAAAAACTTTGGAAGGAGTCCTGGAAAAGGAATTAAGTCTTCAGATATGGCCAGTTGTCACCCTGGTGGCCTCAAATGGTGGCATCTTTTCTAGGGAAGGATGCTAGTTTTACATTGTGCCCATTGTGCCCTTGTGTGATCACCATTGAATTGTCGGTAAACTTGTGAAACCAACACTCTTGCTAACGGACCGGGGGATGAATTTTCATGGAGCAGATTGGCATCTAGGCGGGCAAAAACATAGATGGAACCCCCCCAAATCAATACGAATGGATTGAGTGACCATTGATTGATATATTTACACATATTCCAAGGCATAAAATGCGCTACATTTTCAAAGTGTGAAGTGGTTATCCCAAATTTACCAGCCCTTTTGCAGCTGGCCGTTTTGGGAGTGTGTTCTGTCTAATTACGGGGAATGAGGATTAATTTGATTTTTAAATGGTTTCAACAGGTGAGGATCTTATTACGGTAATGTGTTCTCTAAGGCAGCAGCCACTTATCAATCTGGGATAAATATAGTCTTGTCGCTGCCTATTAGCAGATCTCTAAAGAGACGCCATCTCGCCATCTCCATTCTTGCCCTTTCAATGGTGTAGGAAGGAAGAGCATATTGATAGCTTTTTCTTTTCTTTTCTCCACACAGTACCCCAGTGTCCTCCCAACAGTCAGTACCAGCAGTGTGGAACAGCCTGCCCGGCCACCTGCCTAGATGAACAAACTCAACAGCAACTCCTCTGCCCATTGGTGTGCGTAGAAGGTTGCCATTGCCTACCAGGTTATGTGCTGAGCCAGGGCAAATGCATCCCTAAGTCCAGTTGTGGATGTCTGCATGAAGGCTACCTCTATGCGCCCAATGAGGGTTTCTGGGCCGATGATAAGTGCACTAAGAGATGCGTGTGCAACCCAGCCACGAATCGGGTGGAGTGCACCCAACAAGCTTGCAAATCCTCAGAGAAATGCCTAGTTATAAAAGGGGTGAGGGACTGCTACCCTATCGACTTCGTTAGCTGCAAAATTCATGGCGATCCCCACTACTTTACCTTCGACAAGTATAAATTTGATTTCCAAGGACCCTGTGCCTACGTCCTCACTGAAGTGTGTGTAAAAACCATGGATCTGAACTGGTTTGGTGTGTATGTCCAGAATGAATATCGGGGAAGCCGTGCTGTGTCCTGGACCCGGAGTGTACAAATCAACGTCCACGGCATTGAGATCATAATCAGTAGACAATATCCTGGGAAAGTCTTGGTAAGTTTGGGTAGTATCTGGTTATTACCTCCGGAAGCTGGAAACAGGCCCATTTCTGGACTTCTGAAAGGCCCATTTTGCCCCCTTCCAGAGCTCTGCGCAGACCCTGCACTTACCTGCATGGAAAATGGACCATGTGGAGACTCCTGGGAGGGGCAGGAGGGGCGGGGCCAGTGAGTCAGTTCAAATACCAGTTCAGCAAACCAGATGAAAACTTAACGTCCGGTTCGCCCGAACCGCTCCAAACTGGTAGAATCCCACCCCTGCCTTGATCTCTCTTTAATGCTTCTTTTATAAACAGAGTCCTAAAAGGACTGATGATGCATGAGGCCTCTGAAATCAACCCAACCTGCCAGTTCTATCTTTCAATCAAACCAAAAAGATAACTAGTGGATGCTGTAATGACGGCACTTAGACTTGTATCCTGCTTCATAGTGGTACCATTTTTATAGCTCTCTCTAAGTGGTTTATATAGTCAGCATAATTGCCCTCCAACAATCTGGGTCCTCATTTTACTGACCTCGGAAGGATGAAAGGCTGAGTCCACCTTGAGCTAGTCAGAATCGAACTCCTGGCAATGAGCAGAGTCAACCTGCAATATTGCATTCTAACCACTGTGCTACCTGGCTTCAAATAAACTAGTGGGTTTCATTGATCACAAATAATCCAGATCTGCTAGAGGCAGGCAGTAGTTCGGCTTTGAGGACCATATAAATTGCCACATTGGGGGACCTATAGAAAGTGGTGCACATTTATATGTACCTCTATAAATGTACATCTCTGTACAAGCATTTTATGCTTATACATACACTGATACATTATACATCACATCCTTCTTCTGGAGAGTAACTCATTTCTGATTTCTTGTCACAATATTTCACCTGTAACAACTGAACAGCTTCAGATAGGTATGCAGCTGGTTGCTGGTCTCCTATTAATAATATTAGAATGTCATCATTATTTTATCTGCAGGCCAGCTGGTTGTATCTATCCATTAGGAGCCCCGGTGTCACAGTGGTTAGAATGCAGTATTGCAGGCTAACTCTGTCCACAATCTGGAGTTTGATTCTGACCGGCTCAAAGTTGACTCAGCCTTCTATCCTTCCAAAGTTGATAAAATTTGGACTCAGATTGTTGGGGGCAATATGTTGACATTGTAAACTACCCAGAAAGTGCTGTAAAGCACCATAGGGTAGTATATAAATCTAAGTGCTATTGCTATATATCATTTGAGTATTTAGAGAATGGAGAAGAGCATTTTGTAGGACCCCAAGATAGATATTTGGCTTCTAAGCTATAGATGGGTCCTTCTGTTGGTGCAGGGAGATTCCATGTCCCTTTTTTGGGGGGGGGGGAGGAAAGGCTCCATTACCAGGCATCAGAGGCAACATATACACATTAGAGTGTGTAGGTTCACATAAAGAAATGACCCCAAAATTTCCAATCCTATGATCTCACCATGTCTCTGCTCTAACCATTGTTGCCTTCTGCTATTGTGGGGAGAAAAATGACAAAAATGCTATGGTTTCTGGTTTAAAAAAAAGTTCCCTATTTCTGCTGTTATGCGGACCCTGAGAAGGACAGAAGAGATGAGAGATAGTCTTTGGCATGACTGGTTCTTTTTCCCATCATTGCTCCTTTTCATTGACTTAACTTAAGCATCCTATTTCTCGATTATAGGTTGGCGGTATATTGACCTGCCTGCCTTATAATGCTGTTGGAAACAGAGTCAAGATATATCGGAAAGGCCCCAGTGCCGTAGTCGAAACTAATTTTGGCCTCACAGTCAGCTTTAATTGGGACCACCAACTCACAGTCACTGTACCCGGCACATATAGAAATACACTCTGTGGCCTGTGTGGAAATTTCAACAACATACCTGCGGACGATGCTCTTGTGCCCGGAGGGATCCTTGTTCCCACAATCCCTGTGTTTGGTGCTAAAGGCACCAAGGCATTTGACCCAAGCTGCAAACAGGTCGTAGATCCCACCTGCCCTGGGGTGGACATCTTAGCAAACCAGCAGCGGGCTTCAGGACGGGAATGTGGTCTCATCGTAGCCGTCAACGGGCCTTTCAGAGAATGCCACGGCCATGTGGATCAAGAAGCCGCCTTCCAGGACTGCATCTATGACTCCTGTTACCTCAAGGGACGCTACGCCTTCGTCTGTGCAGCCATCGCCAATTATGTGTCGGCTTGCCAGGCTGCTGGCATCACCATATACCCCTGGAGAACTCCAACGTTTTGCCGTGAGTCTCTTGGATGTATATTGGGTGCTTTGACTTGAGGAAGAAAAGTCTGTTCATAGTGGGATTGGGAAAACCAGACATAGAGAAAGGAGTCAGTGTACACAAGAGAAGAAATGCTTCATGCTTAGACCAACTAATCAAGCAGTTTAGTCACCTGAAGGTTGCAATTTTACTGCAGTAGAAGTACCAAGGAGAGCTTATCTTTCCAGATGCAAGGGTTGGGCCATTGCAAGTAGTCCTCAACGAAGTCCTACATGGCTTGGGTCTGGGGTACTTGCAGGAGCGTCTTCTGCCGGCATCACATTCCGATCGCCCTGTACGCCCCCACAGGCAGGACCTCCTTGGGGTGCCGTCGGCCAGACAGTGTCGGCTGGTGGTGCCCAGGGGTAGGGCCTTCTCTGTGGGGGCACCCACCCTGTGGAACCAGCTCCCCTTGGGCCTTTGTTTGGCCCCTGATCTCCGCTCCTTCCGCTGCAACCTGAAGACCTGGCTGTTTCAGCAGGCCGGCCTGGACTGAAATGAGGGAGGGGGTGGGCTTTTTAAAGAAATTTTAATTTAATTTTATGAATTTGATTATTGGGCTTGTAATTCAATTATTTAATTTTTTTTAATTAACTTATTGTATTGCGATTTTATATTGTGAGCCGCCCTGAGTCCTCAGGGAGAGAGGGCGGCATACAAGTCTAATAAAACTAAACTAAACTAAACTATGACTTTAACTGAGCAGCAAATTTCTGTGGCTAAGTGAGACAGTTGTTGAGTTTTGCCCCAATTCATCCCCTTTTTTGGATACAGTTGTTAAGTGAATCACTGTGGTTTTTAAGTGAGTAATGCAGTTCTTAAGTGGATCTGGTGCTTCCTCATTGACTTTGTGTTAGGGTTCAAAGTAATACACCTATGCCAAACAGAACCCTGAGGCAGGATGGTTGCTCAAAGAATAGTTTCATTTGGTATATCATATTGGCACAGGCTGGTAAAAACCAACTCTGAATGTTCCCGCGGTTTTCACCTAATTAAAAGTAAAGGTTTTCTCCTTTCCCCAAACAATCAGTCATATGGTCCAATCAGGGTTCCGTCTGGTTGCCTGGTAACTTCACTCCTCCTCTCTCTGGCCTCCTGTGGGAATGTCCTTGGTTCCCAGGAGAAAGTATTTTGTTTTGGCTACAAACTCCAACTATCTCTATTCCCCACTCCCTATCCCTCAGCTCCAATGTGGCAACACTGAAGCCTCAAAATGGCCTCGGTCAGGTCAGCTTCAGGGTTGACACTTTGCTTGTCAGAAGGTCACAAAAGTGATCACCTGACCCTGGGACACTGCGACCATCATAAATATGAACCAATTGCCAAAGTCTGAATTTTGATCACATGACCATGGGGATGCTGCAACAGTCATAAGTGTGAAAAACAGTTATAAGTTTTTTCAGTGCGGTTGTAACTTTGAACGGTCACTAAATGGACCATTGTAACTTGAGGATTACCTGTGTTTTTTTACCCTTTCTTGTTCTTCTGCAAGGACTGAGTTTTAGTCCCGTGCCCGATTACCTCTGTTGCGTGACTAACTCATTCCTTCTGTTCTCGTTTTCAGCTCCACGTTGTTCTGCCAACAGTCACTATGAACTTTGTGCTAAAGAATGTGACCAGGCATGTAGCAGCCTCTATTTCCCAGCTCCTTGCCCCACCAAGTGTCAAGAGAATTGTGTCTGCAATGACAACTTTGTTCGGAGTAATGACGTGTGTGTACCAATGGCAATGTGTGGCTGCCTCTATCAAGGGCGCTACTATCCGGTCTCCGAAGTGTTCTATCCAACTTGCCAAGAACGTTGCGTCTGCCAGGCTGGTGGCAAAGTGGTGTGTGAAGCAACCCCTTGTGGTCCCAATGAAGTATGCCAGCTACAAGATGGACACCAGAAATGCTACCCCACTGGAAGTGCCACCTGTTCTCTTGTTGGAGATCTCTACCTTACTTTTGATGGGCTGCCCTTTAACTTCCAAGGCACCTGCTCTTACATCCTAAGCAAGTCGGTGTTCACCACAAAGGTTGCGAACCTGCCACCTTTTACTGTAGTGGTACAGAATCAGGTCTCGGGGAATGGAAACATCGCAGTGCCCAAGGTGGTCACAGTGGAGATGTTGAGCTTTGAGCTTTCTCTGTTGCAAGACAAGTGGGGATATGCCCAGGTGAGTTCCTGAATCCTGTTCACTGGAGGAGATGCATGTGGAGTCGTGGTGGCGATAGCTTTCTCTCTCTGTTGGGGAAAATCGAACCCATGTAGAATAATCTTCACCGCTGGAAGCTTTCCAGAAGAGACAGGACAGCCATCTGCCAGAAATGGCACAGGGTCTCCAGCTTCAGCAGGGGGTTGGAACAGGTGACCTACAAGGTCCCTTCCAACTCTGTTATTCTAAATATTAGATGTAATTACTTAGGTGACTTACAGAGTAAGTGTCCAATGTCCCATTCTGTGTGAATGAAAGCAGAGGGGGTATTCAGCAGATTCTGACCAGCTGTAGAGAACTGGTAGGGGAAATTTTGAGTAGTTCAGAGAACCGGCAAATACCGCCTCTGACTGGCCCCACCCCCATCTGTTCTCTGCCTCCCATTGAGACCCAGCTGATCGGCTGGGTCTTCTTTGGTTGCCCTGCACAGGAGAACGGAGCTGAAAAGCAGGTTAGTGGGGTGGGGAGGGAATGGGGATTTTGCAGTAACCATCCCCCAGGAATGGGGAAGGAATGGAGATTTTACAGTATCCTGCCCCTGCCACGCCCACCAATCCACACACACCAAGCCATGCCACGCCCATCAAGCCATGCCCACAGAAACGGGAGTACATTTTTTTGAATCCTATCATTGAATGAAAGGTCTCAAAATATATATGGAGATTCTCAATTATCCAGGTCATGGTTGTTCCAAAGGTTTTTTTTCCCCAAAGGCAACTCAAATCAATTGCACAGCCAACCAGAGCCAGCACTGACCCTCAACCAACCCGCACAATGCTCCCCCCACCAACCAGCACTTCATCTCCCAATGACCCTCACCTGGCGTAACCTCCCCATCGCAGGACCCATCGCCAGACTCTCTCTGTTGACCCACACCTGACCCATCACAAGACCCATATCTGATGTGACCATCACCTGTTGTGACCTCACCATCACATTTATCAGAGTTTCTCTATCTGATAAATTCCCAACGATATCACAGTTGACTTTTTCTTAATTCATTTCTCTCCATATGGGGATAAATAAGAGAAATGGCTGGGCAGATTAAAAGAGTTGCTGCAACAGAAACATGGCCTTTAAAAAAAAAACTATATCTTCTGGACTTTTGAAGGTACTTGGGAGATTTTCCGTAATGTATCAACCCTTCCTCCCCTTCCTCCTCCTCCTCCTCCTCCTCCTCCTCCTCCTCCTCCTCCTCCTCCTCCTCTTCCTCTCCTTCTCCTTCTTCTTCTTCTTCCACTTCTTCTTCTTCCCCTTCCCCTTCATCTTCATCTTCTTTCCTCCTCCTCCTCCTTTTTTGTTTTTCACGAAGATATAATTTTATTCTGGCAGGTAAATGGCGTACTCCGTCGCCTCCCCGTAAACCTTTTGGATGGCAAGCTTCGAATCTTTCAGCATGGCTTTTATCAGAGGATCGAGGCTTTCTTTGGTGTTACGGTGATCTTTGACCTCTCCTTCAATGTGAGAATCACTGTTCCCAACAACTACAAGGATCAGCTGGGTGGCTTATGTGGAAACTACAACGGACAGCCGCAAGACGATCTTCAGCTACCAGATGGCACGGTGGTCTCAGATGTGGCTAGGTTCGCTGCTGCCTGGAAAATCCAGACTCCTGGCATCTTCTGCACGGATGGGTGCTCTGGGAAGAATTGCCCAATTTGCACAGAGGCAAAGAAAGAGTTTTTTAAGCAACGCTCCTTCTGTGGGATCCTCACAGCCACCGATGGGCCTTTCAGCTCCTGCCATGGCGTTGTAGATCCCACTGCCTATCTAAACCATTGCGTCTTCGATTTGTGCATCGGCGGTGGGGACAGACAAATCTTATGTCATAGCATCCAGAGCTATGTGGCAGCCTGCCAAGGAGCCAAGGTCACCATCCAGCCTTGGAGGAGCCTAGATTTCTGTCGTGAGTAGCAATCAAGAAGCATTACTAATTGGAATATAGGTTGAAAAGGAGGATGTCCAGTGGTGGGATTCAAATTTTTTTTACTACCGGTTCTGTGGCCGTGGCTTGGTGGGCATGGCATGGCATGGCATGGCATGGCTTGGTGGGCATGGGTTAGTGGGCATGGCAGGGGAAGGATACTGTAAAATCTCCATTCCCTCCCCACCCCACTAACCTGGTTTCCAGCTCTGTTCTCCTGTGTAGGGCAAACAAAGAAGACTCAGCCAATCAGCTGGGACTTGGGAGGTAGCGAATAGATGGGGGCAGAGCCAGTCAGAGTTGGTATTCCAAACTACTCAAAGTTTCTGCTACCAGTCTCCAGAACTGATCAGAACCTGCTGAATACCACCTCTGGGAATGTCCCTACTATAAAGACTATGGGGCTGTGTGAATCAGCTAGGATTCTGTGATTTGGTTCCAGAGGTTGGTGCAAAATTAAAGAGTCAGTGCAATCTGAAGAGTTGATCTGATCAAAGTACTTGTGCACATAGATAAAAGTCCACCAGATCTTCAAAGGTGCCTAATTTTGTTTGCTGCATTAAATTGTTAGAAGATTCAGCTCAGATGATGATTTGACCACATTGCCTATAAATAGAATCTCTGATGCTTCACACAGCCTTAATTAAGAACCCCCAAAGAGAGAAAGGGAATTAAGTAGATAATTGGAAGGTAATCAGCACTTAACATCCCTTCCTCTTCACCTGGCCATGGCTCAAGGGAGTTCATTGCTTTGGCTACTATCACACCTTGCACTCCCAAATAGGAAAGATTGCTGTCTACTACCTCTACAGTAATCATTGGGGCAAACGTAGAGAAGGCAGAGGAGGAGACTAACTTGGAGTCTCCAGCATAGGGCCGTCCCACCAAGAACCACCTTCTGTCTACTCCTATGCCTTCAATGAACCTGACTGAACTGGTAGCAATGCTACATATTGACTGCAAGCGTCCAAGTTACCACTAGATGGTAGCAAAGAGAGTTTTCTCTGTTGTTCTGACCCAACTACCCAACATGACAAACCCTCTGAAGTGAACTCAAAGATTCCTTTAATTAGGAGTGCCGGCAGCCCTGGCAAAAAGTTTCTCTCTCAATGCAGGCTAACAAGGCCATCAGGCTGGAAGATGAATAGTTGTCTGCCACACCTACTCATCTCCGCCCCCTGCCTTTTATCCCCAGAACTAGGGTGGGGCTTCACTAGCAGCGGTGGCTCTTCCTTCCCAAGGATCAGCCCATAGATCTCCACTGCTCTCGTCTCCTCTTCCTTCCACGCATCCACGTGTCAGGCACTGAACCCAGCTGTTCCTCTTCTTCCTCATCAGCCAACTCCAAATCTGGGGGCTGTTGACTCTTCATCTGAGGGTTGATGGACAGCCCAGGCTCTACCTCTGTCTCTCTGCCAGCTCCATTCCCTCTTCCCCCTCGTAGCTCTCAGGTTGCCTTGATGCTGACCCTGGCTCCCATGCTGCCTCCTCCTCTTCCTCCTCCTCTTCCTCCTCCTCTGATTCGGCTGCTGGAGAGGCCGGCGGCTGACAGGCCACAACATCTATCTCTTGGTTGACATGGCATAGTGGTCATCTTTTTCTTTCAAGACATGGTAGCCTAAGCTTATGGCCCAGTCAGAGTTGTAGTATCAGAACGGCAAGGAAGGAGCCAATGGACATGGCCATTACTATTGACTCTTCTTCTGCTGCTATTCCCAAGTCAGCCACTAGTAAGAGGCCATGAAAATAGTGCCCTAAGCTCCAACTTGGCCCCAGAAATCCAGCTGGGTTGCTGAAAATTCTGGGAGTTGAAGTCCACCTGTCTTAAAATGGCCAAGATTGAAAAACACTGGCCTAGAATATTTCAACTGGAAAATACAGGTAGTCCATGACTTAGCACAGTTTGGACTGGAGCTTTCATTGCTAAGCCATATAGTCATTAAGTAAGTTGTGCTTGATTTTGCTTGCTTTTTGCCCTGGTCGTTAAACATATCACATGTTATTAAGTGAGCCCACCTTTCCTCATTGACTTTGCTTGTCAGATGGACTTCCCTTCTGGCAAATGGTGATCATGGGAGCCCAGAGCACTACAACCACTGCAGATACCAGGTTGCCAAGCACTTGAATTTTAAATTCAAGAGCCTTGGTGGCTCAGGCTGTTAAATGCCTGCACTTAAGTTCCAGCTGCCTACAATTACTGTAGTCTCGAATCCCACCAGGCTCAAGGTTGACTCAGCCTTCCATCCTCTCGGGGTAGGTAAATTGAGGACCCAAAGATTGTTGGGGGCAATAAGCTGACTTTGTAAAAATGCCGCTTAGTAATAAGCAGGCATATACAATGGAATGAAGGCTATTGCTGAGCACACTGGGTTGTATCCCAAAAAATTGTAAGCCGCCCTGAGTCTTCGGAGAAGGGCGGCATATAAATGTAATTTTAAAAAAAAGTGACTTCAGAGAGGTTGCAGGGGTCATAAGCACAAGGACCAGTCCTAAGTCACTTCTTTCAGTGCCATTGCAACTTCAAACAGTAGTTCAAGGAATAGTCATAAATGGAGGACTACCTGTACTGGATGGCCACTACATGTCCTTAAGATGCTTTCTCAAAAGGCAACTGGACTTTCCTTTCAGAAAGAAAAGAAAGAAAGTCCACTTGCCTGTTGAAAAAGCCCCTATGGGACAACCATGACCTGGAAGACTGAGAATCTCCATAAGCATGACCACTAGATGTGCAGAAGACTGGCAGAGTGCATCCATGAACACCAACTGGCAGTCAGATGAAAATTCTTTAATTTCACAACATACAGGCAGATTTAACCATAGTTTCAATTGGGAAAATGTGACAATCCTAGACCAGGCCAAGTCCAAAAATGCCAGGGAATTTCTAGAAGCCTGGCACTCTGACAAACCAGCCATCAATAGACACATAGAACATCTATATAAAAGGTAAAGGTTCCCCTACACATACGTGCTAGTCATTTCTGGCTCTAAGGGGCAGTGCTCATCTCCGTTACAAAGCTGAAGAGCCATGCTGTCCGAAGACTTCTCCGAGGTCATGTGGCTGGCATGACTAAATGCTGAAGGCACACAGAACGCTGTTACCTTCCCACCAAAGGGATCCCTATTTTTCTACTTGCATTTTTTACATGCTTTCAAACTGCTAGGTTGGCAGAAGCTGGGAAAAGTAACGGGAGCTCACTCCATTACGTGGCACTAGGGATTCGAACCACCGAACAGCTGACCTTTTTGATTGACAAGCTCAGCGTCTTAGCCACTAAGCCACCATGTCCCTAACATCTATATAGATTTTGCAAAAGAGATAATCAACCAACCCAAAAGTGAAAAAGACCCCAGCACCTCTTCACCAGTAATCATCACCCAGATCAGCATAGATTAACTCCAAGGTTAAATTCAGACCAACAATCAAGTAAGCAATACCCTAAATCAAGAAACTGTCAAAGAGCCATCAGTAAACAGCCCAACCAAAGAAACCCTAAGACCGCCCCCATCCACACAGACGGGCAAGTCACCAGAATACAAACTGACAGCAAACAGCACTGCTTGCTAGCACTGATGTTGTTACCTAGTTAGGTAATGAAACATCTGCAAGAAAACAAGGAAGCTCACAGAGCACCAAGGAAACACCCGCCCACCCTGCTAGATGGTTGTAAGAAAATTCAGACAATGCTAACAGTTGCCACTTACTGGTTGTTGCAGTTTGACAACTCCTGCCTGCTGGAGAATTCTGGAAATTGAAGGTCTGTGCAGCTTAAAGTTGCCAAGGTTGAGAAACATTGCTTCAGCTGATTGGTTCCTCTTGTCTCTTCTTCTGCAGCAATAACCTGTACAGCCAATAGCCATTACACCACCTGTTCTAATATCTGTGAAGTCACCTGTGCTGGGCTCACGGATCACCTTCCATGCCCGGAGACCTGTGTTGAAGGTTGTCAGTGTGATGATGGCTTCTTCTCAGATGGCCTCAAATGCATCCCCATGGACGAGTGTGGCTGCTTTGAAGACAACGTATACTATCCGGTAGGTTGAAAAGAAAGGAAATACTGGACCTTTGTTTGTTTCTCTGAGGGACCTGCGAAAAATCACGTCTGTATTAGACATTTAGTCTAGCATTATCATGTTGGTTACTTACTTTTCAGCGGGAATCAAGATGACATCATTAATCCGTTGTAGGCCTTGTGTCTTTTTTTTTTTTAGTCCAATTTTTGGAGGTTTCCCTCCTACCCTCCCAGTTTGATGCAGTGGTAGCCTATCTTTGGTAGACTGCTACTGTGGTTGTAATCAGAAGCTAATTTCATTTGGTAACTACTTATTACAGCTTCCTGTTAAGTGCAGCTCAATCTTACGGGAGAATTACTGTACTCCTTAATTAGTCCGTTCCTGTTCCCTGTAGAGTGTTTTATTAATCTCTTGATGTTTGTCACTCGCTGTGTGATGGTCCTATGGATGAATTAAACCAGGAGCTGGTAAGTTGTTTGAGATGGTACAAAAGAACTTCACAGCAAAAACAAACCATTCAAGGTGTCTTCAGGGGATTGTTGTCCTTTTATGAATGGCTCCATTGTAAATTAATGTAGTGGAAGGAAAAACTCTCTGTATGATAACATTTCATAAAAACCCATGAGACAAATGGCTCTAATTGCTTAGATCCAATCCAACCCAATCTAGAGGCTTTTAAGAGACTGGACAGCCACTTCTGTCTGAAATGGTATAGGGTCTCCTGCTTGGGCAGAGGGTTGAAGTAGAAGACCACCAAGGTCCCTTCCAACTCGGTTATTCTCTGTTCTAATCCCACCCCTCTTATGGATTCTTAATATGTATCTCAGATGATCTGGGATTCCATTCCTCTCCCTCAACCCATTAAGGAATTACAGCTTCAAGGCAAACAGCATTTCCAGGAACCAATGAGGATCTCCTACTCTTGGAACCTTCCAGGTTGCTGTGGAGCAGTTTCTAAATAAGTTCTGCTTCTTCCACAAAGCTGGTGGAAGTATTGCAGAAGTATGCGAACCTGGCTCTTCCTGAGTGAGATTTGCCTTGCTGCAGATAACTTTCTCCCAATGTGATTGTTTTTTTTAATGTGGTTTTGGATCCTTTTCTCTTACCTGTGGTTGTTTTTCCCCAACGCTCAGCCTAATGTGCCCGTCTTGCAAAATAATTGCAAGGAGAAATGTCTCTGCAGTCCAGGAGGATTCTTCTGTGAAGACCACGCTTGTGCCGCCAATGAAAACTGTGTGACAAAAGATGGAGTTATGCAGTGCCAGAACATAGGTAATGAGTGATACCACCTCACTGTTGAGCACTTGATGGATGGAGAAAGAAAGATATGATTTTACATCCATCAGGATGCCTTGGGAGTAACCAGTTCAGGCAATGATCCTGTGGGTATAGACTGAAGCTGAATGCAGTGTTGTGTGAAATGCATGCATTTCAATGTCAGTAGCTGCTACGGGAGGGACTTTAATTCTTTCTATTTCTCAGAATGCCTTTCTGAGCATTTATATAGCTGTGAAGATTTTATCCATACGTCTAACACAACATCGACTTAGCATGTATTTGTTCAACGTGCTTAGCCAAGTCACTAACTAACATAATGGCTATATTTGCTCAACATGCTGAACCTGGTTAGTGTCAAGCCTCAATTTAGTTTGGTGGTGGAATCCTATGAATTCAGTTTGACACAGTTGAAAACTGGAAGTGGGGAGAACTGAGATGGATGGAGCTCCAGCCAAAACAATATAGCTGGGCAATGAGTCAGCTGCATTCCCATGGCTGCTCAGCCAGAAGAAGGAGGAACAAAGTTGCCAGGAAACTATTTCATATCCTGATTGGACAATGTGACATGTTGTTTTGGAAAAATGAGAAAATTAGAATTCTAGTTCTAGTTCTAGTGATGTGGAAACTTTCAGTACTGGCTTTCCACCAGTTAGTACCAAGATGGTGTAATTAAATAAAATAGTTCTTTGAGGAAGTACAATGCCTCTGAGTTCATTTTATAACGATTGCATTACTTGGAACCTGACAGTTTTAATGTGTGGTAGATTTGTGTGTGTGTGTGTTGTTTCGTGTGAGGTGCAAGCCTTGATTATTTGGACCCAGGCTAGTTTATGCTTCAATATAACCTAGAAAATGGGTTACTTGAGAAACCAGATTAACCATGTTGTGTCAGCTGCAGAGGTGTGCATTTCAAGACATACTGATAGCAATAGCAACAGCACTTAGACTTATATACTACTTCACAGGGCTTTACAGTCCTCTCTAAGCGGTTTACAGAGTCAGCCTATTGCCCCAACAATCTCGGTCCTCATTTACCGATCTTGGAAGGATAGAAGGCTGAGTCAAATTTGAGCAGATCAGGATTGAAAGGAATCGAATTCCTGGCAATGTGAGCAGAGTTAGCCTGCAATACTGCATTCTAACCACTGCACTACTGCGGCTCTTATACTGATCCTCTTCTAGACTCAGTTTTTACTTTCTGCAGCCTATCAAAGAGAAAGATTGGGGGGTGAAGATGACATGATAACTCTCTTCCAGTACTTGAAGGGCTGAGAAGAGGGGATGGACATATTCTCCAAAGCACCAGAAGTAAAATGTGGAAGCTTATTAAAGAGAGTTCCAACCTAGAAGTAAGGAGAATTTTTCTGACAGCGAGAACAATGCATCAGTGGAATAGTTTGCCTACCTGAGTTCAGGGGTGGGTTTCTACAGGTTCTGTCCAGCTCTGTAGAACTGGTAGTTCTGAAGAGCAGCAGACATAGAACCGGTTCTATGTCTGCTGCTGTTTTGGCCCACCCACCTGCCTGGGCTCTTACCTGATCTTTATTTCCTGCTTTTTCAACTTCAGTTGCTGTGCGAGGCGCAGCTGCGGTAGAAAAGCAGGAACAAAATGTTGTTTCAAATGCTGCTGCTGAAGATTTACAGGCGTGTGTGCAGCATGCAGAGAAGCACATCGTAAATCACCAAACATCGTAAAACATCCTAAATCACCACGAACCGGTAGTTAACCTTGTCGGATCCCACCCCTTCCTGAGTTGTAGGTACTCAATCACTGGAAGTTTTCAAAAATAGACTGGAGAACCATTTGACTGGGATGGAATAAGGTCTCCTATCTTGAGCAAGAGGTTGGAGCGGTAGAAGACCCCGGAGGTCCCTCCCATGATTCCATGATTCTATGTTCTGCCTTTCTGTTTTCCCTGCAGATCCTTGCAAAGTTAAGCTTTGCCGTGCCAAGGAGACATGTCAGGTCAAGGATGGACAGGCTGTTTGTGTCCCGGATTACACAGGACACTGTTGGTGCTGGGGGGACCCCCATTGTCATACCTTTGATGGCTACAGCTATGATTTCCAAGGCACTTGTTCCTATGTGCTCGTTCAGTCGACGGGCGTTGATCAAAGCCTCGTACCTTTCTCCGTGGTGATAAAGAATGAAAATCGAGGGGACAACAAAGCTGTCTCCTATGTGAAACTTGTTAGCATACGTGTGTATGAGCAAGTAATCACCATTCATAAACAAGAAAATGGCAGAGTCCGGGTAAGGGCAATTTTTATCAATCGCTATTTTGAACGTTCACTTTGTACTTCCATCTCTATCTTATTTCTATTATCTTATTTCTAACAGCTATTTCACATAGCTGTTAAGAAATATCCCCGTTAGGAGAATGAGTGCACTTAGGGTAACGTAGTGAGAGAGATTATGAATAACACACACATGACATGAAGCTATACTGAATACTGAAATGTAGGTTTTACTTCCAGTAAATGGTTAAGCAGAATCCAAAAAACAGTCCAAGTCAAACACGGTGAATGTAGTCAATAGTCAAAGCAATAATTTGGTTGATAATCCCAAAAACAAAGTCCTTTTCCTTACCAGTATCATACACAGAGTTTAGTACACGGAGTTTGCAAACAGTAGCAAAAACTCACAACAATATCAGAAGAATGACGAGTAATTCAACAGCAAAAAAACTTGTACAAAATACAAACAGAGAATGGAGTGGAGTGGAGTGGATAACGAACCAGGTTTCTGGCTCCATCTTATGGCCATTGGCAGAAACTTCAGCCAATCACAATCGGCATTCTCTTAAAGATACATTATTAATTTTCTATCCTGGTTTATATATTGCTAACCCAACTGTTAGGTGACTATCATTCCTAACATTAGCTATCCATCTTTAAACCACCTCTGGGCAATTCCCAATCAAATTGATAGGAAGAAACTGGTGGGATTCAGAGGTGGGATTCAGCAGGTTCTGACAAGTTCTGGAGAACCGGTAGTGGAAATTTTGAATAGTTCAGAGAACCGGTGGTAACCTTCCCCCTGCAGTGGGGTGAGTGTGATGACCCAGGGTGTGGCACAAAGGCAATACAGTCAGATAATCAGTAGGAGTCCCTTTATTAGCTCCAACTTTGCCCCCAATGTCCTGGTTACCTTCTGGGCTGGAGAAAAACTCTCCCTGGAACAGCCTTTGGCTGCAGAGAATCAAGTCCAAAATGTGGTCAACAAAAACTGTAACTATAAGTCCAATCAAGGCAAAATAATTAGTCTGGCAGGGCAAGAGAAGGGATTCCAGACGTGAAGGAATGGTAGTAATTCAACATGGTTGGGAAATGCCAGGAATGCAGATAACCAAATTCAACACAAGATAAACTCATGTTTGTTCCCACCAGATGCTGCACTCAGCTTGCATCTCTTTTAAACTCTCATTCCCAGGTGTGGCTAATGAAGGGAATCAGGGCCCTTTCCTCCCCATAAGCCACACAAGCCACGTTGCTCTCTTCTTTGTTCCTCCCTGCGTGCCCTAGGATGAAGATGGGATGGGCCTGGGTCTTCGTCTGAACTTCCTCTCCCTTGTTCTACCTCTCTCCTGCTCTGCCCAGCTGGACTGTGCCCTTCCCCAGTTTCCTCTACAGCCAACGGAGCCACATTCCCACTCCCTGTCAGCTGTTCATCTTCCTCCTCGGATTCAGACTCCGACAGAGGCATGACAGTGGGAATGGAGATTTTGCAGTATCCTTCCACTGCCACGCTCACCAAGTCACACCCACCAAGCCACGCCCACAGAACTGATAGTAAAAAATTTTGAATCCTGAGATTCGAATTTTTTTTTACTACTGGTTCTATGAGACCATTCAGCATTCAAAATACACCAATTTCAAGCACTGCATCTTACCTTCTAGGGCAGCCCCAGTAAGTAAAACAGCTGAGGCATGGGAATCCACTGTGCCGTGCAAATCAGCTGAGCTGAAAAACGTGGAAATATAGGACAGGATAGGGCAGGGGTGGGGCAGCTGATCGTTGGAGCTACTGGTATGCTAGAATCAGTCTGAACCAGCAGCATCCCACCACTGGGAGGAAAATGTTTCCAATGTCTTAATTGTCATTTTTAAGTACAGGGAGTCCTTGACTTACAATAGTTCATTTAGTACCTGTTTAAAGTTACAACGGCACTGAAAAAAAATGACGTATGACCATTACAGCATCCCCATGGTCATGTGGTGCTTGGCAACTGACTCATATTTATGATGGTTGCAAGTGTCATGCAATCCCATTTTGCGACCTTCCAACAGAGAACGTCAACGGGGAAGCAAGATTCACTTAACAACTGAGTTATTAAATGAACAATTGCAGTGATTCACTGAGCAACCATGGCAAGGAAGGTCACAAAGTGGAGCAGAATTCACTTAACAACTGGTCTCCCTTAGCAACAGAAATTTTGGGCTTAATTATGGCTGTAAGTCAAGGACTATAATGCTTTTTACGAGGTAATTCAGCGCCATGTCTTTCTTGCAGTCTGCCTTTCCTTATTCTGCTAATGGGAAATCCAACATCCAGCTCAGACTGGTTTGCCTCTCCCTTCTTGCTTCCTAAACGCACACTTACTTATAAATTTCTTTTCTAACCCCCCTGACACAGGTTAATGGTGTGACCTTCAACCTTCCCATAACTCTTCTGGGAGGTAAAATCCGGATCTTCTCCAGTGGCAACTTTGCCAACGTGCAGATCGACTTTGGTCTACTGATGACCTATGACTGGAATTGGAAAGTAGACGCCCACCTGTCTAGTAGCTATTATGGAAACGTCGGGGGACTTTGCGGTAACTTCAATCAGCTGCCAGGGGATGAGTTGAGAAGCCCAGAGGATTTCCTGATGCCCAATGTGATCATCTGGGCTACTTCCTGGAAAGTGGAAGACGGGGATCCCCTTTGTTTCGATGAGTGCAGTGGAAAATGTCCTACCTGTGATCAGCAACAACTGGCCAAATACAAAACAGATGGGCATTGTGGGATAGTCTCTGTCTCAAATGGACCCTTCCAGGATTGCCATGCTACTCTGGATCCCAACATTATCCTAGACAACTGTGCTTTGGATGTTTGTATGAACGGAGGAGACCATGGCATTCTGTGCCAAGCTGTGAACTCTTATGCTGAAGCTTGCCAGACGAAAGGACGCCAAGTTGGTGACTGGAGAACCCCCATCAATTGCCGTAAGTGTTGAACATTGGGTCTACCCAACGGTGTCCTAGCTTGATGTCTAATATCCCTACTACAATTAAAGCTAGCGCAAGACCAACATGATGTAAGTGAGGAGCAAAAAACAAAAGTAAAATAAAAAATATATAATCGAGTTCAATCAATAACAGAATAACAGAGTTGAAATTAGAGGTGGGATTCAAAATTTTTTACTACCGGTTCTGTGGGTGTGGTTTGGTGGGCGTGGCATGGTTTGGTGGGTGTGGCTTGGTGGGCTTGGCAGGGGAAGGATACTGCAAAGTCCCCATTCCCTCCCCACCCCACTAACCTGCTTTCCAGCTCTGCTCTCCTGTGCAGGGCAACCAAAGGAGACCCAGCCAATCAGCTGGGACTCGGGAGGCAGAGAATAGATGGGGGCGGGGCCAGTCAGAGGTGGGATTTGCTGGTTCTCCGAACTACTCAAAATGTCCGCTACCAGTTCTCCAGAACTGGTCAGAACCTGCTGAATATCACCTCTGGTTGGTCTACTTGTAGAAGGCATATGGGTAGTCTTTGACTTACAGCCACAATTGAGCCCTGTTGTTAAGTGAGACATTTGTTAAGTGAGTTTTGCCCCATTTTGCCCCAGTTGTTAAGTGAATCATTGCAATTGTTAAGTGAATCTGGCTTCTGCCTTGATTTTGCTTGTCAGAAGGTTGCATGACCCCGGGACACAGCAACCTTCATAAATCTGAATCAGTTGCAAAGTGTCTGGATTTTGATCACGTCATCGTAAGGATGCTGCAATGGTCATGTGAAAAAACAATCATAAGTCACATTTTTTCCAGTGCCATTGTAACTTTGAACGGTCACTAAATGATCTGTTGTAAGTCAAGGACTACCTGCATTTTTTAAAATAAGAGATCTTAACAGGGCTGACGAGAACAATCATTGGCCACCTTGCTTTCTATAGGAAAGTAGGAAATCCTAGGTTTTAGGGGCATAGATGGGTATGGATCAATGCAGAAGAGCATAGAGGCTCATACAAATAACTGCCCCAAAGTATGGAAAATGTATAGAAAAGATTGTTGGTTATATAGAGTTTAGAGAATGGGAAAATCATGGTTACTATGAGCTGTGGTGGCCCAGTGGTTAGAATGCGGAACTGCAGGCTGCTGCTGCTGACTGCCAGCTGCCTGCAATTTGGCAGTTCGAATTTCACCAGACTCAAGGTTGACTCAGCCTTCCATCTTTCCCAGGTGAGTAAAATGAGGACCCAGATTGTCGGGGGCAATAGGCTGACCCTGTAAACTGCTTAGAAAGGGCTGCAAAGCACTGTGAAGTGGTATATAATTCTAAGCGCTATGGCTATGGCTACTTAATAGTTATTTCCTTTCATAGCTCTCCCTTGTCCTGAAAATAGCCACTATGTGAAGTGTGGAAGTAGATGTCCAGCCACATGTTCCACCCGCAACACGCCCTTTCCTTGCACATTGGAATGTGTGGAAACCTGCCAGTGTAACGATGGCTACATCCTTAGCGCCGACAAATGCGTGCCCATCGAAAGCTGTGGTTGCACGCACAAAGGCGTCTACTACAAACCCGAAGAGGAATTCTGGAACAAGGACTGCACTTTACGCTGCAAATGTGATTCCAAGTTTGGGGCCGTGGTGTGTTCCCTAGCTGCCTGTCAAACTGGGGAGCAGTGCAAGCTGGTCAATGGAGTCCAAGGGTGCTACTCTAGCACCTCCACCTGCATCTCTGCAGGAAACTACCAATATACCACCTTTGATGGTTATGGCTATAGGTTTGAGGGCCGCTGCATCTACCAACTCTCTAAAGTCTGCCTTCCCAGGCCTGATCTCACACCGTTTGACCTCTCGGCTCAGAACAACGTAGCTGAAGGCCGTGCAGTTATATTAAATGTGTACGGAAAGAGCATTATTGTCCGTACCGACCAGGTGCAGGTAAGCTCTCTTTACTCAATAGGTTGAAACAAGTCAGTTTAAGATCTAACTGTTGCATTTGCATGCATGCTAATCTAGGTTTGTTTTAACCTTGGATAGTGTTTCTTTTCTGGTTTTCTGTGAAACCAGACCATCAGATTAATTTCCAGATCAACATATGGTGTAGATCAAGGGTGCCAAACTTGATTTCATTGAGGGCCACATCAGGGTTGCATTTGACCTTGAGGGGGGGGCGTGGCCAGGGTGGGCATGGCCAGCTCAATGTCACTTGTGTTGGGGGTGCCTATGGTGGCTCAAGCACTCTGCCAGCAAAAATGGAACTCGGGAGGCCCTCCCAAGCTCCGTTTTCACTGGCAGAGGGTTGCAAGAGGCCATTGCAGCAAAAACGGAGCTTGCGCTGGTCCCAGGGTGGATCCATGGGTCAGATCCAGGGGTAGGATTCTACCAGTTCACACCTATTCTCTAGAACCAGTTGTTAACATTCTAAGCAGTTCGGAGAACCGGTTGTTAGAAGAAATTACTGGCCTAATCCTGTAAGAAAGGCAGGAAGGAAACATTCTGGTGTTGCTTACAGAAACTGCCTCTCCGTTAACCCTTATTACATTCTTGGCAGGACTAGACTTCCTGTCTCTGGAACTTCTCTGGAGTTTTTTCCCCTTCTTTGCTGGTACTTTGCTTCTGTGGAGTGACCATTCAAAGTTACAATGGCACTGAAAAAAGTGACTTATGACCATTTTTCACACTTACGACTGTTGCAGCATCCCCACAGTCATGAGAGGCCAGGCGAGGAGATGCATGCCTCGATGTGAGTGATATTGAGTTGGCCACACCCAGCCAATAACATGACCACCAAGCCATGTCCACCCAGTCACATGACCACCAAGCCATGCCCACCACCTAAGCCACACCCACAGAACCGGTTGTTAAAAATTTGAATCCCACCCCTGGTCAGATCTAAGCACCCCACAGGCTGGATCTATCCCACAGGCCTTGAGTTTGACACCCCTGGTGTAGATCTAGGAAAAGTGGTTAATTCAGTAATCAGGTTGACCATCGATACCAAACAACGCCAGGGTAAAAATTTAAATAATAATTACTGCCCTTGTAGAGTTTTTACAATTTTTGCAGTAGTAGTACTATAATAATAATAATAATAATAATAATAATAATAGTAGTAGTAGTAGTATTACCATTATTAGATTTTTTTTGGTTTTTGGTAGCATGGTTATGACATGAGTTCACCAAATAGGCACAGCTGATTTTTTTTATAGTGGTTTGAGTGTAGTTGTTTTTTTTAATAACAGAAAAGTGGTTTATTGATCCACCCAGAATATTAATATGCTTATTTGGGGTTTTCATTCTTTAAAAATGGGTCACATATTATGCTGCTGAAAATTGCTATTTTACAGAATTGAATTTCAGCAATATAATCCAAACGGGCCCACCAGGGACTACAATACTTAATCTGCAGAGGCACATGTGATCTTCAGGCAATTATGTATCTACCCATATTTAATGGCAGAGGGCATTTAAGTGTTGTTTAGAAATATATGCAATCTTAAGTTTAAAAGTGTTCTGGCTCTGCAGCAAGAAAAGCTGGCTTTTTCAACCTGTGTAATTTATTGTGAATTTGTTACTGAACTACATTGATTAATCTAGTTAAAGTACATTCATTACGGGGAAAGCAGAACATCTTAAAAGGTCAGCTTTCGAATACCTATTTCTCCTGCTTCCCCAAATACCTACCTTTGTTCAGATTCTATTTCCAAACATTTCTTTTCCCTAGCTCTAAAAAAACCTGGGAATTTGGGCGGTTTGGTTCCGTTTAATTGGAAAAGAAACAAAACTAAATTCTCTCTTTTATTCAGGTGGATGGCAACCCAGTAAATCTGCCATTCAACTACGAGGAGAAAATTAAGGTTCATTCTGATGGGCACCAATTTGTCATTGAGACACAGTTTGGCCTGGTGGTCAAACTCTTCAAGGAAAACCTCAACATTGAAACAACTGCGCCCTCAAACTTTGCAGGACATCTGTGCGGACTGTGTGGAAACGCCAATGGAAACTTGGCTGATGAGACGATGCAAGAATATGGTGAAAACTGGTTTGTAGGCTGCTCTCCGAGCTGTTCCCCGAAGTGCCCTCCCTGCTCATCTGCTGAGCTAGAAAGCTATCAACAAGATTCGTTCTGTGGGTTGTTGAACCGGCCAAATGGGCCCTTCGCTTCCTGCCATGGGACCATTCCAGTTGCACCTTTCTTTGATGAGTGTATCAAAAAGACGTGTGAAGTTCGGGGACAGAAGAACGTTTGGTGTGATGTTATTGCCACTTACGTAGCAGCCTGTCAGGCCAGAAGTATCCCTTTACAGAACTGGAGGACGGATAGCTTCTGCCGTAAGTCTGAACTTGAAGGATTGGGGCGGGGGTGTGAGTCAAAGAGAGAGCAATTGAATAACAGAACAATAGAGTTGGAAGGCGCCTTGGAGGTCTTCTAGTGCAGCCCACAGCTTAAGCAGGAGACTTATACCATTTCAGACAAGTGGCTGTCCAATCTCTTCTTAAAAACCTCCAGCATTAGAGCACCCACAACTTCTGGAGGCAAGTTGTTCCACCGATTAATTGTTCTGACTGTCAGGAAACTTCTCCATAGTTCTAGGTTGCTTCTCTCCTTGATTAGTTTCCACCCATTGCTTCTTGTCCTGCCTTCAGGTGCTTTGGAGAATAGCTTGACTCTCTCTTCTTTGTGGCAGCCCCTCAAATATTGGTACAGTGCTATCCTGTCACACCCTAGTTCTTCTCTTCATTAAACTAGATATACCCAATTTCTCCTTAATTCCAGGTTGTTTCTCTCCTTGATTAGCTTCCACCCATTGCTTCTCGTCCTGCCCTCAAGTGCTTTGGAGAATAAGTTGACCCAGGGGTGGGATGCAAATATTTTTACTACCAGTTCTGTGGGTGCAACTAGGTGGGAGTAGCAAAGGTGGATGTGGCGTGGCTTGCTTCTTCTTCTTCTTCTTCTTCTTCTTCTTCTTCTTCTTCTTCTTCTTCTTCTTCTTCTTCTTCTTCTTCTTCTTCTTCTTCTTCTTCTTCTTCTTCTTCTTCTTTGGTGCAGCACGCCGCCTCTGCGCTCCGTTTTTTGCCTCCTTGGCCTCAGGGAAGCCTCCTAGGCAAAGCAGTAAGACAGCGAAGTTGATCCTGGCACAGCTGATCATTGGATCAGCTGATCATCGGAAGGGGAAAAAATAGAAATATCGGTTCAGGCGAACCGGTAGATGGTTTTTTACTACTGGGTCAGCCGAACGGTAGTATTTTTTTACTACCGGTTCACCCAAACTGGTCTGAATCAGTAGAAACCACCACTGGGTTGACCCCCTCATCTTTGTGTCAGCCCTTGAGATATTGGAACAGTGCCATCATGTCATCCCTAGTCCTTCTTTTCATCAAACTAGACATACCCAATTCCTGCAATCATTCTTCATATGTTTTGGCCTCCAGTCCCTTTTCATCTTCGTTGCTCTTCTCTGCACTTTCTCTAGAGTCTCAACATCTTTTTTTATATCACGGTGACCAAAAGTGGATGCAATATTCAAAGCATGATCTTATCACATCATTATAAAGTGGTACTAACCATTTGTGTGATCTATGCATGCTGCTGGTTCATATTTAAGTAATTGTCCACTAGGACTCCAAGATCCCTCTCACAGTTATCTCTACTGAGTTAGAATGCATTGAGAAAATTCAATAGTTAATGCAGCTGGTGCATTTCAGCTGAATTGGCTTGTAGCTGCTATATATCCTGATCACGTGACCTAGCAGTTATGATAACTACAGTTGTGCCAAAGATTATTTTAGTGATATTTCTGTTCATCAGTGAACCGCAAGCGGAGTAGCTAAAGCTGCAGGTGATCTTCCTGTTCTTTCAACATATTTATGAGACTTATAATACAAAAATATCTCATAGCGGCAATGAATATGATTAATTAAACTTCTGCCAACATTAATCCCTCCTACAATGCTTGATGGAAGAGTCTTCTCTCTTTCCAATCTAACCACCTCATCTATGTTGGATTAAATGTTGATCCAGGAGCTGCCTATGGCTGTAGCTTCTAGACTTCACATTTAATTCCCTGTCACAAAATGAAGAATATTTGTTTCCGCCTCATTTCTCTGCATCTGCTGAACATAATCCATTTATAATTTTGCTGTTGACATCGCTTGGAAGAACCTAGGTTCACCTAATACAGGTAGTCCCCGACAACATGTGGCCTCGTTTGAAACTGAACCAAAGCTAGAATAACATCAGAAGGAACTAAACCATGATTATAGGTAATCCTTGACTTGTAACAGTTCATTTAGTGACCGGTCAAAGTTACAACGGCACTGAAAAAATATGACTGTTTTTCACATGTATGACTGTTGCAGTCACCCCTCCCCCCATGGTCACATGATCAAAATTTGGACGCTTGGTGACCGACTCATATTTATGACGGTTGCAGTGTGCCAGTGTCATCTGATCTGCTTTTGCAACCTTCTCACAGGAAAAGTCAATGGGGAAGCCCGTTTCACTTAACAACCATGGTAACCAATTTAACAAGCACAGTGATTCACTTAAATGACTGATAACAGATAACAGATAATCAGAGTTGGAAGGGACCTTGTAGGTCATCTAGTCCAAGCCCCCACCCAAGCGGGAGACCCTACTCCATTTCTGACAAATGGCAGTCCAATCTCTTTTTGTAGGTCTCCAGTGATGAAGCTCCCACAACTTCTGAAGGCAACTTCTGTTCCATTGGTTGATTGTTCTCACTGTCAGAAAGCTTCTCCTTATTTCCAGGTTAAATCTCTCCTTGTTCAGTTTCCATCCATTATTCCTTGTCTGGCCTACAAGCGCTTTAGAAAATAGCTTGACCCCTTCCTCTCTGTGGCAGCCCTTCAAATATTGGAAGACTGCTATCATGTCTCCCTTGGCCCTTCTCTTCACTAGACTAGCCAAGCCCAGTTCCTGCAACCGTTCATAGTATGTTTTAGCCACCAGTCCCCTGATCATCCTGGTTGCTCTTCTCTGTACTTTTTCTAGAGTCTCAACATCTTTTTTATAATGTGGTGACCAAAACTGGATGCAGTACTCTAGGTATGGCCTTACTAAGGCTTTATAGAGTGGTATTAGTACCTCCCTTGATCTTGATTGTATGCCTCTGTTAATGCAGCTTAGGATTGCATTAGCTTTTTTGGCTGCTGCTGGCTCATATTTAGCTGGTTGTCCACTAAGACTCCAAGATCCCTCTCACAGTTGCTGCTATTGAGCCTGGTGATAAGAAAGGTCATATAATGGAGCAAAATTCACTTTTTTGCTTTGCAGCAGGAATTTTGGCCTCAATTGTGGTTGTAAGTTGAGGACTACCTTAGAGTAGGTTGCTGATCTGCTGTGGACACCATGATAGCTCAACCTTCCTGGAACTTTTCTAATCCTCTCTTTATTTTTCCTTAACTAGCTCAATACTGCCCAGCGAACTCTCAGTACGAACTCTGTGGGACCCGTTGTGCTGCTACCTGTGAAAACCCACAGCTTCCCCTTATGTGCAGGGCGCCTTGCGGTGAAGGTTGCATCTGTAGACCGGGGTTCATCCTGAATGGGAACCTGTGCGTACCACTCCAGGAATGCGTCTGTGAATTCGAGGGCATATACTACAAGAAAGGAGAGGAATTCTTCTCCAACGTTTTCTGCCGGAAACGCTGCCGATGCATGGAAGATGCAACAGTTCAGTGTCACGACTTCTGCTCCGATGAGGACGCCTGCAAAGTGGTGAATGATGTCTCAGTTTGCTTCCCCAGGGAACCAGGCACCTGCTATGCGCTGGATGGTTGGAATTACGTCACCTTTGACGGCGTGCAATATTCGCTGCCGGTTCTTTGCTCCTACGTCCTCGCCCAAAGTGACGAGAGGCACAAGTTCTCCATTGTCCTCTCAGCTGGACTCACTGGCATCGAGGAAGTCAAGATTCAGGTTTCTGAATACCATGTCGTTCTTCAAAGAGGCAAGGCCGGGGAAATTTTGGTGAGTCTTTTCTGCACCCAATAGCAACAGCACTAGCACTTAGACCAGGGGTGTCAAACTCAAGGCCCAGGGGCCAGATCCGGCCTGCGGGTTGCCTAGATCTAGCCTCCAGGGCTGACCTGGAAACAGTGAAGGACCAGCCTGTGGTGCCTCTGCCAGCGAAAATGGAGCTTGGGAGGGCTGCATGAGGCCCCCCGAGCTCCATTTTTGGCTGCAATGGCCTCCTGTAACCCTCTGCCAGTAAAAGCAGAGCTTGTGAGGGCTGTATATGCACCCCAAGCTCTGTTTTCACTGGCAGAGGGTTGCAGATGCCCATTGTAGCCGACAATGAAGCTTGGGAGCCCGTTTTTGCTGGCAGAGTGCTCAGGCCACCACAGGCGCCCCTTGACACAAGTGACGCCATGTTGGCCAAACCTCCCTGGCCAAACCTCCGTGGTCAGACACAACCTTGACGTGGCCCACAATGAAATCAAGTTTGACACCCGTGACTTAGACTTATTCACCCTTGCAGTGCTTTACATCCCTCTCTAAGTGTTTTTCAATGTCAGCATCTTTCCCACAACAATCTGGGTCCTCAGATACAGGGAAGAGCCCCCGTCGATCTCCCTTTGAGGTTCAATTTGTTTTAAATTAGTTTATCAAAATATAAAATACAGAAAAGAAAGAATGTAAACAATGGGAGAATAGGAGAGGAGGAGGGGAAGAGAAAACAAATATATAGGGGAAAAGAAAGATGAAAGCATTGACTTTTGACTTTTTTTGCCACAGTAGAATAATAGATAGATAGATTAACAGAGTTGGAAGGGACCCTGTAGGTCATCTAGTCCAACCCTCTGCCCAAGCAGGAGACCCTACACCATTTCTGGCAAATGTGAGTCCAATCTCTTTTTGAAAGCCTCCAGTGATGAAGCTCCCACAACTTCTAAAGTCAAGCTATTCCATTGGTTGATTGTTCTCACCAGTGGTGGGATTCACTTTTTTTTTTACTACCGGTTCTGTGGGTGTGGCTTGGTGGGCGTGGCAGGGGAAGGATACTGTAAAATCTCCAGTCAGAGGTGGGATTTGCTGGTTTTCCAAACTACTCAAAATTTCCACTACCGGTTCTCCAGAACTGGTCAGAACTTGCTGAATACCACCTCTGGTTCTCACTGTCAGAAAATTTCTCCTTATTTCCAGTTTGATCAGTTTTCATCCATGCAACTTTTTACTTTTACATAATAACATATACTAGCCATTTCTGTAAGAACAAACTTATCTAATCAGCAAGACCCAAAATCGATCTGCATCGATCTTCTTGATTGCAAGGAGGAATGAGCCTAACTGATTTTTCCCAGAAGGCTTTTACTGAATGAAATAAATCTTCTATATCTCACAGAAACAAACTTCTGTACCTCTTTCTGCATAATGTACTGTAGATAAACCTTGCCATCCTTTACCTCAACAAGGTGCTTCTCACAGAGACATTGAGTTCCTTGTTGTGGAGATGGTTGTATTTGCTCTGACAAGCTGCTTCTTGTGTTTCTGGGACTTCTTCTGGCTCCTGGCATGCTGGATGAGTCCTTTGAACAATCTGGAATGAAGTGACACGCCAAAGCACCTCCCCTTTTAGATGCATGTGCGCGGGAGGGAGGGGAGAAAGCACACTGTATCACCAAGCGTCCTAAAAGGGTGCTTTGTGCAAGCTTTCTTTCCAGCAAAGCTCTCCACACACGTGTTTCAGAAGCTAGCACACCCCCGTTATAAACAGAGATTTGTTTTACCCATTCTGGCTTGATCCCCCAAGGTCGCAAAATAGGGCAAAACTCACTTAACAAATGTCTCACTTAGCAACCTAAATTGTGAACTCAATTGTTGTCGTTAGTCAAGGACTATCTGTCATTCATTCATTTGAATGGTGTGGTGGCCTAGTGGTGAAGATGTTCACCTTCCACTTCTTGGAAGGTTGGGAGTTCAATCCTAGGTAGAGGCAGATGTTTCCCTCCTTGGGCACAAGGAAAAAATATCTGCTGTGAACTCCACTCAGGCGTCAGGAAGGGCATCCAGCCAGTAAACTCGTAGCTCCATCCAGTCAACCCCGAATGGGGACTACAGGGTTGTAAAAAATTAAAAAAAACTGCAGATCATTCATTCCCCTGATATTCATTAACAGACAAAAATGCAAATAAATACATCAGATTCAATCTTGTTTCTTGCGTCTCATTGCACAGGTCAATGAAGAGCGTCTTCTCTTGCCAACTGACTTTGGAGATGTCTCGGTGAGACAAGAGGGGAAAGTTGTGCTAGTTCGTAACAATTTTGGCCTGAGGGTTTTTTATGACCACAACGATTGGGTGGCAGTATCTGTATCTGGTACCTACCAGGGCCTCTTGAAGGGGCTTTGTGGCAACTTCAACAAGGACAAGAATGATGAATTCCTCTTGCCTGGAGGGAAGCCAGTCCAAGATTTGACTGAATTTGGAAACTTTTGGAAAATTGAAGGTAGCAGATGCTTGGAAACCTGCAAGGAGAAATGCTCTGTGTGTGACAGCACTATGGAAGCAAAATTCCAAAGCAAAGAGTTCTGTGGGTTGATCCAAGCTGTCCCAGGTCCATTCAGTAGATGTCACGCCATTGTTAACCCAGATCACTACTTCAAGTACTGTGTGGCCAGGCTGTGTTCCAGTTATGGAGCGACAGAATCTCTCTGCCAAAGCCTTCAGGCCTATGCAACGGCTTGTCAACTGGCTGGTGCCACCATTGATGTGTGGAGACCATTCACCCCTTGCGGTAAGTCAAGATGGAGGGTCTTCATGCAGTGTTTACCCCTAATGTTTAGACCGATCTGCTAAAGACCCAAGAGGCAACTTTGCCCAGCATGGTAATCCAGATACTTTCCAACTTAGTCAGATTTATTTTCAAGGCTTAGAATGCTGTATGAACCCTGCCCATTGATTTATTTATGATATTATTTGGCATAAATCCAGTAAATGAGTCCATTCAATAACTGGTTGAATATAGTCTTGGAGAGCTGTAAATTTACAGAGTTACAGAGTTGGAAGGGAACTTGTAGGTCATCTAGTCCAACCCCCCACCCAAGCAGGAGACCCTACACCATTTCTGACAGATGGCAGTCCAGTCTCTTCTTGAAAGCCTCCAGGGATGAAGCTCCCACAACTTCCGAAGGCAACTTCTGTTCCATGGGTTGATTGTTCTCACTGTCAGAAAACTTCTTCTTATTTCTAGGTTGAATCTCTCCTTGGTCAGTTTCCATCCATTGTTCCTTGTCTGGCCTTCAGGTGCTTTAGAAAATAGCTTGACCCCTTCCTCTTTATGGCAGCCCCTCAAATATTGGAAGACTGCTATCATGTCTCCCCTGGTCTTTCCCTTCACTAGACTAGTCATGCCCAGTTCCTGCAACTGTTCTTCATATGCTTTAGTCTCCAGTCCCCTAATCATCCTGGTTGCTCTTCTCTGCACTCTTTCTAGATGGAGGTAGAGAGCTGGTTCCCTCTTTTAAAACATGGTCATGTTGTTGAATAGACGATACTTATGATTCCAGGGGTTATAGGGATTAGAGAAGCTTTGTATACCTGGCTAATACTGTTACTATTCTTTTGCTGTAAAGAGAGGACTTTTTAAAGTCAATTTCCTGGTAGTTTATCTCTGAAATTTGACAATGTGACAATGTGGATTGAGAGAGTGGGGTGGGGATAATAAAAGATGGGGATTTGAGGGGAATCTGTGGATCGTGGTGCTGAAAAATGGCCGTAGAATACAAGAAGAAGCAAACAACATGCATGTGTTTGTTTGTGTGCCTTCAAATCAGGGCTGACTTCTGGAGACTGCCTAACTGCCATTTTCTTGGCAGGGTATTTCAGAGAGAGAGAGAGAGAGAGAGAGAGAGAGAGAGAGAGAGCCTGGCCCAGTGATGGGATTCAAATTTTTTTACTACTGGTTCTGTGGGCGTGGCTTGGTGGGCATGGCTTGGTGGGTGTGGCAGGGGAAGGATACTGTGAGATCTCTATTCCCTCCCCACTCCTGGGGAAAGTTATTGCAAAATCCCCATTCCCTCCCACCCCACTAACCTGCTTTGCAGCTCCATTTTCCTGTGCAGGGCAATCAAAGGAGACCCAGCCGATCATCTGGGACTCGGGAGGCAGAGAAGAGATGAGGGCCGGGCCAGTCAGAGGTGGCATTTGCCGGTTCTCCAAACTATTCAAAATTTCTGCTACCGGTTCCCCAGAACTGGTCAGAACCTACTGAATACCATCTCTGGACTGGACCAAGGTCACCCAGTTGGGTTTGTGCCTAAGGCAGGACTGAAAACTCATGGTCTCCTGGTTTCTAGCCTTACGTATTAACTACTGCATGGAACTGGCTCTCTATAACTAGCTATGAGATTATGGGAAAAGTGTTTAAAAAAAAAGCAGAGCTTCCAATGTTGGAAACAGCTCTCCAGAAGTGTTTTGCTAATAGCTTCCAAAGGGCAGCTTCCGTTCATACCAAAGAGAGCCCTTTTCTCAGGCTAATTTCCTTGGGGGATTTAATGATCCTATTCATCCAAGCATAAAGAGACAACTTTGCACGCCACAGCCCTAAGCTTGGACACGCAGGTACGTGTATGCCTGCTCTTTAAAGTTCTTGGAAAATATAGTTCACCATCCAAGTTGCTGCTTTAGGGCTGCATATCCATAACAAAGGATGCTTTCTTTTCTGGATCATGTTCAGACTGGTTTTACCTGCCATGGGAACCCTTCTACTAGGGCTGGTGAATTCAGCCAGGGTAGCATGTAAGTCATGGTTTATGCATTCTTGTATGACTTATTCAACAAACTAAAGCTAGCTATGGCATTGTGAACTCCACCTAAATGCAGATTTCTGAGTTGAATGTCCCAAAGGTGCTTTTTCAGGAGGCAACTGGACTTCCTTGTTTTTCTTTTTCTTTTGAAGATGTTCCGCTCCTCATCCAAGAAGCTTCGTCAGCTCTGACAGGATAGTGGGGAATGGAAGAATTTATATTCCTTGAACACAGTTGGTCATTTTCAGCCTTTTAGAGGGTCATTGAAGCAGGTGGAGGTTTATCTGTGTCCTCAGGGTCTGTCTGCAAGGAATATAAATCCTTCCATTCCCCACTATAAATTGCAGACTACAGGAACCAGGAGCACTACTCAGGTGACCCTGAGGACACAGATAAACCTCCAGGTGGCCTCAATGACTCTCTAAAAGAATGCAAATGACCAGCTGTCTGCAAGGAATATAAATCCTTCCATTTCCCCACCATCCAATCAGAGCCAAAGAAGCTTCTTGGATGAGAAGTGAAATGTCTTCAAAAGAAAAAACAAAAAAGTCCAGTTGCCTCCTGATAAAAGCCCCTTTGGGACAACCATGACCTGGATGACTGAGAATCTCTTCAGACTCTGAGTTGATTGATGTGGGAGTGAGGGACAGAGAGGGGTTAGAAGGAAATGATCAAACAGCTTCTTCTGCATGAATGGTGTCAACATTTAGATCAGTGTTTCTCAACCGTGGCAACTTGAGGATGCATGGACTTCAACTCCCAGGATTCTCTAGCCAGCCATGCTACCTGGGAAATCATGGGAATTGAAGTCCACGCATCCTCAAGTTGTCAAGGTTGGGAAATGTTGACTTGCACTAAACAGACATTAATCATGGAGCTGTCCAAAATGCACAGGCTAAGTGATAGTCTAAGTCAGGGCTCGCCAACCTTTTGGACCTCAGGGACCACCAAACTCATAATTTTAAATCCCATGGACCAGAGACCCTGGGAAAATCACCAAAAAGTCTGCAGAAAAATCCCCCCCCCCGTTTTCCTACCGATCAATCATTCTTTATTTGGGATCTCAGGATATGGCCTCCAGCTCCATTCTCGGGGGGGGGGGAGAGACTTTTGGCTTCATGCAAGGAAAGCAGCAGAAATCTTTCTTTCTCTCCCCCAAACTCCACCAGAAATGAGTCTTTGAGAGACTGGTTGCGCTGGCGTAGCCTCTTGGAGCAGGAAGCCTTGCAGGGTCCCAAAGACTCATTTCTGGCAGAGTTTGAGGGAGAGAAAGAAAGACATTTGCTGCTTTCCTTGCGTGCAGCCAAAAGCAGAAGAAAGAAGCAGAAAGAAGGAGCCCACTATCCAGGCCAGGCACGTGGGGCGCATGGGGCAAGTTTCCCCCTCCGGCCTTCCCCCCCCTCCCCTCACTACCTCGTGTTATTTACAATGCAAGCAACTCAAGCCTTGTGTTCCCGCAGGCCATGTGGGCGGCACAGCCTTGTGTTCCCGTGCAGCCTGGATTAATTGATTTGGGGGGAATGCTTTGGGAGTGACATTTCTCTGCGGACCACCAAAATTTTCTTGCGGACCACCAGTGGACCCGGCCCACTGGTTGGCAACCACTAGTCTAAGTGATACCTCCTAACTGGGATTCGTGAAGAATAAGAACTGAGAAGTCTACAGTGGGATGATGATGATGATTTTATGTCGCCACAAATTAGGAGAAATTAGCTGGAAAAACTCATTCCTCCCCATTTTTGGTTTCTGATCTGACCATGTACTCTCCATAGAAAAAGAGGCTTCAAACCTCTTCTAGTAGCTTCCTTGTAGAAGTGGAATTAGTCGCTTACTCATATAATTGAACTCTGCTCCACAGCTCCTCTGAACTGCCTGCCTGGAACCCATTATGAGCCTTGCGCTCGGAACTGCAAGGGCACCTGTGCAAGAGATCTCGTGTGTGTGGATCCGTGCGTCGAAGGCTGCGTGTGCAACATGGGAACATTGGCAAACGGAGTAGCCTGTGTGACTCCAGAACAGTGTGGATGCTGGTATGAAGGGAGGCTAACTCTGGTGAGAAGGCTTTTTTGATTTTTTTAATTTGGACTACCCTCTTTTCCAGAAATCAACTATTTTCCTTAAATGGATATAATGGGAAAAAATTAAGATGTCAACTATGATGGGTTGTTGGAAGCTTTCTCTGTTTTTTTTTAATGTGCAATAGATTAACAGAATAACATAGTTGAAAGGGACCTTGGAGGTCTTCTAGTCCAGCCCCCTGCTTAAGCAGAAACTGTATATATCATTTCAGACAAATCTCTTTTTAAAAACCTCCAGTGTTGCAGCCCCCAAAACTTCTGGAGGCAAATTGTTCCACTGATTAATAGTTCTGTGTTAGGAATTTTCTCCTTATTTCTAGGTTTCTACTCTCTTTGATTAGTTTCCACCCATTGCTTCTTGTCCTGCCTTCAAGTGCTTTGGAGAATAGCTTGACTCCTTATTCTTTGTGGCAGCCCTTAGATATTGGAAATGTAAATGCATTGGATCACACCATGATGGCCTTATCTGAATACTTTTTCCCATATCCCCTCCCCCAATCCTGGCCATGGGTGTCTAGAAGGTGTAGTTTTTTTTAAAAAAAACCACCCAACCAGCATGGTATGATCAAAGGTCTACCTATTTTTTAAAATAAATAAGACCCACCTTGACTTTTTTAAAGGCATTCCCTGAGTTAAAACACAGAGCAATTTAAAAGATTTTCGTGCTGGTGTTAAGGAAGGAAACTGTATTTAACAAGTCCTCTGTCTATCTTGGCTTACTGATTGATGAGCCACCACCAGCCTTCTTCACTCCTCTTAAGCATGCTTGAGCTAATTCAGATTTATTTATTTATTTGTTTTAATGGGGCGGGGGGTTGTGGGGTAGGGCCGAGGTGGTTTATTCCACTCTAGGCTTTTTCAACTCTGCATTTCTCCATGCATGTAACAACCACAGTTTTGGCTTGATTCCTCTCATAACTCACCACCTGAATTTGCTATTTTAGGGAAGGATACCACACTCTGGTGGTTATATTGCCCTTGGAGCAGTTTCATAGCAGAGCAATAAAAGAACTGAGCCACAAACGACTCTTATGAATGATGGCGGTGCTCACACTCTACAACAGCCAAAGTATATGGACTCCATAAATGGAATTCAGTCTTTTGCTCTGATTTCAAGGGCTGCCTTTCAATCCTAAGCACATTTTTATCCTTCGTGTGCAGAATAAAAGCTACAAATGTGTGAATAGAGGTGTGCGCGCGCACGCACACACACACACACACACACATGTATAGTTTGCTTAACATTTAATGGAAAATTCCTGTTCCCTGGATAGGAATATTCAACCCCAAACATTGGAGTCTTTGAAGCCATCTGCATATGCAACACGGATGATTTTTCTGCATTGCCGTTATATCTTCATCTTTTCTTTCTTCTTTCAGCCTCTTTCCAAATTGGCTGAACCCATAATTTTGAGTAATGCGCGAAATAATAGCGCTACCCCCAATGCCTCTAACTTTCCCTCGCTTTTATTAAATTACATGTTGCAGAAGGTGCTTGATGTTTGCAATTGTTTTCCTGTTGATGTCAAGCATGTGATTTGGTAACATCTTGAACTTCCCTCCCTCCATTTATTGCTGTTCATAATCTTATTATTCTTTTGGCATTGTTCTCTCTTGAAGTTTGGAAAGCAAAACTGATCCTTGTTTTGGTTTGTTTGTTTTTAATTAAAAAAATAACAGATCATAAAACAAAAACAGCACAAACCATGTGACAGAAATCTCCTTATATTCTCCAAGCTGGAGAAGATGAAGCTTCAGTTTTTAATTATGAGATATTGTTTTCATGGGATGCCTTCTTCTATTTCTCCAGCAAGGGGAAAGCTACATCTCTCCAGACTGTAAGACGAAATGTACATGCGAAAGCCCTGGCCAGGTGTACTGCCTCCTCTATGGCTGTGGAACTGGTGAAGCTTGTGGAGTGAGAGATGGGCTACGTGGTTGCTTCCCCACTGAAGGCCGCTGCATAATGATACCAGGCCAACATTTCACTTCCTTCGATGGCCTTTCTGGAGATGCGGTTGCTCCTGGAGCCTACCAGCTGGTCTCTCTTTGTGACACCCTCTCTGACGATTGGTTCCGCCTGATAGCTAGAGTCACCTTGTGTCAGCCCCTCCAAACGACCACTGTCACCTTGTACCTCTTCTTAAAAAATTCAATGATTACGGTGAATGACCAGAAAGAAGTTTGGGTAAGTGGAAACCAAACCAAGGAAGGAGGTCTCTTTATGACCTATTAAAAATCACTTAGTGCAGGTCATCCTTGTCAAGGCTTGAAAAAACCTTGTGCCAGGGAGTAAAAATCTTCCAAAACATCCCTGTTAATTAGAGGTGATAGACCGTGTTTTTCTTTGCTGTCAATGCTGATAAAATAAACCTGGAAAATAATCTAAGAAACACTTTTATTTATAAAATAAGAAAACCTAACGAAGCTCCATGTTGGCAGCTTACTTAACATCAAGGGCATATAGAAAAAGAACAAAGGAAAAAATACAACGGAAGTTACAGGAAGTGAAGTATAAACTTTATACACATGCGCAGTAAATCAAAACATCACAAGACTTTCTTATCTCATTACTATGGAGACAAGATAACACAGTGCTGGCTAGTTTGCTATAATATGAGGTTAGAAGCTGAAAACAGACAAACCAAAAAAACACAGTGACAATTCTCAACTTAGAACCACAACTGAACCAGCAATGGGATCCTACCTGTTCCACTACCAGTTCGGTGATCGCGCATGAACCTAACACGCGCATGCAGCTTTCTACACACCAGCTGAGGCCTGCAGCGCCAGTCAGATGAGAGGATCAAGAAGAGAAAAGTGGATGGGAGGGCCAATCTTATACTTTTATCTTCTTTCTCCTCTCAGCCGATCCTTGGAAGAATATTTTTTACTACCGGTTGAGCTGAATAGGTCCGAACCGGTAGCATACCACCACTGAACTGAACCCAAAATTTATGTTGCTGAGCAAGACAAGTGAGTTTTGCTCCTTGTACAACTTTTCTTGTCACCGTTGTTAAGTGAATCCCTGCAGTTGTTAGTAATGCAGTTGTGAAGTGAAGCTGGCTTGCCTGGTGACTCTGGTGGGCAGAAGGATGCAAAATGTGATCACATGATCCTAGGACACAGCAACCATCATAAATACGAGTCAGTTGCTAAGTGTCTGAATATTGATCATGTGACCATGGGGATGCTACAACGGTCATAAGTATGAAAAACAGTCACAAGTGACTTTTATCAATGCCATTGTTGTAAGTAGAAGATTACTTGTACTTCTTTCTTTCAGCCCTTCATGGGAACTCCTGCAAGGCTCATTGTGTAATCCAAGGGTCTTCAAACTTCGCAAGTTTAAGACTTGTGGACTTCAACTCCCAGAATTTCTGATCTAACATGACTGGAAGAGGAATCCTGGGAGTTGAAGTCCACAAGTCTTAAAGCTGCCAAGTTTGAAGACCCTTTGGTGTAATCTAAGACATTGTCACAGGTTTGTCTTCAATGGGAACCTAGTTGAGTTGTTCCCTACTGTGCAACTCAGACCCACATTGCATTGTGGAGAAGGGGAGGAGATAGTTTGCCAGCACAGGAAAAATAGCAGCCTTGAGGTCAGGTAAGATGAGCCTGACATTTGTTTATGAGGTTCAAAAAATAGCAGTAGCAATAACACTTTGACTTGAATACTGCCCCATGCTGCTTTACAGCACTCTCTAGATGGTTTACAGCAGGGGTGGGATTCAAATTTTTTAACAACTGGTTCTGTGGGTGTGGCTAATTTGGTGGGCATGGCTTGGTGGTCATGTTATTGGCTGGGCGTGGCCAACTCAATATCACTCACATCTAGGCACGCATCTCCTCACCTGGCCTCTCATGACTGTGGGGATGCTGCAACAGTCATAAGTGTGAAAAATGGTCATAAGTCACTTTTTTCAGTGCCATTGTAACTTTGAATGGTCACTCCACACAAGTAAAGTACCAGCAAAGGAGGGGGAAAAAACTCCAGAGACGTTCCTGAGACAGGAAGTCTAGTCCTGCCAAGAACGTAATAAGGGTTAATGGAGAGGCAGTTTCTGTAAGCAACACCAGAATGTTTCCTTCCTGCCTTCCTTACAGGATTAGGCCAGTAATTTCTTCTAACAACTGGTTCTCTGAACTGCATAGAATGTTAACAACCGGTGCTAGCGAATAGGTGCAAACTGGTAGAAGCCCACCCCTGGTTTACAGAGTCAGCCTAATTCCTCCCCAACAATCTGGGTCCTCATTTTACTGACCTCGGAAGGATGGAAGGCTGAGTCAACCTTGAGCCGGTGACAATCGAACTGCAGGCAGTCTGCAGAATTAGCTTACAATACTGCATTCTGACCACTGCGCCACCACAGCCCCTGGTGGATAGGCTAGGATAAGAGGTGCAGCTAAGCACCTTGTTCCCCCTTTTGCCTGGACAGAATACAATGACTAGTAGAGGAAGACTACTGGGTGACTAGACAATGGCTAATGTGTGGTTGGGTAGGGGCAAACTGGCTCTCTTGTCTCCCTTGGGTCTGGTTCTGCCTAACATTATTGCTGCCATTTCCAGCTAGGCAAGGCTCTTCCCCAGAGCCCCTGTTTTGAGAGAATGTTGTAGCATGTGCTGAAAATCCCCAAAGTGCCCACTTAATTTTATTTATTCATTCAATTTCTATAGCTGCCAACTCAAGTCAGTGAGTCTGGGCGACTTAATTTCCAAAGATTGACAAACTTGGATCTAAGGGTCTGAACAACTGGGTCTCAGAGCTAGCTGTTGTTTTTCACTGTTTCCTCCTCTGGTACTTGAGTTTGAGGAGATGTTTAGTTAGCTTCATGTACTGCAGTTGATGGAGAATTATAGCAATTATAATCCTCAAACCATCCACAAGGTACAAAGTAGTCTGTTCCTGCTCTGCAGATAAAATCACTCAAGCTGGTACACTTTCCATTCTTAACTTAGCCTAGCAGAATAACTAAGTTGGAAGGGACCTTGGAGGTCTTCTAGTCCAACCCCTGGCTTAAGCAGGGAACCTTGTACCATCCCAGACAAACGGCTGCCCAATCACTTCTTAAAAACCTCCAGCATTGGAGCACCCATAGCGTGCTGCATGCCACCAACCTGGAAATCCATACAAGGTAGCAGAGACATAAACCAAGAAAAATAAAAAGCAAGCGGTGCCCTAATTCACTGAAGCATTTGGAGAATTTATTTATTTAGGAAATTTATATTGCCACCTATTCACACATGGCGGCTCAAGGTGGCTTAAAAGAATATAGCAATAGCACTTAGACTTATATACCGCTTTATAGTGCTTTACAGCCCTCTCAAAGCAGTTTACAGAGTCAGCATATTGCCCCCAACAACAATCTGGGTCCTCATTTTACCCGTCTCGGAAGGATGGAAGGCTGAGTCAACCTTGAGCCTGGTGAGATTCGAACTGCCAAATTGCAGTCAGCCGACAGTCAGCAGAAATAGCCTGCAGTACCGCACTCTAACCACTGCACCACCGAGGTTCATATAAAAACCTCATATAAAAAAACAATAAAATGAATAAAAGAGAGAACCATATCATAAATTAATAAAATAAAACAATAACCTCTCACCCACCCACCCCACACTGGCGACAACACAACTGGCTATTTTCCTTGCATCCCCATCTAACTTTGTTGGGTCTCTCTGTGTGTTCCAGGTGAACGGGCTGCCAGTGAAAATCCCACTCGAGATCACAAACGTAGTGAAGTTTGACTTGACCGGCGATGTGATTGTCCTTCAGACACCTCAGGTTCAAGTAACATTTGGCCCAAATCATAGAATATCCATATCTATCAGCCCAGCTTTGGCAGGGAAGGTGTGCGGAGCATGTGGAAACTTCAACTACACCCCGGCGGATGACTTGAAGGGACCAGGCGGAGTGGATGTCAGCAGCGTTCCAGAGCTCTTGTTGTCTTGGACGGCCAGAGATTTCGCTCCTCTGGTAAATGAGTTTTTGATTATTCCTCCCTACAGATTCTTCCTGCCCTGTCTCCCAGGCTAGTCTACTGATAATAAGGCTTTACTTGAATTAAGGGTGGGGGTGAGGCACGATGGCTCAGTGGTTAAGGACGCTGAGCTAGTTAGATGGAAAGCTGACAGTCTAGGTTCGAGACCCAATCGGCACAAGATGGGATGAGTTCCTGTCCTTACCCCAGCTTCTGCCCACTTAGTCGTTGGAAAATATGCAAATGTGAGTAGATAAATAGGTACCACTTCAGTAGGTCAGTAACAGTGTTCCATGTGCATATCATTCACATGACCACAGAAGCGTCTTCGGAAAATCCTGGCTCCCTAGATGAGCTCTGCCCCCCATAGCCAGACAAGACTGGATAGGGGAATACCTTTACCTTCCTTTACCTTTGCTTGAATTAAAACGGCAAGCTGAGCCATCAACTTTCTCAAAGAACCATTGACTTGAAAGTCTATGGAGATTCTCAGTCATCCAGGTCCTGGTTGTCCCAAGGTGCTTTTTCAGGAGGCAACTGGACTTTCTTGGTTTTTGCTGGAAGACATTTCGCTTCTCACTCCAGAAGCTTCTTCAGATCTGAAGAAGCTTCTTGAATGAGAAGCGAAACATCTTCAAAGAAAAACCAAGAAAGTCCAGGTGCCTCTTGAAAAAAAAGCACCTTTGGGGCATTGACTTGAAATCCCTGTAGGACAGCAGAGCTGAGGGTGTGTGTTTGAGAGAGAAGAACATTCATTGACATTTCAGTGGCTTCTTATGACCTTGAAATGCAGTGAAGGCATTTTTGGACACCTTTTTTCCATTGAACATTTTTGATGCCCTTCTCTGGCTCTTAGCTATCACCGCCAATGGTTTCTCCCCAAATGCTCTGGGAAACTGCTTTGATCTAGCATCATTACCTGGTGGTGTTTGGAAGAGGAGAATGAGGCGCTGTTAATGTTTGACAGACAGAGCTAAGATCTTCTGCTGCCCTCCATGCAGGAGAAGGATATGCTTGCATCTGGGAGCCATTTGTCACTCACCAGAACGCTTCCCCTCTAAGATAGATAACAACATTTTATTCTGTTGTAAATCATGAAACTGTAAATGTACCAGAGCGAATGGCTGAAAATACTGGATTCCGACCTCCTGGACATATTTAACAGAGATCAGATTTATACACATTCCCTTGCAGTGAGTATGCTCTGGTGTGTACCTTACGTCTCCCAGCTGCTCCATCCATTTTAGAGGAAGCACCAGGGTTCCTGGGGCTTCTCCTTCTGTAGACATGAATGATAAAAAAAAAATCTGCAGGCAGTAAAGCTTTGGGTGGCATACGTGGGACTTTAGAGATCATTCCAGAAAGCAGGTGTCACAACTGAAAAGCATGGTCCCATCAGATGGAATCATGTCAAGGAAGAAACATGCCCATTCTTTTGGAGGGTAGGGGATGAGTATGTATCAATAGGCCTGATAAAGCCCTACATTGCAAATAAGTTGTGCAATATAGGGCTTTATAGGTGGCAAACAGACTTTGAATTACCAATAATGGAGAATATTTGTAGCTCAGGGTTGAAATGAGGCATCCTTGGTGTTCTCTAAGGAAGAAACCACACATCCTCCACAGCGGCAGGACAAGCTACTGTATATGAACAGAGAGCAAACCCCACATTATTTGTACTGATGATATTATCTAGTTGGGTAATTAAATGTCTCCACTTGATTTTAGGTAACTTGGCTGCAGGTAACTTGGTTGCAGATAACTAGGTTGTAGGTAACTAGGTAACATCATCAGTACTAGCGACAAACAAGCTCAGAGAGCATCAAGGACCTTGAATTGCACCTGGAACCTATAGGAAGCCATTGTAGTTTGGGAATGAGTGGTGTTACTTGGGCATACCTAAACGCACCTTCAAATACTTGTGCTAATGTATTTTGGATCAATTGTAATTCCTGAGTGATTTTCAAGGGGAGTCCATGTAGAGTGTATTACAGTAATACAGTTTGGAGGTGACCAGACAGTATCCATGACACTGAACAGGACCTTCTGATCCAGGGCAAGGCATATCCACCTCCTGAATTGTGCAAAGGCTCTTCTAGTGGCAGTTCTGCAAAAAAACGTGTAGCTCAAGGTTGAAATGTTGGGATTTTGGTGTTTGTTGTTCTTGTGAACAGTATGTCACCGAACTAGGCATCATCATCATAAGCTTTGGCACAAGGTAGTGAGGACTTCTTATCCATGGCTGCCCTTGACCCTATTTTTTATAGTTTGTGTTCCTCTTTCTCATTGATCTACTTGGCTCAGTCACTTCCTTATCACACACCCAACCATCAACACATAGATAAAGGAGAACCCACATAATGTATAGGAACAGCTGAAGATGAGACAGCGAAGCTAACCAAGCCAGGGACACTAATCAAACAGAAGACCAAGATCTCAGCAGTAAGATCGGTCTGATGGGGAATTAAGGACCCTAAGTTCTCTTGGGCTGACAGTGTCCTTTGCCATTTTTTCTTCCTCTTATACTCCTTAGTGTGCCTAGGGACAAGATTGAACAGGCTGATCTGATGATGCCAATCGGATAGTGGATTGAACCAAGAAGAAAGTCTTCGGCAAGCCTCACCATCAAAGGAAGTTGACGTGGGAAACAGAACTTTTGGGAGGTCTGAGTTTCCATAGGAATTGCTCCAGTGAAGCTAAATGATGCAGAATTTAAAACTCTGTAAAAGTAGATTCTCTTAATTATAAATTGATTTGTTCTATGAGGACTCTTTGCCATAATAATTTAGTTTAGAGTGATCCTGTGGAAGGGAGCACGAAGAGAGTAAGAAGGCTTGTATTTTGGGAGAAGGGTGAAAAAGGCTCATCTGATCATAGCAACAAAAGGAATGCAGAATAAGGGGGGGGGGAACAGGGAAACTGGGGTGCTGTTTTCTCAAGGCCAAATCTAATTACCTCATTGTCCATATAGATTTGGGTACTTTTTCTGTCTCTGTGCTTAAAATTGATTTCCGTCTCCTATGAAATCTTTTCTCAATCTATTGTCTTTCTCACTATATCTCAGTCAGTTTGACTGGCAGCCCAGAAATCATTGTTATAGGGTATTTTAATAAAGAATCTTGCTTCAAATCTTCATTGTTTCGATTGCTATTTTTCTTCCCCATGGCAGCTAGATCTTGGTTTAACCTCCTCCTCTTGCTTCTAGCATGAGGCTTTGATTGTGACGAGGGATCATTGTTTATTAAAATGGGCTATTGGGTTGTTTGAATGGAAGACAGGTGATGGATGTGAGGTTTGAATGGGAAAACATGCTTATGGAATTCTTCTGACTTATCTTTGGGGCTGAATCAATGAACCAGCTACAGCCTTTAGCAAAGTTGTAGGTGGATTTATTCATGTGAACCTGCATTTGGTTGCCTCTGTGAGTACCAGAAAGATTTAAAACATTGCAACCAATTAAATTCTACCCTCCCCTATTCTCACTATTCTACAGAGCCTGCTAAATTCTTTCTTCTTGGAACGGCTTATATATAAAACTGTATGAACAGAGGGTAAATGTTTCTGTTAAAGCTGCAACAGGTTTAATGTAAACAGCATGGAAAACTGCAAAGTCTTTTATCAAAAGCTTTAATTGATCCTAACGGTTTCAACAGTGTTAATTAGAAATGATTCAAAACATTCAACCTCCCTCACCCAGAAAATAAAATAAAATAAAAGCTATATATCTAAACCTTACGTTGCAGTGAACAGCTACTATGTATATTTAGAGTTACCATACCTAGATTGCAAGTATCTGAATAACCACTAGACAGCAGCAAGGGGGGGAATATCTGGTGACACCTTGTGGTCAACTGAACTTTTGCACCTCAAATATGGTAACCACATTAATTCAGCAGATCGTATTGATGTTTTGTAGATAAACTAATGTAAAACATCAAGGTATAATTTTTTTTAAAAAAAGCAGATCCTAGTGAGTTAAGTACAATAATCTCAGCTGCTGGGGCTTCATTCATTTGTGAATCAATGGTTGGATTCACACATCAGTATTACATTAGTACACTAGTTTGCTTGTTTGATGTAGGCTTCGCTCAGTGTTAGAAACAAACCAAAGTTATGCTGGTGATCTCAGTTAATAAGTAGGTTTGTAGAATACGTGAATCCAGTTGGTGGGAGGTAGCTGTTGGCAATAGAACAACAGATGCTATGTTGTGCTTACAAGACCAATGGCTCGCTTGTGGTCTGGGATTCTAGAACAGGGTTGCCCAACCTTGCCAAATTTAAGACACATGGACTTCAACTCCCAAAATTCCCCAATCAGTCATGCTGGCTTAAAGTTACTAAGGTTGGGAAACCTTGCACTAGAAGGTCCTGCTTGTAGGAAAAGGTGAATCTTATCAAATTTGCCAGATTTCCCAGCATTCAGTATTCAATATACATTTTAAAAAATACTTGAAAATTCACACAAAATGTGCACACATTGGGGAATCCCTATTTCATCCATTTCCCTGAATGCAATTGTGGATTCTTTTCTCCAAATACTTATGCATCTGAGAATTTTTAATATACATCATTTTACCATTTTAGTTGTAAACACCACTGCCCAATGTGGTCAAATGCAGATTTTCAGATATGCTAATTGAATGAGTTCATATAAAGAACAGAATTTTCTCTTCCATCCATCCATGATATAGTCCAGGCTGCATTCCTGGGAATGTTGGTGTTATGAAAACTGGTCTTGAATCAAGGCGCCGTATAGGAGTGAGTTTTGAAATAAGCTTTAAAAAAAAGGAAGGAAAATAGTGTTTGGTATTTTGAATTCCAAACAACCGTATGCCACTCCCCCTCAGGGCAATTAATGTCTGTTTAGCATTTTCATATGGAGCTTGAAAAGATGTTAACATTAAGAAGGGCAAACATTAAGTAGACCAACATGTTTTCTTAAGCATGAAGGGTGAGGGTTAGGAAGGCTATGGAATACCTAGATACAGGAACTGGGCCTGGCTAGTCTAGTGAAGAGAAGGACCAGGGGAGACATGATAGCAGTCTTCCAATATTTGAGGGACTGCCACAGAGCAGAAGGGGTCAAGCTATTTTCCAAAGTACCCGAAGGCCAGACAAGGAATAATGGGTGGAAACTGAACAAGGAGAGATTCAACCAGGAAATAAGGATAAATTTTCAGACAGTGAGAACAATCAACCAATGGAACAGAAGTTGCCCTCGGAAGTTGTGGGAACTTCATCACTTGAGACTTTCAAGAAGAGATTGGACTCCCTTCTGTCAGAAATGGTGTAGGGTCTGCTGCTTGGGCAAGGGGGTTGGACTAGATGACCTACAAGGTCCCTTCCAGCTGTGATTATGTTATCTGTTAGATGTTTGCAGCAGTAGGCAGTGATGGGAACATGATGTTCAGTTTATACGTTAACGAAATAATAGAGTTGGTCAAGCATGAACCCTATACCTGGAGTCCCCAACACCCCAGGCTGAGGCCTGGCATTGGCTGCAGAACATTTGGAACCGGGCTGCACTAGTGGCCACCATTCATGCTTGTGCATGCGGCTCCATTTGGGTGAGCAGCAGGCACTCATGCTTGCACATGAAGCTCCATTGGCACGAGTGGCAGTTGCTGCCTCTCAGAAAACTCAATTTGGGTGAGCAGTGGGCGCATCGAGCTACGGCTTGTGCAAATGGATCTACGCATGGGAGTGTGTATGCCTGCTGCTTGTGTGGAACCATGCCCTCTTCCTCCTCCACTGCAAAGCCGGAAAGGTTGGAGACCCCTGCCCTAGACCCACGATGGCGAACCTAGGGCATGTGTGCCACAGGTGGCCCGCACAGCCATTTGTGCGGGAATGCGAGCCCCAGCCAAACTTACCTGAACTGCGCATGTGTACCTCCCAGCTGATTTTCGGCCTGTTTGAGGCCTTTTTTTTTGCCTTCCCGGGGGCTCGGGGGAAGCTCTGCAGCCTTTGGAGGCCAAAAAACAGGCCTTCCGGAAATACCGGAAGTGCCAAAACCGGAAGTGCTGAAACAGGAAGTGCTGAAACAGGAAGTGCTGAAACAGGAAGTGCTGAAACAGGAAGTGCCAAAATCAGAAGTGCTGAAACAGGAAGTGCCGAAATGGACCCGGTTTTTGGCCTCCAAAGGCTGCAGAGTCTTCCCTTGAGCCCCTGGGAGGGCCAAAATGGCCTCAAGTGGGCCAAAAATCAGCTGGGGGGCACACACATGCACAGTGCAGGTAAGGGGGTGGGAGGGTTGTGCGTGCATGCACGGGAGGGTGCATTGCATTATGGGTGCTGGCACGCACACACTTTCGGCACACCACAACCAAAAGGTTCACCATCACTGCCCTAGACCATTTCAGACAAATGATTGTCCAATCTCTTTTTTTAAAAAACTTCCAGTGTTAGACCACCCACAACTTCTGGAGACAAGTCATTCCACAGATTAATTCTTCTGTCAGGAAATTTCTCCTTCATTCTAGATTGGTTCTGTGCTGGATTAGTATCCACCTTATTGTCTAAAGATGGGGTTAAATTAAGAGAGCAAAATCAGAAAAATGTTAAGAAAAAGAAAGAAAGACGTTTCTATCCTTAACGTACCTTGTTGTATTCCTGTTCTGACCACCCAGTAGTTCAGGACTTCAGTAATGGTGTGGGCCATCTTCCCATGTGGAAGCCTGAGATCATCTGCACCATTACCGTTGAAGTTCCCACAGGATCTGAACACTTTGTTGGCCAGAGTCGCTGATTGTCACTGTTAAGTCACCCCCGGTACTATAGAGAACCTGCACACCTGATTCATGTGCCACTATCACCGTATCTTGGATCAGGGTTATGGATACCTCCTTGGAAGGCTGAGCTGGGAGGTGTACAGGATGCCCATTCACCTAGAAAATGCAAATCCACAGGTTTCCGGGAGACATTGTGTACTGGATTGTGGAAGATATGTGAGGAAACCAGAGGTGAATAAGAATACTAGAAAGTGGCAATTCCCCTTAGAAAATCAGTACTTACCACAGCCAGAGTATGCAATGTTGGCTAAATTTACAGTTTCCTTCAGGTCAACACATGGTAGTTCTCAGTCTCTTCATTTCTGTTACATTTCTCTTTTAAAACTCAACACTCTGCTGCCAAAGTTGCATTGGCTCATTCCATTTTCTGCTATTTCATATTATGCAATTTTGTCAAAAGGTGCTATCAGAATCTTTTCACTTCTCTTCTAGTGTTGTACAGAAAAATCTGGTTACTGAATTAACCCATTTTCTACGTTCGCTTAATATGTGAAATCATAAATTAACCAAATAATCTGGTTTCATTCAAAAGTCTAGGCCACGACTAACTAAGTTTACTCTAACCAAGCTTAAGAGCCCTGTTTGTACCAGATTAAGTCTGCAGTGCAGCCTAAAAGTCTCACATACTAGTTAACACCACGTCCAAATTAACTTCCAGATTTTTATGTTTAGAATGCCACTCCTGTTGGATCCTCTTCATATAAACCTCAGGGCATAGAGCCTTCTGGGGAGAGGGATTAGTAAGGGCCTTGCAAGAGATCCCATAGATCAGTGATTGCCAACTGGTGGGCTGGGGACCACTGGTGGGCCGTGAGAAAATTTTGGTGGTCCGCAGAGAAATGTCCCCCCCCAAGCACTCCCCCCAAAGCAATTAATCCAGGCTCTGCGGGAACTCAAGGCTGTGCCGCCCACATGGCCTGCCCACTCGCTGGCCCCCACCCTTCGGCCAAGCACAAACCTTACCTTGAGTAGAGCCACGCGAGCTGGAACTGGAAGGTAAGACCAAGCGGGGAGGAAATCCCCCAGGGTGGCTTGCTGATGTTGGTGGGAAAGTTGGTCCCATATTCCAGAGCTGCAGTAGTCATAGGACTGGCCCTTTGGTCATCCCAGAGCAGCTCCTCCAGTCCATGGCAGGCCGGTGCACCTGGGTGGAGGAGCAGCTGCTCTGGGATGACCAAAGGGCCAGTCCTGTGACTACTGCAGCTCTGGAATATGGAACCGACTTTCCCACCAACATCAGCAAGCCACTGTCAGTCAAAATTCCTATTAGTGGTCCACGGGATTTAAAATTATGAGTTTGGTAGTCCCTGAGGTCCAAAAGTTTGGCGATGTTTGCCATAGATCAAATGGATGAATTGGGTGGTAAGGTGCAGTTGAGCCTTCCACTAGAATTTCAAGAATTAATTATAAACCTACAAAGCTTTGGCTTTTTTCCCTGAAGTCTGTGGTCTCTGCCCTCAGATTTCTTTACCTGTCAATCTACTTCTCTCTCTTCTTGTTTCTGCTTCACATTCTTCCAGACTTTTCTTCCTAATTCTCACCAGCTTCATCCCCTTGGTTTATCAACCTGCACCAAATTCTCCCATCTTGAATTGCCATGCTAACACCTAGACATTTAAATATCTGATGTATACATTCAATCTTGTGGCTACTAAGATTGTTGGCTGAGCAGGTACAAAAACAGTCGGGGAAGTGGTTGATGCCTGGGAAATGGGCCCCTCATTAGTCAAGTGCTGATTTAACACCAGCTTAGGAGGTGGGGCCTTAACAGCACAAGGAAACAACAGCCAACGACTTAATAGCAAGCCATCAATACTGTTTGTATGTAGGTTTAAATATTATTGGTTTATTTGAACTGTTCTTGTAAAATGTGAAATGGGATTGGTTTAAATAGTGTGGGAAAAACCCTGCACTCCCATTGGCTGGCAGCTACAGCTGCTGGCTATAAGAAGCAGCCGTAGCCCAGCCAAGTCGGGTCCATTCAAGCTGTAGTCACTTAATAAATTCTTCACTGAACCTCTTCGCGTCTGACTCTTCATGCAAACTTAACAAATACCCCAATTAACAACTAAAAAAGCCACACACAACAGGCACCATATAAACACCACACCCAGAATAGCCAAAGTGCACACTCTGCTAGAGAGAAATTCCCTGAGGATGGGCTCCAGAATAAGTCTGAAAGCTCTGAAGACTATACCTCTGACCCCAGTGACTGACCCAGATCGGACCCTGCAATATTATCCTGGGACACGTAGATTTGCCTTCATTCATTTGATCTCTGTCTTACATCCTAGTCTTTGTAAGAGTATGTAGACTATAACTTCACAGCAGCTGGATCTCAGTTGCTACGGGTACCTTTCATTATAAAATTTACACCTCATTGATTTGTTCATTAGCTGTGGCAGTCTGGGTCAGACAGAGACAACTAGGTGAAAAGGAAAGGGAGAAGGAAAGGCAATTAGGTGATTAGAAATCCCGTACATTTTGTATGTAGAAGGAGAAGAAGGAAGAAAGAAAAAAAGAGATAGATAGGACTATATGTAGAGTACGGTAAGTGAATAAAACATGAGTGCTATCATCTGCCAGTAGTGGTTTCTTACCGAGACTGAGCTATCCTTATTCACCAGCACAATCAGTTTGTGGAAATAGACAGTGACAGAGACCACTCTGGGTGTTGCACATTGGGGACATTTCTTCACCTGCACCACCACTCGGAACCAGGATTTTGACTTTGCGTTGACAAGGGCCGTGATCTCAAAGGATCCCTCACTTGGAAGCTTTCCAGATACTCCATCAAAAGAGGTGAAGATGTGTTCATGGGCAATAGTGCAGTGTCCCTCCTTCCGGACACAATCCCATTTGTTATTATTCAGTGCACAAGTTTCTCCAGCTGCACATGGCAATGGAGTGCACGTCAGATGACCTTGACGTTCACAAGTGCATCTCTCCATGCAGTTGGATGTGATCGTTGGAGTTCCAGGCTGCAATAAAAATATGCAGAGATGGACAGGTTAACCATGGAATTAAAAGGCAGAGAAGAAATGGAATACTGTAAGACCTGGAATATATGGTATAAGTGACTAGAAACAGATGTAAAGTTGTTTACATGAGCTATAGTAAAATGGGGAAATATTGTATATATATCTGTAAATACTGTTACAAGTTAAATGTAGAAATAACTATAGAATAGTAACCTATATAATTAGAAACTATGCCAATATGAATGAATACTGATACTGGAATGCTGTAATGAGTGGAAATATGATTAATAAAAATTTACTTTGGAAAAAAAGTACAGCAGGTTTAGGGGTGACAGCTAAGAAATGGCCAACATCCATGGCAGGGTGTATTTATATCTTACATTAACAAGATGATGATCACAATTACTGTGGCATAATTGCATATTTGCAAGACCGTCTGATATCTAATTATCAACCCTCCACTTCTATTGGAATTGATACATGGAGTCCTTAATTTCTATTCATCTGGATCATCCCTGATTTCCCGCTGTCTCTCTTGGCATCATCATTATTCCCATTTTCATTTTCATTCTTCTTTCCATTCAGAATAGAATACAGACTAAGAGAGTTGGAAGGGACCTTGGAGGTCTTCTAGTCCAGCCCCCTGCTCAAGCAGGAAATTCTACACTATTTCAACAAGTGGTTGTCCATTCTCTTCTTAAAAACCTCAAGTGATGGAGCACCCACAAATTCTGGAGCTAACTCAGTCCACTCATTAATTGTTCTCACTCTCAGGAAATTTCTCCTTGATTATTGAGTCAAGTTTCATTCCACCTATTGCTTCTTGTTAGCCTTCCAGTGGAAAACAGGATGACCCCCTCTTCTTTGTGGAAACCTCTCAAATATTGTAACCCTGCTACTATGTGATCTCCAGTCCTTTTTTCACTAGACTAGACATACCCAATTCTTGCAACCGTTCTTCATATGTTTTAGCCTCCCCCTAATCATCTTCGTTGCTCTTTGCACTCTTTCCAGAGTCTCTACATCTTGTTTTATATTGTGGTGACCAAACATTGGTGCAGTATTCCAAGTGTGGTCTTAGGTATCATAAAGCAGTACTAACACTTCAGGTGATCTTGATTCTATCCCTCTGTTAATGCAGCCTAGGATTGCACTGGCTTTTTTGGGCAGCTGCAGCTCACATTTAAGTGATAGTCTAGTAGGACTGCAAGATCTCTCTCACAGTTACTGCTATTGAACCACGTTTCATTCCTCCTTATCCTTTAATATTTTACTCTTTTGGGGTGCAGCAGTGAGAATGCCAATGTGCTTCTGTTTGCTGGCAACAGTGGTTTATCCATAAGATCCCTTTTGTACAGCTATAGTTCTTCTACTTTGGAGAATCATTTGCTACTATGCAGATGCTATTCTGTTTCCTAAATCATCAACCCTGCAGAAGCATTCAACATGCATCACTGAAACGGAAAAGGCAGAAAGCCAAAATCAAGTTGTAATTAGATGTCTCCTGCTCGATTCTTTTATTGAGTCAATCAGTCATTTCCTTTCAGCTCATCCTATTCCATAGGCTGTTATGAGGAAAACTGGAAGAAGACAGAAAGTTATGTCTACAGGTAGTCCTTGACTTAACAACCATAATTAAGAGCCCTGTGCCACAGTGGTTAGAACACATAATTAAGAGCCCTGTGCCACAGTGGTTAGAACACAGTATTGCAGGCTAACTCTGCATTCCACTGCCAGGAGTTTGATCCTGATCAGCTCAAAGTTAACTCAACCTTCCATCCTTCTGAGGTTAAGTTACCCAGGCTCACTTAGTTGGCAGCTATAGACATTGAATGAATAAATAACATTAAGTGGGCACTTTGGGGATTTTCAGCACATGCTACACCATTCTCACAAAATGGGGACTCTGGGGAAGGGCTTTGCCTAGCTGGAAATGGCTGCAATAATGTTAGGCAGAACCAGACTCAAGGGATCAGAAGACAAGAGAGCCAGTTTTTCCACCCCCCACTAATCATTGTCTAGTCACCCAGGAGTCCCCCTCCACTACTCATTACATCCTGTTCAGGCAAAAGGGAGGAAAAAGTCATTTAGCTGCACCTTCCTATCCTCTTATCTATCCATCAGGAGCTGTGGTGGCATAGTGGTTAGAGTGCAGTATTGCAGACTAACTCTGCCCACTGTCTAGATTTCGACCCTGACCAGCTCAAGATTGACTCAGCCTTCCATCCTTGCCTGATAAAATGAGGACTCAGATTGTTGTGGGCAATATGCTGACTCTGTAAACTGCTTAGAGAGGGCTGTAAAGTACTGTGAAGTTGCATATAAGGTTAAGTGCTACTGCTATAATGGAGCCTGCTCATTACGGTTGTAAGTCATGACAGTTATAAAGTAGGTCACCCATGTGACAGACCCAATTTTATGACTTTTTGTTCCAGCAGTCATTATTGTTAGCTTTGGACCTGTTTTCCCCAAAACCTGTTTTCAGCACACACACAAAAATGATAAAACATGGTCACGTGATTGTTGGATGCTGCAAATGTGGGCTGGGAGCCGAGTGCCCAAAATGCAGTCACATGGGGACCATTGGAACTTTGGAACTGGATCCTAAGGATCCCTAGGGAGATTGGTTGTAACTTCAGTCAAGAAACTGTTCATAATTCAAGGACTACCTGTACCACCTCTCTGAAATAGAAAAGGAAAAGAAAAGCTAAATAAATAAAACTAAGCTTTGCAATCAAAAGAATTTCTGCTTTCACTTGCCTTAAACCACATGCCTTTGTGGAAGCAGCGACATTGACTGATGGGAGCACAGTGGTACCCAGCCATAAAGAAGCCCATTTTGCACTGACAGCCTTCAGCACAGTGGTTGGGGCACTTTGTGATGCTGGTTGCCTCTTTGCATCTGGCGGGACAAGCCCGGGTGCAGAGTTCATACTGGCTGTTGATTGGGCATTTCATAGCTGCAAGAAAGAAACAAGGCTAGGTTACTTGAAAAGGGAATGTACTGTAGGCAGCAGCCACAGAGCAATCCGAGAAGCTGTATTTTCAAACAGAGATTGCTCGTTCCGTACTGACTAGCTTGATAGCCAAAATGAAACCTCATCTGACACTGCTTGGGCTTGAACTAATAATCTCCTGCAGGCAAAGCCATGTACTTTCCCCCATTTGAGCTACAGCTTTTCTTCAAATAATGTGCAACGGATTTCCTCCTGCAAGGAGAAAAACATTACTGCCAGAGTGAGTTCTTCTCTTGTGGATGCTAGAATGAGGTCAACTAATGTGCTTAAAATCAGGGCTTCTCAAATGGGTGATTGAAAAATACTCTTTAATACCATTGGATGACATCTGCCTATCTCAAGTCCTGGGGAAGTACTGGATAGCTGGATGAAAAAAAATGCCAAGTCCAATCTAAACATCTGACTGAGTTGAATGTACAACCAATAATAATAATAACAACAATAGAGGGAGGACAGAAGTTGGGTGATTGGGGGAAGAAACATGGACACCTGAAGCTGAATTGCTATCGAAGAAACATCTTCCAACTCAGAAATGGACAATGTGCCTGGTGTGACTTTGCCTGATTTATGCCCTGTAATCTCCTTATCATGAGACCCATCACAAGACTCTCACTGATGACTCACATCTGACCGATCACAAGACCCTCACTTGACACACCCATAGCTGAAGCCCTTATAAAGAACACGGATACTGACATTCCCCAAACTCCACTGAAGATGTTATCTAGTTTGGTAATGAAATGTTCGAAACAAACCCACAAGTTTAGAGAATGAGCCTTCACCCTCATCCTACACCTGAGCTACAGATATTTGCCATTACTGCAAACCTCCCATTCTGTTGTGGTTCGCCGACAGCCTGTGCAGATGGCAGCAGAATTGGACAGTGGGGAAGAACAGGGACCAGTCCAGGAACCTGGGGAGGACTCAGATGAGGGTCCTGCATCTGATACAGAGATGGGGCCAGGACCATCTGGGAGTGGGGTGCTGACTCTGGAGCCTCCAGAATCTGGCAGCAGCAAGGCAGAGGAACAAGGGGAGCCTGCTCCCAGTGCGCGTGTGCACAGAGCTGCCAGAAGGTAAGAGCAGCTAAGACAAAGGGGGAGACTCAGGAGTAAAGCTTGGAGGTGATTGCCCCTCCCATAAAGGTATAAAGGAAGTGCAAAGGTAGAGAAACCTTTGCAGGAAGCAAAGTTGTTCACTCTGCTTGGATTAAACCTTAAAGCTCTGTGTGGACTTTGTACTTCATTTGGCTTTTTACAGTTAATTTGGCACTTTAGTTGTTGGCAGCTATTCAAAGGAGATAAAGGTGGGTGCTTATCTCGAGAGACTGTTTGGGACTCATTACAGGCTGGGAATGAACATAATTCCCAGCATTGAAATAATGCAAGAGTTGTTTGGACTAAGTGTGTGCTTAATTACAGTCTCAGGAAGCCTTGGTCAGAACACATTCTCCCTACTCTGCCTCAGGAGATGCTCCCACTCTTTGCAGAGACTGTCTCCCTGGGAGAAGACTTACGACAGAAGTTTGCTGTCCTCCAGGGTTTGATCTGGATGCCAGCTGCTTGACAAGCTGCAACATAGCTATGGACAGCTCGGCAGAGAATAACTGGGTTCCCCCTTGCCTTGCAAAGGTCATGCATGCAATTGTTGTAGAAGTCTGTAGGGTTGATGGTAGAATAGCAAGCACTGAAAGGTCCATAAGAGGACTGCAAAATGCTACACTGGGTGCTGTGTATGTAGCTGGCCTTCCGGCTTTCTTGACATGCACCACATACTACGGAGGCACAATCTTCGGTGCAGGTGGCAGACGGAGCAGCTACTTTCCAAGCAGCCGAAAAGTTTTGCACGCTAAGGGCTGGCTGGCCAGTGGGCAGAGAGATGTCATCGAGGGGATGCCCATTATAATTGCCACATAAACCACACATCTGGCTCTGATAAGCTTCCGGCACCTGGACGATCAGGTGGTAGAGTTGATCGAAAGATACAAACAGGCCAAAGTCTGTCCGAAGCACAATGTTGTTTCCATGATAGAAGACCCACATACTGTCGCTTTCAAGGCGGAAAGGTAAGTAGGTCATGGCACCGTTCACCTGTAGCGTTGGTAAGGAATGAGAGCGAAGCAAGAAGACAATTGGAAGAAGAAAGATCAGTTACTGATAGCTGGCTGGAGAATTCTGGGAGTTGAAGTCCACAAGTCTTAAAGTTGCCAAGTTTGGGGACCCCTGGTCTAAAAGAACATGTCATTTTTGTCCATTTATTATACAGATTTATACAGCTGCCCAACTCACACATAGGTGACTCTGGGAGGGTTACAACACTTAAACATCCACCAGATTAAAAAAAAACCCTTCTCCACGCACACATACCCAACCACACACATGGTAGCAGCAATACAATCAAATAACCTCCTGATCAGTTTTATCTTCATTCATGGTCCACAGGCCCACTGAGAAAATCACATTTTTAGGGTCTTTTGGAAAAGCAACAGGGTGGGGACCAACCATATCTTGGGGGGGGGATGATATTCCATAGAGAAGGGAGAAGCACTGAGAAGGGCCTTTTTCATGGTCCCTCAGGTGTACATCCCTAATTGATGGGACCCATAACATGCCCTACCTTCCCTCTAAGCTTTTGCTGTCTGGTATAGCTAGAATCATTCTCCACTCACATTCTATTATATTCATGTGGACATCTCAACACGTACATTCTCAATATTTTCACTGCCTTGTGGCTGATACAACCATTTGCTTCTTTAGGACAGGGCTCCGGTAGTTACCCCCATTTAAATCATGAGCCTCTAGCCAGATTTTCAAAGCTGAAAGAAGATTTATTAGGAGAAGACATGCCAGCGCTGCCTGGGTATAGCCAACTCTGAGACACATCATTCATTGTCACCCTTGACCCTGGTTTTCCCCCACCCCCTGGGTGTATCACAATTCATATCCTCCAATGGGCACATCCATAATCAAGAGTCATCAATCATACTCTCCAGTTAGAATTTTGCGCAGCAGAAACTTCGGTCGCCTGGACACTATCTACGAAAACATCCATGGAAAGCAGTTTTGGTTTTGCAAGCTGCTACACTACTCCCCCCTCCCTTTCTGTTGGCAACTCTAAAAGACCAGAGAAATATTTTATGAGTTGACACTTTAACTTACCTGTTATTGAAGCTCCCAACCAAAAGCAACCCACCCATCTCTACTCGTAATATTTCAATTTATATCTCCTTACCAGGATAATGCCTCTCTTTTCCCGCAAGAGAGAAATGGTGTTTTGGTAGGCTGTGATAGATACAACTTTTGTCACGGAGATTTTGCCCCTGGACCTCCTTTCATTTTGTACATTGACTGAGAAAGGTGGAAGGGAATGTTGACGTGTACAGCTCCTCGCCAGTGTGTAAGTGCAGTTGCTCTGAAGGTCAAAGGTGGTGCCATCAAAGGTGATGTAGTGAGGGTCTCCAGCAACATGACAGATCCCGGTCTTCTTGGGAGCATCTGAATGGCACTTCTGGATGCCTTCCACCACACGGCACGCCTCGTGGGGTCCACAGGAGGATCGATGGCACTCCATAATACCACCGACGTGGCAAGTGCACCGCTCCTTGCAAAACCCATTGACAAAGAAAGACTCGCCCGCCTTGTAGTAGAGACCTTGATGGACACAGCCACATTGTGAGATGGGGACACACTGGTCACCGCTCAGGACAAAACCTTGGTTGCATTCACATCCCTCTCGACAGTTGGCAGTGCAGAGGACTGGATTAAAGAGGCTGTGACAGGTCACTGGGCAGTGGCTGGCACAGACTTCATAATGGCTATTTGGGGGGCAGTCAGGTTCTGGGGAACACAAGAAGACATCAATGTATTTTACAGAAGACAGTCTTGTTGTATCACATTTTCTTAAATCTCCCTTTGAATCTTTTTTTATTTTATTTTTTTATTTTATTTATACAAACATTCCATCTTTCATTTGAACAGTGCGCCATCTGAGTATACGTATCTTGTGCAATAACCATTATAGTTTATACATATTCATTACTTTTACTTTAATACTCTATTCTTACGTCATACTAATTTACATCATATACCTAATCTCCCTTTGAATCTTGATTGGAAACTATTGCCTCCCCTCCCTCCTCCAAGGATTTGGCTTCACAACTGAAATAAGTTGCGAATGGTGTAGCTGATGAAGAAAGATTGAGGATTGGTAGCTTAGATTATTGAAAGAGTCCCAGGTTGTTTATTGAAGCTGTAGGTTCAATTTTCTTAATCTCTTACTTGTTTGATCGTCAAAGGAAGAAGATATGTTAGTTTCTGATTTCTTAAGACCATTGTTTTTCAACCTTGACAACTTTAAGATGTGTGGACTTCAACTCCCAGAATCCCCCAGCCAGCCATGGGAGTTGAAGTCCACATATCATAAGGTTCAGTGGTGGGATTCAAAAAAAATTACTACCGGTTCTGTGGGCGTGGCTTGGTGGGTGTGGCAGGGGAAGGATACTGTAAAATCTCCCTTCCCTTCCCACCCCACTAACCTGCTTTTCCAGCTCCTGCACAGGAGTGCAGGAGAACAAAAGAAGACCCAGCCGATAAGCTGGGACTCGGGAGACAGATAGTAGATGGGGGCGGGGCCAGTCAGAGGTGGGATTTACCAGTTCTCTGGACTACTCAAAATTTCCACTACCGGTTCTCCAGAACTGGTCAGAACCTGCTGAATACCACCTCTGATAAGGTTGCAAAACACTATCTTAGACATGGTTTCAATGCATTGCTTTCCAGTTACCTTCTAGATGTGAGGGTGCCCTTTTCAATATCTGAATTAGGAAAGTTAAAATCAAGGACATCTGATGGTAACATATTAAGCCAGACTGTTTTTAGCTGGCTAACCAGGAAAATCATCAAGATAACCCTTCTGATCTGAAGCTAGGAACAAAGATAGGAAAATAGACCTGCTTATTAGAAAAAAAAACCAATCCAAGGATTTTCCATCCGGATATGAATGAATTGCTATTCCCCCAAACTTTTGCCATTGGACATGAACGTGAAGGCTGCTGGGAACTGTAGTTAGGAATATCTGGATGACTGTGCGTTCCTTACCTTGATCTGGTTTAACGTTCTGTTTTTCATAATGATTAAGCACAGCAGCTTTTTTTGGCTGACCCAGCTTCTAGACTGGGTAGGCAAGAATGTTATCTCCCTAGCCACTTTCTCATTAAAATGAATAATTCATATCTTTTTCACTCAGGAAAAAAAGTGGCTTGCTTGTTGCTTTGCTCATCATTCTTGGTAGGAAATTTCTACAAGCTTCTTATCCATAAATAGTCTGCTATGGATGTGAATATAATTTGTTCATCACAAATTTCAGTAGGAACTGACCTAATTCGTATTTCTGATCTGTTTCCATAAGACTGAAGCATACACCCTTGCCTTACCTCATGGGACGCTGTTCTCCAGTACATAAAATCATGGACATTAAGGAAACGTATAAAACTAATCTAGATCTTGGTGCAGAGTGATTTTTTTTTGACCCAAGCCTATAGATTGGCCAAATTTGTATAAAACTGTTTTGTTTGCATAAAAACATTTTTGTCAAATGGTTACGGAAATGGGTTGGTATAGATTTACACGAACTATGAACCTTATACAGGCAGCCCTCAACTTACAACTATTCATTTAGTGACCATTCAAAATTACAATAGCACTGGGAAAAGCAGTCCTCTCACTTATGACCATTGGCAGCATCCCCGTAATGAAAAATTGGGCGCTCGGTAACCAGCCTGTATTAACAAGAGTTGTAGGGTCCCGGGCAGGGCTGGGCTGCTGGGGGCTTGCAGGGGTTCAGGAGCTAAGATTCTGTGCAGTTTGGAGAACCCCCAAATCCCACTCCTGGCTGGCCCCACCCACCCTGCCCCTCCTAGGAGTCCCCATGCACCTGTTTTGGATGCAGGTAAGTACAGGGCACACATGGAGGCTTGGGGAGGGCAAAAAACCGGACCTCCCTGAAGTTCGGGAAGGCCGGAAATGGGCCTGTTTCCAGCTTATAGAGAGCCTCCGGAGCCCGGGGAGGGCAAAAATGCCACCCCCCCATGGTGCAGGAGGCCAACTAGGCCACACCCACCCAGTAACTGTGCAGAGAACTCTTTGCTAACATTTTTGAAGCCCACCCCTGGTTCCAGGGTCATGTGATCACCATTTGCAGCCTCCCCAGCCTATTTCCAACCAGCAAAGTCAAAGTGGGGGGAAGCCAGATTCACTTAATGACCATGTGACTCACAAAACGTTGCAGCGATTTCGCGTAATAACCGTGGCAAAAAGGTTGCAAAGTCAGGCATGACTCCCACTTAAAAACCACCATTGCTTAGCAATGGAAATTTGGGTCGCAACTGTGCCTGCAAGTTGAGAACTACCTGTCGAAAGCAATATATGTTAGCCCATGCTCACTTACTGCAAAAGTGGAAGGACCTCCACTTGGAAATCTGGATCCCTAATGTTTGGCAAGCTGTGGTGTAAGAGGATATAATGTAACAGATGATATTCTTGTTGCCCTTATTGGAACAGTAATCAAAGACACAGTTTTTGAAGTACGACTCAGGTGGCACCTTGCTATGGCAGCTCTTGAAAGGGCCATGGACGTCTAGTAGGAGCCCACACTCCTTACTCATTCTCTGCGTGTACTCCAAATGCACCATGTCCACACAGGGCTCTTGTTCCTTCTCACGGCATCCCGGGATATCCCGGATCTTCCAGCTTCTGCCCAGTTCTCCCGGATTTGTTGTTGGCGTTCCACTTTGTTGCATCATGTCGTCTTCTACTTTCCCATTGAAATTGCCACAGAGACCGCAGGTTCGTCCTCTGTAGCTTCCGGATACTGTGACACGAATATTGTTCTTCGTGTCAAAGGTGACCATCAAACCAAAATCGGTCATGATCACGATATCCCATCCCAGGTGGTAGAGGGAAATTTTGTTATAATCAACATTGTAGGGCAGGTTGATCAGTAAGCCGTTCAGCTGGGAAGCAGGGGGAAAAGAGAGAGAGAGAGAGAGAAACATTTTGCAATATGTATGTTAAACAAATCTTTTAGGGTGAATCCAGAGGGAAGGAGCATTCAGATCTCGGAACCTGGTAGAGCATAAAGATATCCACCTTGAAAATACATCAGGCCCTTTCAGGTCCCTCTTTTGCTTGAAACCTCATTTTTTTTCTGGCATTCTCCATTAAGACAATTTCCCTAGTAGGAAATAGAGAGATGATCTGGGATCAGTCAGATATGTTATCTTTCTTACAGGAAGACAGCTAATATACTCGATTTTCCTTGGTGTCCTTGGTTGTTTACTTGCAGGCGTTTCATCACCCAAACTAGGTAACATCATCAGTGCTAGAAGAGAAAGGGGATTGTGGAGTGGAGGAGGAGGAAGAGAGGGGAAGAAGAGGAAGAGAAGGAAGAGGATTGTAGGGTCCTTGGTGCCCTCTGAGCATGGTTGTTTACTTTCAGATGTTTCATTGACCAAACTAGGTAACATCATCAAGGCTAGAAAGGAGTGGGCTTTGCTCTCAGTTTATATTCTACTGCTTTCATCTTCAGTGTTGGGGGAGTGATCTTGGAGGTTCTTTGGTTGGGCTGGTTTCTGTTAACTTGTTTGGCAGTTACCTAGTTTGGTTAGTGGAATGTCTGCAAGAAAATAACCAAGCTCAGAGAGCACTAAGGGACCCCTTATTTCAACCATGAATACAAATATTCTTTAAGGTAAAGGTAAAGGTTCCCCTCCCACATATGTGCTAGTTGTTTCCAGCTCTAGAGAGCGGTGCTCATCTCCATTACAAAGCTGAAGAGCCATTGCTGTCCGAAGACATCTCCGTGGTCATGTGGCCAGCATGACTAAACGCTGAAGGTGTATGGAACACTGTTCCCTTCCCACCAAAGTGGTCCCTATTTTTCTCCTTGCATTTTTTACATGCTTTCGAACAACTAGGTTGGCAGGAGCTGGGACAAGTAATGGGAGCTCACTCTGTTATGTGGCGCTAGGGATTCGAACCGCCAAATTGCCAACCTTTCTGATCGACAAGCTCAGCGTCTTAGCCACTAAGCCACGGCATCCCCACAACAAATATTCTTTACTGCTATCCAATTTTGTACATATATACCAGAATCAAGTCCCAGAACTTGCACTTATATCAGGAGACAAGACTACCAGCATTGAAAATATAGGTTGAAAAAGCTGGAGAACCAGAAGGTAAAAGAATGATCATGGGCAGGGGAAACTTAAAAACTCTGCATAATCAAATTCTAGCAAACTCAAAGCTTCTTAGCGTCATCTCTGCTTGGCTGGGGAGCGCAGAAGGCTTGAGTATTAAAAAATCAGGTTTCTAGCTAAAATAACTTTGGGGGTCAGTTTTACTTTGAAGCTGCATATCTTATATCTGCCAGGGTGAATTCCTTGGTCCATTAACCAGGACTCAGAGAACAGGATTAGCACCAGATAAACAGGAACAATCAAGAAAGCAAAAGGAAAAATAGACGAAGGAAACCAGGCTAGAAGGAGAAGCTACTACAGCATATATATATATAAGCAGCCAGCAAGTGTCATTCCCCCATGCACCAAAGATGTTACATACTTGGCAATGAAACATCTGTAGCAAGAGAAGCAAACTCTCAAGCCTGTAAGTGTTTTTTGTCAGGGCAACCTGATCTACCCAATTATGGGATGGAGCATACTGCTTCCGTTAGAGGTTAATACATCTATCTAATATGCAAGTAGCCCGGGTTCGATTCCCAGAAGGGTATGGCTAGCTGATGAGAGCTAAATAGCTTGAAATAGATCTAGATTAGTCTCCCTTTTTTCTTTGTCAGCAAAACATAAATTCAACTCTCAAGCCTTTAAGGTTCATCGGTAGCAGCCCACCCTTAGCCAACTGATAGCTAATTTTATGCAAACCCTTAGCCAACTGATAGCTACTTTTATGCAAACCCTTAGCCAACTGATAGCTAATTTTATGGCCATTTCAGCAAACTGGCAAATCCCACCCCTGGTTGGCCCCACACACCCTTCCCCTCCCTTTCCGGGAGTCTCCACGCAGCCCATTTTGGATCCCAGGTAAGTGCAGGGCACATGTGGTGGCTCGGGGAGGGCAAAAAACAGGCCACCTGGAAGCTCCGGAAGGCCAGAAACAGGCCCATTTCTGGCCTCCAGAGGGCCTCCAGACCTTGGGGAAGGCCGTTTTTGCCCTTCTGGAGGCTCAAAGCAAGCCTCCGGAGCCTGGGGAGGGTGAAAACGCCCCCCCGCCATGGTGCAAGAGGCTGACTAGGCCATGCCCACCATGGCCACTCCCACCCAGCAACCGGGCAGAGAACCAGTTGCTAAAATTTTTGAAGGCCACCCCTGCCTTTAAGAACCCAACAGTTCAACCTTGAGCTATTCTCTACTTATTGTAATTAATCCGTCTCTCGACTGGGGCAAACTGGTACGGCCTCATCTCTTGCACCTTGACACAAAATGTGGATTGCTAGAATTTGGCCTAGCCCCTCGCAACTCTTCTTAAAAGCTTATTTCTGGCTCCGTGAACAAGTATGACAGAAAGTTGCCTCTATTACTGCAGTGCTTTCCTAGAGCCCCATGGGGAAAGGCAAATGACAGCAAAATGGAACGCCTTAAAGTTAACAATTTAAGTGCAACAAATGTGACTCTTTAAAAAGGAAAGACTCTCGGAGTTACAAATATTCTCTAAGGCAGAGAAGTGGGCAAGTATGGTCACTTAACAAACTGTAGACTTCAAATCCCAGAATTCCTGAGCCAACCGTGGAATTGTAGGAGTCGAAGTCCATAAAGGGGCCATAATTTCCCACCCTTGTTCAAGAACCACACAGAACTTCAAAAAGGGGTTTCCACTTTGATGATGGAGCAAAAATATGCCCTCATAAGTCAACAGGGTTGGGTGGTTTTGCAGGAGCTGCCTGCCTTTTTAGCACCTTCCCTGCCTCAGTAACAGCCACACAGTTGCATAACAAAAAGGGCTTCTGGGCACGCCGAGTACCTTTGCAAACCTCTCTGCTGGATTTTGCAAGAGCTAGAGGAAACTAAGAGGGGGAATGCAATGGGATGAGAAGCAGCTCATTGAGTTAAATCATGTTGCCTCTTCACCCTGATAAGGCCACTCAAGTTGCTTTTACAGCATAAAGTGCCTCATTGAAATAAATCAAAACCTTCTTGCACGAGCCAATTATCTTAAATATGCCTGAGTGAAGAAGCATGTCTTCAATTATTGTTTAAAACAAGATTGCACGGGGGCCAGCTGTTCTTTTCTGGGGAAAGAGTTTCTTAATTGGAGGCAGGGGCTCCCTCAATTTCCTTCTTTAATTTGAGCAGTGGGGGCAGACATTTGTTATCTCTACTGCTGTTGCAAATGTGGATGGTAGATTTTCCTTAGAAGAAGAATAGGACACCTATGGTATTCCAGCTGCGGATAAGCTATACTTCCCAACATCCCTGGGAATCACATCCAAAAATGAGGCATGTTGGAGAGGGTAATTAAGTAACACCTGGAGAATAACGGGTCATTTGCCTGAAAGAGCAATATGCAAATAGATGAGGTTTATAATTTCCGATCAATAATCAACAATTTCCCAATCATCCTATTTTGATTGCTCATTCTCTTCTGAGAGGATAATAAACCCTCCAGAAATAAAAATGAGATATCAACTAGAAGAATCTCACAAGTATAAATAGAGAAGGGTAGAAGATACTAGGTAGTCCTTGACTTACAACAATTTGCCTTCTTGAAGTTACAACGGCACTGAAAAAAAATGACTTATGACTGTTTTTCACACTTATGACCATTGAATCATCCTGGTGGTCATGTGATCAAATTTTAAATGCTTGGCAAATGATTCATATTTATGACAGTTGCAGTGTCCCAGGGTCGTGTGATCAACCCTCTGACAAGCAAAGTCAACAGGGAAGCCGGATTCACGTAACACCTGGGTTACTAACTTAACACCTGTGGCAAGAAAGGTCAGAAAGGTAAAGGTTCCCCTTGAACATGTATGCTAGTTGTTTCTGGCTCTAGGGGGCAGTGCTCATCTCCGTTACAAAGCCAAAGAGCCAGCTCTGTCCGAAGACATCTCCATGGTCATGTGGCCAGCAAGACTAAACACTAAAGGCGCATGGAACGCTGTTACCTTCCCACCAAAGGATTTTTCTATTCTGTTTTTCTGCATTTTTACATGTTTTCGAACTGCTAGGTTGGCAGAAGCTGGGAACTCACTCCATTACGTGGTGCTAGGGATTCGAAATGTTGAACTGCTGACCGTTCTAATCGACAAGCTCAGCATCTTAGCCACTGAGCCAGCGTGTCCCTAGAAAGGTCATACAATGGGGCAAAACTCACTTAACAACCACCTTGCTCAATTGTGGTTGAGGACTACCTGTACTGTACTCACCAAGACTCTGCTATGGCTGATAAGGATTGCCATGCCGTAAACATGGACCTCAAGTACTTTGGTGGCAGCTGAGCTCTCAGACCCTGTCCTTGGTGCTGAACCAGGACTTTGAACTGAGTGAGGTTTGCTATCTTGTAGCAGAGCTCAGCCAAACGATAAACGCAAGTTCCAGAGAAGTCAAAGTGCAGTCCATCGAAGGTGATATAATGCAGCTGACCCAGGGTAGTGCAGGTCCCATAGAAAGTTGGATGGCACTTTCTTATGCCATTAATCACATGGCACCCTTCTCCTTCCCTGCAAGCGGATCTGTGGCAGGCCACTTTCCTGTCTCGTGGGTTGCATGCGCACTGCAGGTGGCACTGCTGATCGCCCCAGAACTGCTCATTGGGAGCATAGATCTGACCATGATAGACGCAGCCACATTGCTTTTTGGGAATGCATTTACCACCATCGAGCACGTAGCCCGGCTTGCACTGGCAGGTCTCCATGCAGGGCAAGTGGCATTTCTTTGGCGCATCAGGGTTGTTGCAAGTGGCAGGACAGGCTGTGCCACAGGCCATGTGCTGGCTGTGGTCAGGGCAGATCAAGGCTGTAGTAGAAGGAAGAACAAACAGGGTTAGCACTCGATGTTCTTGTACAAGATCTCATCTTTGCTGCATAATAAAAGGCAACGAAACAGAGAAGATTCCTAGTTTGTGGAGTGCCTTAGGAAATTGATGCTCCACCCTCTGTTAACAGATTAACAGAGTTGGAAGGGACCTTGTAAAGCAGGAGACCAAATGCTGCATTTCTGGCAAATGGCAGTCCAGTCTTTTCTTGAAGGCCTCTAGTGATGAAGCTCCCACAACTTCCGAAGGCAACTTCTGTTCCATTGGTTGATCGTTCTCACTGTGAGAAAATTTCTTTTTATTTCTAGGTTGAATCTCTCCTTGTTCAGTTTCCCTCCATTCTTCCTTGTCTGGCCTTCAGGTGCCTTGGAAAATAGCTTGACCCCCTCCTCTCTGTGGCAGCCCCTCAAATACTGGAACACTGCTATCCTGTCTCCCCTGGTCCTTCCCTTCACTAGACTAGACAAGCCCAGTTCCTGTAACTGTTCTTCATATGTTTTAGTCTCCAGACCCCTAATCATCCTGGTTTAATATAATATATAATATCCCCTTGTTTAATATCTAAGTTAAGGTCATCCATCAACATGAGGTCAAATATTATCAGTATGCTGGTGATACTTAGCTGTATATTTAGGACCTCACTTGACTAATTAATTATATTGAAGTGTTGATGTAATGTCTGGAGCTGTTAGTGTCTAGGTGGGGGGGAACAGGTTCTAAAGCAGGAGTGCCCAACCTTGGCAAACTTAAGCTCTGTGCATTTCAACACCCAGAATTCCCCAGCTAGCCATACTGGCTAGGGAATTCTGGGAATTGAAGTCACAAGGTCTTAAAGTTGCCAAGGTTGGACATCCCTGCTTTAAACTGAAGCCTAACCACACTGAATTAAGTACATGGTTCTTCTACTACTGGGGATTCTCCATATTTGGTTTTGAATGGTGTGGCGCTTCCTTAAATGGAACTGCTATGCAATTTGGGGTCCTCCTGGGCTCCCAGCCCCTGTTCTAAGAGCAAGTGGTAGCTGTGACCACCAAAGCTTTTACACAGAGTTATCTGTTGCTACAAATCCATCCTTTCTGAACCAAAAATTATTTTTCTCACTCACTCACCTTGTATGAGTTCTGTCCTCTACATGGAGCTACACTAGAACATTCAGAAATTACATTTGGTGCAGAATACATTGGCTATTTTGCAGGTAAGGCCATTGTGGAGTACCATACCATGCCTCTTTCTGTTTTCGAACACTTGCTAAGCAACCAGTGAAATGGCTTTTTGCTGGCCTTTGGGTTCAGATCCCAAGTCACCCATTCTTATATAGATTGCCTGGTTCTCTTTTCATTGTCACTCTTCTCCATCCATCTTAATATAATCAGTCTTCTTATTTTCTGATTATTTTTCAGCAGCCCATCAACTAATCCCTTCCGAGAACCATTTCCTTTTAAATGTAATGTTGCAGTCAATCTCTATTCCATTTACCTGCAACATCTGTCTGGCTATACATATATACAACACTGATTTATCACCCCCATTGCAATCCGGAATGACAGTCCCCTCCCATGAATGCCTCCTGTCACTGTAAACTAGTGGGAGCCCCATCTCCATAAATCCCAGGCTCTACTCACGGCAGCCGGCGTGTTTCCTCCAGGCAGATATTGCCATCCCTTCTCTCTGACAAGCATCAGCATACGTCTTCAGAGCCCGACACAAAATCTGCTTGTAACCCTCAAAGGCACACAAATCAATTACGCAGTCATTCAAATATGGCTTGGGATCAATCAAGGAGTGGCAGCGATGGAAAGGACCACTCCTGTGTTGAGCGATCATGCCACATGAACTTTCTGTATTGTATCTGGCTGCTAACTCAGCTGAACACCGCAGGCACCTGTCATGGCACCCATGCCTGCAAGCTTCATCTCCATCTTCCACTTTCCAGCTCTTGCCCAATTCCACAGCATTGGCGGCCAAGCTTCCCGAAGGGGTAGTAAAATCATCATTGGGATCTCCATTGTAGTTGCCACAAAGGCCACAAATTTGACTTTGAAAAGCTGTAGTCACCTTCACCACTAGGTAATAGTTCCAGTCATAGTAAACCTTCAGGCCAAACTGGGTTTCGATCACCAGTTGGTTTCCTCGATGGTATAAGGAGACCATCCCATTCTGTAGACTTACCGGCAGACGAGAGCGCACCTGGTTGATCTAGAAGAGACAGAGGCCAGTGATCATTGTTTGTTTTTGAGATTACATACTTGACAGGTGCATGGGGTTGCAACAAAACACCAAAGCAGCTCGTGAACTATAATTTCATTTTCAGAAGCATTGAAAAGAAAAAGATAACAGAGCCTTAATAGAAATGTTAAAATGGAAGGGCAGATGGACACTTTGAGAGTAAAACCTCAAGATGTTCCTTCTTGTCTAACTTCTTGTTCCCATAGAGAACCAATGCCTATAGGTATCCTGGAAGAACATTTTCAGTAATATGCTGACCCAATTTTTAATCAATAAGGTAGATTTATTTATGATCACATTCCTTCTGATTGTATGAAAGTGGATTACTTACACTGGTAGTAAAGTCTGCTGTGCTATGGATGCAGAACGTTTTCCCAATATTTAATATCTTCAGGTTAAAAGGGAGCTCAAGTTACTAATTGATGGGTGAGATCCTGGAGGGCTAGAACTGGTCAAAACCTACCCTGCTGAGCCAGTATGTGAACGTTTTCCCATTTGTGTTAGCTATAATTTAAGAACATTCAGAATAGCTAAAGAGCCATATAATCTAGCATTCATTCTGTGTTACATGGAGGCCAAATATGTTCAGCAAGGGACCTTACATATAGCACAGGAAGGCAATATAAGATGACACAGTTGCCTAGACACTAAAACAGAAAACCATACATCCAGCCCACAACTACTTGGTTCTAAGCCAGGCGTGTCCAACCTTGGCAACTTTAAGACCTGTGGACTTCAATTTCCAGAATGGCTGGCTGAGGAATTTCCCAAGGACAACTTTAGATTGGACATCTTTATTCTAAGCCATTCACATTTTAATGGCTTAGAGCAGTGGTATAAAACTCAAGGCCTGGAGGCCAGATAACTGGCAGAGAGTTGCAGGAGGCCGTTGCAGCTGAAAATGGAGCTTGAGAGCCTGACAGAGAGCTTGGGCCACTACAGGTGCCCCCAACAAGAATGACATCAAGTTGGCCACATCCCCTGCCCAAGCCCCCCGCAGCCCTCCCAAGGTCAACCCCAGCCCTGATGCAGCCCTCAATGAAATCGAATTTGAGACCCCTGGGTTAGAGTAATGTCCTATTTTCTGTTCTGGTATAAGGAAGATTCCAAAGGTTCTATAACTCAGCGGTTGCCAACCGGTGGGCCACGGCTCACTGGTGGGCCATGAGAAAATTTTGGTGTACCGCAGAGAAATCTCACCCTTAGATCACCCCCCCCACAAAGCAGAAACACAAGGCTGCGCCTTCAGTCCTCTCTTAGGACTGAAGGTTCAATTATTCAGTGCAGACTCACGGCAAGCAAATTTGAGAGACTGAGCTAGCTGATGGCAGATAGATAGATCACTGAATGATTCTGTGAGCAACTCAATCTGCCTGTCTGCTTCACCTGATTTTGGGTAAAAGTTGCTTTTTTTTAAATAAAAATTTCAATATTTATATACATGGTGTGTTGTGAGTTAATTTTGTGACTTTGCTTGCAAGCAAATTTTATGTGACAGACTGAGCAAGCCAATGACAGATAGATAGATCTCTGAATGAATCTGTGATTCTGTGAGCAACTCAATCTGCCTGCCTGCTTTGCCTGATTTGGGGTAAAAGTTGCTCCTTTTTTAATAAAAAAATTCAATATTTATATAAATATTTATAATATTTACATACAAGCCATTCCCAGCCAGTCACATGACCACCAAGCCACACCCACAAATTAGGCCATGCCCACAGAACCAGATGGTGGTCCCTGGGATTTAAAATTATGAGTTTGGTGGGCCCTGAGATCCAAAAGGTTGGCGACCCCTGCTATAACTATTAGATTATCAACTTTCAACACTGCCCCACCAAAATAAATGTGTTTTACCTGCTTTCTTTTGTCTCTCATGAGCAGAAATTTTTTCATTGGGGACAGCTGAAGTTAAGCCATCTGCACTGTCTCAACGTTAACTGAGGGAGATGGGCAGTTAAGAAATGTGAAATGTAAATACGTAAAAAATAAATTATGAAACGGTACAAAGAGGGTTCTTACTCTGACAAGGCCATACTCATGCTTGACCATGGTGATGCTGGAGTTGTAGATGGTGATGGTGACTTGATTGATGAAAGAGAAAGGGAGACTCTTCTGACTCTTGGTGAAGATGTGGAAGAATGGCAGGTTGGAGCTGCTGCTGCAAATCTTAGCCACTGTATAAGTGCAGGTTCCTTGGAAATCAAAGCTGCGTCCATCAAATGTGTGATAATGGGGCTGACCAGAGGCCCAACACATCGCTTGGGGAGATACAGGAGAAAAACATCTAGGTGAACCATCCACCATTCTACAAATGGTTCCTTCCCAGCATTGAATTGTCTGGCATGAATGGGTAGAGGCCACACATTGGGGCCAACCATTTATAACTTGACAAATAGTCCCACTTTGACAATGGGCATTTTCACAGGATGTTGGCATAGGAATGCATTTAGGCCATCCACTGGCCATGTCACAGATAGTCCCAGCAGGACACTGAAACTGGCTACAGGAAGGTGTGCTGGGCACACATTGTGGGCTTCCACCAACAAGTTGACACACAGTTCCCATGTTACAATGCATAGAAGCACACAATGTCGAGGATGCTAGAACACAGGTTGGCCAACCGTTCACCATCTGGCATGCCATCCCTTCCTTACAGATGGTTTTCTCACAGGAAGATGGAATTGGGACACAAATTGGCAATCTGTTAACAATCTCACAAACGGTACCTTCCTGGCAGTTTGATCTATCGCATGAGGACGGGATAGGAAGGCATCTTGGCCAGTTATCAACCATTTTACAAACACTTCCTTCATGGCAGGTGAATTGATCACATGACAGTGATGTAGGAACACACTGGGGCAAGCCAGAAACCATTTGGCATGTGGTCCCAATGCTGCAACTGACATTTCCACAAGAAGGGGGAATCGGAACGCACTGTGGCCAGCCATTGTTTATTTGACAAACTGTTCCACTCTTACAATGGAATTGGTGACATGAGGGAGATCTAGGAAGGCATTTTGGCTGCCCTTCGTATATCTCACACACAGTTCCTTCACTGCATCTGAAGTTCTCACAAGAGAATGCGATAGGGACACATTTGGGCCAACCATAGCTGATTACACAAACGGTTCCAGAGCTGCACTGAAAATGGTTACAAGAAGGTGAGATGGGGAGACATTTTGGATGGCCATCATATATCTCACACACACTCCCTTCACTGCATTTGAAGTTCGCGCAAGAGGTTGAGATGGGAACACATCTGGCCCAACCATGATTGATCTCACAGATGGATCCTTCCCTGCAGATGACATTAGTACAGGAGGAGGCAATAGGGACACATCTGGGCTGCCCTTGAAGTGTCTCACACACTGTTCCTGCACTGCAGTTGAGTTTTTCACAAGGAGAACGGTCAGGAAAGCACTTTGGCCAACCCTCATCGATCTGACAAAGAAACCCTTCTTTACAGCGGTAATTGTTGCAGGACAGGGATACTGAAATGCATTTTGGAAGCCCACCATGTATTTCACATTTGGTCCCTTCCTGGCAGTGAACTTTTTCACAAGAGTTCAACATTCGGCTACATCTGGGCCAGTCATCAACCATTTCACAAACAGTTCCTTCTTTGCATTCAATTTTATCACAGGAAGCAGGAGTAGGCATGCACATGGGCCAATCATCAATAATTTCACAAATGCTGCCATCTTTGCAGTGGAGTTTGTCACAGGTAGGTGGGATGGGAACACACTGAGGCCAGTGATCGATTATTTTGCAGGTGGTCCCTGGCCTGCAGTGGATTTTGTCACAAGATGCGGGGATTGGAAAACACCTGGGCCATCCTTCCATGATTTCACAAATGGTCCCTTGTTGGCAATAGATGTGCTCACAAGAGCGAGGGAGTGGAACACATGCAGGCTGGCCATTTACTTTTTCGCAGATGGTTCCTCTTTTACATTGAAGCTGGTCACAAGTAGGTGGGGCCGGGACACATTTAGGCCAACCATCAATTATGTTACAAACCGAGCCCTGCGTACACTCTATTTTCTGACATGAGGACGCCAAAGGTATGCACGTGGGCCATCCATGGACAACTTCACAAATCGTTCCCTCTCTGCACTTATGTCTATCACAAGAGAGTGGGATGGGTGTGCAGGTTGGTACACCATTCACCATTTCACACACAGCTTGTTCTCTGCAAACAATGGATGCACAAGTTGTTGGCACAACCGGAATGCAAGTCGGCCAGCCATTGACAATGTCACAGACTGTTCCATTCTTGCACACAATGCTCTCACAGGAGTGTGGACGAGGCCTACAAGTGGGCCAATTGTTGATCACTTCACAGATGGTTCCCATTGGGCACTGGATGTTGTTACAGGAGGTGATGGCAGGCACACATCTGGGGACACCATCGAGGATCTCACAGAGTGTTCCTTCTTCACAATGGATCTTGTTGCAAGAGGGTAGGATGGGCACACATAAGGGCTGACCATCTGCCAGCTCACATATGGACCCAGGCCTGCAGTGAATTTGGCCACAGGAGCGTGGGATAGGCAAGCATCTGGGCAAGCGATTAATCATCTTGCATTCAGAACCAGCTTCGCAATTTAAATCTTTGCAAGTTGGACTTGGGACACATTTTGGCCACCCTTCCACCATATCACACATGGTCCCTTGCTTGCATTCAATATGGAGGCAGGAGGGTGGCAATGGGACGCACCTGGCTTGGCTGTCAACCATCTCACACATGGTTCCTCTCTCACACAGGATCTCGCTGCAGGAGGCAGATACTGGAACGCACTGGGGCTGGCCATGAATGATCTGACATTCGGTCCCTTCTTTGCAGTGGATGCTGCGACAGGAAGGCGCATGAGGCACACACTGCGGCCAGCCATTAATGAGTTCACACACCATTCCTGGGTTGCAAGGCATGTCTTGGCAAGACTTGGGCCTCGAAATGCACTGAGGCCAATTGTTAATAATAGCACAGATGGTGCCTTCCTTGCACTGAACGGCAGCACAGGATTGTGGCACAGGCATGCATTTGGGGAAGCCATCTGTCAGGCTACAAATTGTCCCTTCTTTACACTGGACCTGATGACAAGAGGACGGGTAAGGGACACATCTGGGCAAGCCATCGACTATAGCGCAGAGCGTCCCTTCTTGGCATTGGACAGAATTGCAGGACTGAGGTTCTGGGAAACACTCCGCCTGGTTATGAACAGCTCGGCAAACATATCCTTTCCCACAATTGACTTCATGGCATGGATCCGGATGAGAGCTCATCAGAGGCAGCAGTGCTAGAAAAGAAACAAATTACAGATGATATTTAGAAAAAAAAATGAAGGATAGAAATACTCTGGAAGTTTCAAAGCATCAAGCAGATGCCATTGGGTTGCTAGATAGAAGTGCAATTTCCCCCCCCACATTAATCGTTTATGTTCATGGAGAATGTGATTTTTTTAAAAAAAATCAATACACCTTGAGTTGTAAGTTGGACTGCCAGATACAGTATGGCACGGTTGATTAAAATGCTAATGCCCTCCGCAGAAATCAGTATGGATGTAATTTGTATAATGTAAAAAGGGTGGCGGGAAGGAGAGTGAACCCTATTTATATCTAATTCAGACTGAAAAGCAAATTAAAATGATTCTGAATTAAATAATTCTGAATTTCATTCCCCTTAGATGCCCCTCCATTATATGGAGCTGGGGAAGAAAAGAATTTGCTCTACCAGGTGGCGGAGCAGGCAAATGTTATAAGGAAAAAAACCGTGATATTCATCACTGGGACAAAACATATTTGCATACTGGATAGAGCCGCAATTTTTGATTTACTGAATTGCTGGAATACATTAAGGAACAAATATTTAGTGCTTTCATGCTATTTACAGGGACTCGGTAAAAGTAAGCCTCTGGTTGCTGCGTGCCTTAAGATTATAAGGCTTTAAAAATCTTCATTTTCCCTACTTCTCCCTCTTACCATGCAGCAGGGTTTCTCAACCTTGGCCAATGGAAGGAGAGTGGACTTCAACTCCCAGAATTCTCAGCAATGGCTATGCTGGCTGTGGAATTTGGGGAGCTGAAGTCCATCTACCTGGAAACGGTTAAGGTTGGAAAACCCTGCTCCAGTGGTCTGAAGGCTACCTCATGCTACTGCTGTTGGTGGGAAGCAGCAGTGGTGGGATTCAGCCAGTTCGCACCACTTCAGGTGAACCGGTTGTTAACTTTCTGAGCAGTTTGGCGAACTGGTTGTTGGAAGAACTCATTAGGGCAGAGAACCAGTTGTTAAATTATTTGAATCCTATCACTGGAAAGCAGACAGAAGAGCTGGTTAGCTGTTACTTAGCTCTTGCTGCAACAGAGACTATGATGTAGAAACCTGTGACCTTGCAGGATTTTTGGATTTATAATGTGTGACATCTCTCATCCTTGGCTATATCAGCCTAAGATGCTAGTAAGGGTACTCTAGGAATCCTGTTGGCTAGGTGTGGAAGGCCACAATTTTTTTATAAACTTTATTGATCTTTTATTATATTAAAAAAAAAAACCAAGCAAAAAGTAAAAGTATCTTAAATTTGACAAATTGTGACATTCTTCTTATACTACTATTTTGTGCATTATTTACAAAAATATACAGTTTACCGAATATAAACATTTAACTTATATATTGCTTACCCTTAATTCATCAATCATTTAACTATCTTTGTTCATAACATTTTTCCCAAATTTTATAGTATTCTGTCTCCTCTCTCTCTTTTAACATCAAAGTTAATTTATCCAACTCAGCACATGTCATTATTTATCAAAGGCCACAATTCACCAATCATGGAAGGCCTGAAGCAGCATTGCTAAAGTTGGCTGTCAAAATCTCACATTGCAATTTTGGTTTGCTGACTTCATGTCCAAGGCCTGGTTACTCCTGGATGCTCTCACTATGGGCATGGGAGGATCTGAACTGCCTTACAACCTGGATGTGATTAAGACATGCCTATTGGTCAGTGGCTGCAGAGAGCAAAAGTAGCCATCAGATTCTTCCTGCTCCTTCCTAGTTAAAGTTTTAAAATGCGATGTATGGAGATTCTGCAGTTTTTTGTGGATTGCAGAAAGCACCTCTTGTCAGTGACTATGTCCTTAAACTAAGTACAACCAAAGTAAATTGACTTTTTTGGGGGGCACACCACAGACTTGAGACAAGTAAAACTTAGATTTTTTGTATAGGTGTTGACCCTTTTTAATGTTAATCTGAGTGCAAAATGCCCTTACCTTGTCTGTGCAAGCCAACAATGAAGCTAATGTTCAAACTGGAGTCCAAACAGCTAGAACTTGACTTAAAACCATTCGTTTAGTAACAGTTCAAAGTTAGAATGGCATTGAAAAACGTGACTTATGACCAGTGGTAGGATTCAAATAATTTAACAACCCTAATGATTTCTTCCAACAACCAGTTCACCAAACTGCTCAGAAAGTTAACAATCAGTTCCCATGAACCTGTGCAAACCAGCTGAATCCCACCACTGTTTATGACTATTTTTCAAACACTATTGGAGCACCCCCCTGATCACATGATCAAATTTCGGAGGCTTGGCAACTGGTTTATATTTATGATGGTTGCAGTGCCTTGGGGTTGTGTGATCCCCTTTTGTGACCTTCTGATGAGCAAAGTCAACTGGGAAGCCTGATTCACTTAACAACCTGGTTACTAAGTTAACAACTACTGTGATTCACTGAAAAATTGTGTCAAGGAAGGTCAAAAAATGGTGCAAAACTCAATTAACAGCTGTCTCACTTAGCAACAGAAATTTTGTGCACAATTGTGGCAATAAGTCAAAGACTAAATGTCTGTCCTTGCCGTGTCTATGCAAGCTGGCTACTAAGCTAACATTCAAATTGGAATTCCTGGATGAGATTTCAGATACAGATTAACAGAGTTGGAAGGGATCTTGTAGGTCATCTAGTCCAACCCCCTGCCCAAGCAGGAGACCCTACACCATTTCTGACAGGTGGCAGTCCAATCTCTTCTTGAAAGCCTCCAGTGATGAAGCTCCCACAACTTCCGAGGGCAACTTCTGTTCCATGGGTTGAGTGTTCTCACTGTCAGAAAATTTCTCCTTATTTCCAGATTAAATCTCTCCTTGTTCAGTTTCCATCCATTATTCCTTGTCTGGGCTTCGCGTGCTTTAGAAAATAGCTTGACCCCTTCCTCTCTGTGGCAGCCCCTCAAATATTGGAAGACTGCTATCATGTCTCCCCTGGTCCTTCTCTTCACTAGACTAGCCAAGCCCAGTTCTTGCAACTGTCCATCATATGTCTTAGCCTCCAGTTCCCCTAATCATCCTGGTTGCTCTTCTCTGCACTCTTTCTAGAGTCTCAACATCTTTTTTTCAAGAATTTGTTTGTTTATTTATTCACAGTATATAAAATGTGTGTCCTGTGTGCTTCCTGTGACTCAGGGACACAGATACACACACACACACACACACACACACACAAAATGCCAAGTAGACTGAAGTAAACGAAAATAAACTACAGAAACATCCAGTTACAAAATGTTAATTGAAGCAAGCTAGCCACCACTGGAATTCAACTGCCCTGTGAAATCTATAAGTCTTAAAGATTTTCTTAAAGACCCAAAGGCCAAGGGCACCCAAGATATTCAGATTATGGAGCAGACACACACACACAAAATTCTTTGAACATATGTCCCTTTATTTCATTACATCTGCGGATCCTCCCTAAATGAACACTTAGAGCGGATTGAAAATTCCAGGAACCGAGCTTTGTTATAAACAAAAATAATTAGCACTTTGAACGGGATGCAGAAGTTGATTAGTAATCAGTATAGCGACTGTAGCAGGGATGTCCAACCTTGGCAACTTTAAGACCTGTGGACTTCAGCTCCCAGAATTCCCCAGCCAGGAAATTCTGGAAATTGAAGTTCACAGGTCTTAAAGTTGCCAAGGTTAGATACCCCTGATCTAGTGCCTCACAGCCTCTATGCGCTGTAATTCAGCAGCATTCCTGACACAGCCCGGCCTGGCATTATACAGGTGAGTATTATTGGTGTATGTCATCCAGAGGCGGCATTCAGCAGGTTCTGACCAGTTCTGGCAGAAATTTTGAGTTGTTCGGAGAACCGGCAAGTACCACCTCTGACTGGCCCCATCCCCATCTATTCTCAGCCTCCTGAGTCCCAGCTGATCGGCTGGGTCTCCTTTGGTTGCCCTGCACAGGAGAAAGGAGCTGGAAAGCAGGTTAGTGGGGTGGGGAGGGAATGGAGATTTTACAGGATCCCTCCCCTGCCATGCCTACCAAGCCATGCCCGCAGAATTGGTAGTAAAAAAATTTTTTTGAATCCCACCACTGATCTCATCCCAAATTGATGTGATGTCCTGCACTGGATCATCCATGGATACGTATAAATGCACAGCACTAGGAACTGTTTGCTTAGAGAGGAATGGAATCAATGCTAATTGACATGCTCAATATCCAATCTTTGCAGGTTACCCAGAAGGATAACATGGCATCAAATGCAGCCAATAGTTGATAGACATTAAAACAAACCAAGTGATTGTTTGGTTGTGATTGAGGGATGTAATCTGGGGCACTTTCCAGGTAGTCCTCAGTTTATGACGGCAATCGACCCCAACGTTTCCATTGCTAAGCAAGATATGAATTGGGTTTTGCCCCAATGTTATGACCATTCTTGCTAGAGTTGTTGAATGAATCCCTTCAGTTCTTAGATTAGTAACATGGTCGTTAAGTGAATCAGGCTTCCCACATCTTTGCTTGTCAAAAGGTGATCACATGACCCCGAGACACTACGACTGTCACAAATACATACAACTTGCCAAGTGTCTGAATTTTGATCATGTGACCATAGGGGATGCTGCACTGGTTGTAAGGGTGAAAAATGGTCGTAAGTCACTTTTTTCAGGGCCATTGTAACTTCAAACGGTCACTAAATGAATGGTTGTAAGTTGAGGAGTAGCTGTACCCAATACTGAAAATTTGGGTGAGAACAATCAACCAATGGAACAGCTTGCCCTCAGAAGTTGTGGGAGCATCATCACTTGAGACCTTCAAGAAGAGATTGGACTGCCACTTGTCAGAAATGGTGTAGGGTCTCCTGCTTGGGTGGGGGGTTGGACTAGATGACCTATAAGGTCCCTTTCAACTCTGATTATCTGTTATCTGTTATTTATATTTGTTTTTTTATTTGATTGATTTTATTAAATACATTTCTTAGTGCTTAGTAAAAATTGTGTTGTCTGGTTATTTAATTTGCTTAACAATACAAATTTACATTCTTAATCTCCACCCCTTTTTTCCAACCACTGGTAGAACAAATTCCATGTTTGATAATATTCTACAACCTCTTTCTGTTTAATTTTCAATATTTTTCATACTGGAATATTTGCATGTGGCCCATAATACATTATGGTGCACTTACCCATGGTCCATTGTTAGCATGATGTACGAGCCATACATTTTGCCTGCCTTCCATGAATTCCTACAGGTATTCCTTAGATAATAACAACAATTGGAACTGGAATTTCTATCGCTAAGTGGCATGGTCAAAAATCATGATCTTAGGTAACCACACTGCTTCCAAACTGCAATTCTGACACTCTCGGTTGCTGCTGTCATGCAAGTCCCATTGCTGTCATTAAGTGAGGATGTTACATGGTTACCTTTTGTGACATCCTGCTGGCTTCAATGTGGATTTCCAGCAAAGGATGACTATATGATCATGAGAATGCTGTGACAGCTGGAGCTCTAAAAAACGGTTGGAAGTATCACTCGTACAGCACTGTCACAAATTTGAATGACGACTGAACAAGTGGTCATTAAGTTTGGATAAACTGAGATAAATCATCCATGTCCCAAAAGTGCTTTTTTGTTTTTCAAGGGGCAACTGGACTTTCTGGTTTTTCTTTGAAGACTTTTTGCTTCTCATCCAAGAAGCATCTTCAGAGCTGAAGAAGCTTCTTGGATGAGAACCAAAACATCTTGGAGGACTTCCGGTGATGCTTTGGGAGGACTTCCGGTGACGCCTCGGTATGGCGAGGTAGGGAGAAATACTTTCCCACCGGTTTTCGCCAGGAACGCCGTCGCGTGGCAGGGTGAGTTCACGTTTTGAACACCCTAGCGAGGAGTTAAACTTGGAACCTGTTTGGGAAGTGCGATCCCAAAGGTGAAGAAGAGTTCCCAGTTCGAACGGAAGAAGCCAGCTCGCCAGAGCTGACCCAAAGACGAGGCGGTGCACCAAGAGAAGGAAGCTGAAAGAGAAGGTTGCAGACCGGAGGAGTACAAAAGAAGCTTGGTGAGGGACTGTAAAGGGTTGACGAGAACATTTGGGGGAGATTGCCAAAAGGATCGGGGCGAGAGTGGAAAAAAAAGCGGCACCATCTTAGCGATCTCCCCAAGAGAAACCAAAGTGGAAGAGAAAGAGGCAATCACCTCCAAAGAATAGGAAAAGGGAAAGTCCTGTGTGGAAAAAGAGAAAGTACCTTGTGAAAAGAGGCGTTTATCCAGCTGGAAAGAGAGCGGTCGAGGTTGGAAGGAGAACTGAGTGAAGCAGACAGTGAACAGAAGAGAATTATAACATGCCGGCAGTGACAGAGACGGCGGAGGCGCCATCGTGTCGGAGGAAGTGGTGGAGAAGACCTAGACCAGAAGAGCGATTGAACAACAGAACAGCGAGGAGAATTTTGCCAGTGAAGGAAGGAAAAGAAAATTTGGAAGCGGAAAACGGAGGACGAAGAAACCCAGCGCAAAGAACGGACGGAGTGGCAAGGACGGTCAGCACAGTGACAGTGAAATTGATGAGCCCCGAACACGGACAGACAAAGCGATTGAATAGACAGTTCCAGAAAAGGAAAGTTATAAAACTTAATCAACTTAATAAACATTTGGAGAACATTGTTGCCCAATCAAGGAAAGGAGGAAAAGTACTTTGGGAAGGAAAGATAGAAAGGGGAGGAAGATTGCCGTGAGAAGAGAATAAAGAAGAGTCCTGCCATCGTGGACGGTGCAAACTTGCTGTTTCTGACAGCACAATAACTTAGACATTGAGAACAGTGGTACGAATAACAGTGATCTAAATAACAGAAGTGGACCCTGATATCGCCTCTACACGTATATTATTTAATTGTATTTCATATCATTAAGATTGGAGAAGGTTAATTTAAATAACCAAGTAAACAGAAACTAATAGAGATTTAATAGAGATAGATATATATACGAAAGAAAGATTGTAGAACTATTGTATTTTTATAGACGTTAGGATCTGAAATACTGCAATTAATTGAATTATTTAAAAGATAGGATAAGATTTAAGATTTAATAATAGTTAATACTTAAGATATTTATTATTTAACATCTAAGATACGTAACCTATTTAAGATATTTAGTATATTGAAGATAATACTGAATTGAAATAGAAAGAAGTAGATCATCGGATGATATATAAGTTGCTGATATATAGTAACTAATTAACTCATATAGTCTATTAAGATTTGATTGAAATATTATATATATATATATATATATATACATACATACATATGCTTTTTCATCCTATTTAACCTCTTCCTTTTTGGGGAAACCTATAATTTACCTGTAACATATACTTTGTCTTTTATATACTTTTTGTTAGAGTAATAACGAATTGCAAGCAAGGAATGTAATGAGATTGTAACCACTGTCCCTCCCTCCCCTAAGATTAATAAGAAAGGTACTAGGCCCTAACCACAATATAAGATAAAATAAGAAAATAGATATCTTTCCTTTTCTTTCCCCTGGTAAGAGATAATTGAGTGGAATTGCTGGAAAGGAGGGGACCTCGGTAAATGATAGTTAGAAACGTGACGTGGGGAAATATAAATAAAATTCTCAAGGAACAACAAAAGATTATAAAGGAAATGACATCTACAACGACCACTATTACTAAAACAGGGAAAAAGGGAGCGATAACTGTAACCCCATCTACTCCTACTGACTCCCTCCCAAAGAACAATAGAAGGATGAGGCCCGAGAAATCCAACACACAAGCGTCCTCCCAAACATTACAGAATACACTTCAGACAATACAAAATATGATGCTGTCAATGCAGGAAACAATGATGAACAATCACGCAGAAAGTAAGAGAGAAAGAGAATTGATGAGATCAGAACTAAAAAGTGAATTGGGAGAGATGAAGAATGAAATTAAAAGCTTAGAGGGAAAATAGGACAAATACAGGAAATGACAAGGATAAATGAAGAAAAATTGTAACAATCACCAAGCAAACAGATCAAACAGGGAAAAAAGTAGAGGTCATTGAGCAAAAAATAAAGGATCAACACAAGGAAACAAATGAGACCCTGACCTATCTAGAAATGGATAGAGCTTGTATTATCTAAGGTTTCAAAATATACAGGAGGAAAGGGGAAAACTTGACTCTAATAATGGCAGAAATGCTAGCAACCCTACCAAGGAAAGAGAGACCAGATGATACAAGAAATAGACGAGACATACAGAGTCTTTACAAGTTATGCAAGAAGGCATGGACTCACGGAGGTCCATGTCAGATTCATGAGGAAAAGAGTTAGGGAAATAATCTATAGACTGACGAGGGAGGAAACCATAAATTATAACGGTAGACAAATCATAGTATTAAAGCAAATACCAAGGAGGGTGAGGGAACAAAGAAAGGAATACAGATTCCTCACGAACCACCTAAATAGAAAACATATTGTTTAGATGGAACGATCCAGAAGGGGTCCTGGTAACATGGGAAGGTAAAAGAACAAAAATTGATAATCTATCCAAGGCCCAAAGATTTTTGAACAAATAGGAGGATCAGAGGAGGAATTAAGCAGTAGGGAAGATTCAGAAATAACAGCCGTGAGGACCTACAAGCTACTATCAGAGGAGAAGAGAAAGGAGGGGAAGGAGGGGACAGGGAAACAACGGCTGGGGAAGAAAGAAAGAGGAAGAGATAGGGGTGAAAACCAGGAGCCAAACAACAGGTAAAACGTAATAAAATCTAGAAAGAAAAGACCAAATGGGAAGGGGAATAAAATTAATATCGATAAATATTAATGGGTTAAATAGCCCAAGTAAAAGGAAAAAATATTTAGATTGAAAGACAAAAATGGGATATAGTATGCCTTCAAGAGGTCCATATAAAAGAACAGGATAAAAGATATTTAGAGAATAGGAAATTGGGAAAAGCATTCATGGCCCTAACAGGGGAAAAAAGAGAGGGTGGTACTATATGTAAAAGAGGATATCACAGCAAAATTGATATACAATGATACAGCCGGAAGAATGCTAATGGTGGAAGTGGAAATACACAATAGGAAGACCTTATTAGTAGGAATTTATGCACCAAACAAAACCAAAAAGAATTTTATAAAATTTATATGAAAAGCTGATAGAGAATGGTAACTCAAGGGTTTGTCTAATGGGGATTATAATGCAATAACTGACAATAAGCAAGATTATAAATGTGGACATAATCAGTACCAAAACGAAATACATTACCAAAAATATTTTCGAAATGTCAGAGGAGCTAGGATTGGAAGATGTATGGAGGAAAAGAAACCCAGGAATCACACAGTATACTTTCACTCCAGCCCACATAAATCATGGTCCAGGATAGATATGATTTGGATAAATAGCGAACTAAATAAGGAAATCCAGGACAAAAAATTTTAACAAATATATGGGCTGACCACAACCCAATGTCATTAACTTGGAAAGAAGGGGGAAGGAAAGGACAAAGATGGTCATTAAAGACACAGGTTTTAAAGGAAGAAAAATACTTGCAAAAAGTAAGGGAGGAACTAATAAATTTTATAACTTCAATAAAAAGAAGACACATCATTACAGAATATATGGGACACGATTAAAGCCTATATTAGGGGAATATCAATTGCATACATAACAAATAGAAACAAGGAAAGATGGAAGAAACAAGATGAATTAATAAAAGAAATTGGAAAATTAGAGAATAAACAAAAAAGAAACCCAGATAATGAGCAAATTAGAGATGAGTTAACACAAACAAAACATGAACTCAACACACTTGAACAAGAGGAACTGCTTAGAAAGTTACAATACACAAAACAAAACTATTTTGAATACGCAAACAAACCGGGAAGGTGGTTAGCATATAAATTGAGAAAAGAGGAGCAAAAAAGAACAATACAATATTTAGAAAATAAAAATGGGGAACTTGAAGCTGATTTGGAAAAAAGAAAGAAATTACAAGAGATTACTTTGAGGATTTATACAAACAAGAAAAAGTAGAATTGACCAAAATAGAACAATACCTAAAAGAAGGAAACATTCAGGAACTAGCTGAGGAAGAAAGAGAGATATTGAACAAAGAAATAACGATAGGTAATTAAGAGAGGCGATTCAGAAACAAAAAAATAATAAAACACCAGTCCAGATGGATATCCAAGTGAATTTTATAAAAGATAGGAGATATACTAAATAATACTCTCTTAGAAGTTTGTAATGAGGTATTGGTAAAAGCAAAAATACCTAACTCGTGGAGGGAGGCATATATAACACTTATACCCAAAGAAGAGACAAACACCAATCAAATTAAAAACTACAGACCAATATCACTTTTAAATACAGATTACAAAATATTTATGACAATTATGGCACAAAGATTAAAAGGAATTATTAGTGGGAAAATTAATACAGATCAAAATGGATTCTTACCAAAAGACAGATTAGGCACAATATAAGAACGATAATAAACATACTGGAATACTATGAAAACCACCCGGGAAATCAAATGGCATTGATCTTCTTAGACGCACAGAAAGCGTTTGACAATTTGAACTGGGATTTTATGAAATTGCAAATTAACAAAATGAATTTTGGACATAATTTTAAAAATGATTAATGCAATATATGATAGCCAAAAGGCAAATATATTGATAAACGGGGAAACCACCAAAACGTTCAAAATAGAGGAGGGTTAGACAAGGCTGCCCCTTGTCACCATTGTTGTTCATTACAATATTAGAAACCCTGTTAGTTAGAATTAGGGGAAATGGGAATATAAAAGGAATGAAAATTAAGAACCAAGAGTACAAGACACAAGCATTCAGAGATGATATGGTATTCATGATAGAGGAACCATTAGAGACGGTCCTATACTATTGCATGAGATAAACAAATTTGGGGAATTAGCAGGAAATTAAAGGGGAAAACCAAATTGTTAGTCAAAAATATAACAAATCTAAAAAAAAAAAATTGGAAGAAATAATGGGATTACAAATAGTAAATAAAATAAAATATTTAGGAATTTGGATAAGGGCCAAAACAATAATGCTATGGGAAGATAATTATATAAAAATTTTAAAGCAAATTAAAAAGGACTTGGAAATCTGGAATAAAATGCAAATATCCTTTTAGGAAGAATCATGACAATTAAGATGAATATACTACCCAAAGTTTTGTATTTATTCCAGACAATTCCAATACTAACAAACAGAAAGTTTTTTATGGATTTGGATAGGATGACGATGAAATTTATGGGAAAAAAGGCAAGAATAAAGAAAAATACCTACAAGATGATAAAAGTAGAGGTGGATTTGGACTCCGGATTGGGAAATTTATTATAAAGCTGCGATTTTGGTATGGATAAAGGTGGGAAATTAGAAAATAAAAGAATATTGACACTAGAGGGCATGATTTACAAACGGATGGCACTCACTCTTGTGGAATCCGACTGATAAAAAACAAAAACACTAACAAAAACACATAATACGTAATTCATTGATTAAAAACTGGGCAGAAATAAGGAAGAAAAACTATACAAAAATACCGAGATGGCTCTCAACAATGGAGGCAACCTTTCACCCAACACATTGGATTTAAATAAAAACTTAAATATTATCAGATATTGGATACAGAGGAAAACTAAAAACAAAACAGGATCTGGAAACACAAGGAATACCAATAGACAACTGGGCTTATTTACAAATTAAAAACAAGATAATAAAGATATAAAGGAATATGGAATAGAGACAAAGAATACAAATCTGGATAAATTACTTGGGACCAGAAGAAAACTAATATCTAAATTATATAACCTACTACTAGAACAAGAAAGAATAGGACAATTAGTAAAAGGACCAATGTTTGGGAAAAAATATAGGATATAATCTGGATTTGAATGACTGGGAAGATACATGGGAGAAAATTTAACATATACAAAGTCAGGTGGCATATAAAGAAAACCAGTACAAAATGATGTATAGGTGGCATTTGGCCCCTGCTAGACTAGCAAAAATATTTTCACAGGCAAACCCAAATTGCTGGAAGTGTCAGAATAAAATTGGCACTTACTATCATATGTGGTGGACATGCCCAAAAATAAGAAAATACTGGATGGAAATTAAAAATTGGATTGAGGATGTGTGAAATGTGAGCTGGAGTGGAAACCAGAACTGTTTTTACTTGGAATGATAAAAAAAAATTCCCCCCCAGAGGACAAATACCTGATAACACACTTATTAACAGCTGCCTAATCTCTTTAGCTCAGAAATGGAAGGAACCTATAACTCCATCCATACAAGTGGTAATAAAGAAAACATATGAATGCGTAGAATTGGAGAGATTAACACAAATTAAATGAAAAGAGGACTCGATTACTACAAGGCATGGGATGTATGGTACAATTGGGTAGAACACAAAAATGGAGGGAAAGGGAATATTGGGAAATAAGGTACTATTGTAAATAGAAGAACATAGAAAACAGACAACAGGTTATGTAACAATTTGAAAAAGACATAGAAAAACCCTAAAATAACCCAAACCAAGCGAAGTTGAAAATGAAAATAGTTATGGTTATGTATAAATGTAACTTTATGTGGAAAAATGCATATTCGATCTGCAACCAAAAAAGGGAAAACGAATCACGACTGTTATGTATTTATGTTATTTGTGACTGTAAGTCTGTGTGTTTTGTTTTTTATAATTGTAAATAAACTTTTAAAATT